>JANAVB010005398.1:6860148-7257073 GCA_029216955.1 Iris pallida
AACAACTCTGGAACTGAAGGCAAAGCCTCTGAAGTTGAAGACAAAAGTCTCGAAAGAATGCAGCAGCACTTTGGCAAGAACTCCTGAACTCTCTGATTTTTGATCTCTGATCTTGATCCCCTTGAAATGAAGACTTGAAACTCTATTTATAGAGTTATGAAAAAACTAACTTTCAGTTATTTTGGACTGCGCAAGCTGATTTGCGCAGCAACTGGTTTGTGCAGCACTGGATTGCGCAAGCAGTTATTGGATCGTGGGCCAACTATCTGGGACACATGGCATCATTTGATTGAAATGCGCATGATCGTGCATAGACAATTGCCACGTAATGAGCAATTGATGGCATGAATGCCACATGTAATTGGTCAGTTATATTGGTAGAATATGCAAAATGAACTGCGCAGAAATGGTTTGCGCAAACACGGATTGCGCATGAGTGGTTTGCGCAAACACGGATTGCGCTGCCACCTGTCAGCCGCCTTCGAGCACTGTGCGGCGTCAAAAACGAACAGCCTCCTCGTTATTCGTGTTGTCAGCTGTCAGGAAGATCTGATTTGATTCAGTCAATGATGACTTCTGCCACGTCAGCCTGTGCAGTTGGGAACATGCGCAAACCAGCCTGCGCAAAGTGATGTCTGCGCAATCTGTTGTCTGCGCAACTCATCAAAATGATGAATATCTTGAATTTTTGACTTTTGATTGATGCAACTTGATTTTTTAGGACCTACAAGACCCCCTTCAAAGTTTTCGAAAGTTGATTGTATTCAAAATTTCGAAATACTTTGAATTTTTGAATATTGAATCATTTTGCGCAATATGATGAGCTGTCTGCGCAAAGCGAATAGACCACAAGTTTAGGCGCAATCCGAGGCATCCAAGAAGAATATAGATTCTTTAGTACAGGCTGAATTTGAGCGACTGGCTCAAGCTGTGATATGGAAAGGTTAACCCTTCAAAATCTATTAGAGGCTCATTCTGCAAAATCAGCTGAGTACAATTCTAAAATAGAATCAGTTACGTTAATGGCTGAAAGCAAAGGACGGCGACTTGCTGAGCTGAAAGCAGAAATTACTCGCCTCCAACAAGAGTTTGAAGAAGAAACTGTTAATCACCAACTGGTGATTGAACAATTCAATGCTTTAATTGAAGAGAGGAATGAGTATGAGACAACCCATGGTGCAGAAATCACCCGCCGGACAGTGGATATGCCCATTTTTGATGAAGAAAGCGGGATGGAGGAAACGAGAAAGATAGTAGCATCAACTCACGAAGAAGAGCTGCAGACACTGAAGCAGCAAATGACAATCTTATTATCCCTCATTCTGATTAGGACTTTTGTATTTTTGTGTTTGTTACTATTGATGCATTTTCTGTAATGCCTCACATTTGGATATAAAGGACATTTTATTGTGGCTCCATTATTTATTGCATATCTTATTCAGATATAAATAATAGATAGTATTTATTGACAACTTAATCGAAAACGACAAGTTGCTGATGTAGAAGATGAACGATGATGAATCGTCAATGTATATGAAAATGAGTGAACGGGAATACCGTCAAGTAACGATGAAAGAACGGGTAAATCGTCAAATGATGTTGAAATGAACGAATTAACCGTCAAATGATAATAAATGAACGGGTTAACCGTCACAATAGATGAACGGATGAACCGTCAGATATTAACGAACGGACGAACCGTCGGATGAGTGTAAATAAATGAACGGATGAACCGTCAGGTGTTTAATGAACGGACGAACCGTCGGATGAATGTAAATGAACGGATGAACCGTCAGGTATTAATGAATGGATGAACCGTCGGATGAATGTGATAAATGAACGGATGAACCGTCAGGTATTAATGAACGGATGAACCGTCGGATGAATGTAATGCTTCATTAATTGAAGAACTTCTGTCTATAATATAGCAGAAATCTGATAGGAACGAACACTTCTACTCTTCAACATAAAAATGTTTTCCGGAGAAGCATCTAAGAAGGTTGAGACTGTCTCGAAGGTTCAGAAGGGTATTGAAGAACGCCCTGCCGATCCAATTCAGTCGAAGGAGGCAGAAGCAGGCGAAGGTTCGTTTGCACCTCAACCACCGCGGAACATTTTGGACTTCCTGCTCGAACCAGGAAACTAAAGAAGAAGAAGCAATGAGGATGGCCGCCTGCAAGTTTCTTGTAGGATCCAGCAAGGAGGTTCTCGGCTCTTTTGCTGACCGCATTTTTGAGAAGGATGGCAGTGGCCCTCGTCCCAATGTAGAAAAAGATGATAGTGACCTTTAATATGTACTATCATATAATAAAATTTAAATTTTATTCATGAACTTGATTCTGTCTGATAATTTACAAATATTTACATTTATACATAATACTTCTTTAAGAATTTGCCATTGATAGGCATCATAGCAATTCGACCATCAAGTTCTGAAAGTTGATAAGCTCCGTTTGAGAAGACTTTGCTCACAACATAGGGACCTTTCCATTTCGCATCGAATTTTCCTTTGCTCATATGAGTCATAGTCATAGGACGTCTGACCGTTAGAACAAGTTCTCCTTGCTGAAAGGCTCTGACCTTCACTTTACGATTAAATGTCTTTGAGATGCGGGCTTGGTATAACTCAATATGCTGTTGAGCCATTAACCGCTTTTCATCCAATGCTTCCAACTCTTGAAGTCGAAGAAGGTCATTATTTTCTGTGGTAAGCTCATTGGCAATAGCAATCCTTAAAGAAGGAATTTGTAACTCTAAAGGAATGACAGCTTCACAGCCATACACCAAAGAGAAAGGTGTAAAGCCTGTGGGATTGCGGACTGTAGTTCGATAGGCCCAAAGACATTCGCCAAGTTTCTCGCTCCAATTCCGTTTGTTAGTGGATACAAACTTCTTAAGGAGCTTAATAATGGTTTTGTTAAAGGCTTCAGCTAAACCATTAGCGGCAGGATTGTACGCCGTCGAAGCAACATTGTTAATCCGATGATCATCACAGAATCTAGTGAACTTCTGACTAATGAATTGAGGTCCATTGTCATGAATGATTCTGCGAGGTACACCGAATCTATAGATGACATGGTGTTTAACGAAATTGATGACACTGCTAGTCTTGACTTCAGCCAGAGGTATAGCTTCGGCCCCTTGGAGAAGTAATCGGTTATCGCCAATATGAACCGATGTCCTCTAGAAGAAGGAGGATTAATAGGACCTATGATATCCATACCCCAAGCTTCAAAAGGCCATAAAGCAGCAGTCGGGTGTAAGAATTCCGAGGGTTGATGAATGAAGTCTGCATGGATTTGACAAGCACGACATTTCCTTGCATATTCAATGGCATCTGATACCATAGAGGGCCAATAATAACCCATACGTCTAATGCGATCCTGTAATTTAGGACCAGGTTGATGTGCTCCACAGACGCCATCATGAGCTTCACGCAACACTTGTTTGGCTTCATCACCAGCTAAACAGCGTAGAAGAAGACCATCATAAGTTCGCCGATAGAGTGCTTTGGTGGTTTGATTGTAATAAAATCGTAGAGATCGACGTCGAATGCTTGTAGCCTCCTTAGGATCTTCAGAGAGTATGTCATGTAATACGAAATCGATAAAAGGAGTTCTCCAATCGTCATCAATAACTTCGACTTCAGCAAGATTGCTAAATTCAATATTACGATTGTTCTCAATACAGAACAGTTCTCGGTTAGAAATAACCACCACCTGATGCCTTTTGACAGGGATGGCTAAGACAGCTGCAAGATTGGCCAAAGCATCGGCTTCAGTATTGCAAGCTTGTCGAACATAGTCAATGAAGAAGGCTTTGAATGATGTAGCTATATTGATTGCCGCTTCATGATAAGGCACCAGGTCTTGATGACGGACTTCATAGGTTCCTCTAACCTGGTTCACAACCAGTTTAGAATCACCATAGACTTCCAGATATTCAACATTCAGTTGTTTAGCTAGCTGAAGGCCGACAAGTAAGGCATTGTACTCTGCCACATTGTTGGAGCAAGGTTCATCTAAAGAGTAGGCTCTTTGGATAGTTAATCCGTCTGGAGAAACGAGAACAACTCCAACACCTGCCACTATAGCACCATTTGGTCCAATTCTTGATGCACCATCAAAGAATAAACGCAAGGTTGGAAACTCTTCGGAGATTTGACTTCTAACATCTCGTCAGGAATTTCGTCATAGAGTTTAGATGTTTCAGGCACAGGATGAGCTGCTAAGAAGTCCGCCAGCGCTTGACCTTTGACAGACTTTTGTGGAACATACACCATGTCATATTGAGCTAGCAGGATTGCCCATGTAGCCAACCGAGAATTAAGTGTACTTGGTTTCTTCATGAGTACCCGGAGAGGGTTAACTCGAGATATAACATGAATAGTTTGACCATGATATAATGCCTCGTCTTTTGCACAGCAAACATGAGAGCCAAGCATTCTTTCTCGACAGGACTATAACGGTGTTCAGCACCAATCATAGTTCGGCTAAGATAGTAGATAGCTTGTTCATGGCCTTCTTTGTTCTTTTGGGCAAGTAAGGCACCCAATGAATGGTCCATAGCACGGACATACATCAAGAATGGAATTCCAGAGATAGGTGGCAACAAAACTGGTGGGTTCATAAGATATTATTTGATATCGTCGAATGCTCGTTGACATTCTTCAGTCCAAACAAAAGATACACCCTTCTTCATTAGTTGAGTGAATGGTCTGCAGCGTCCAGACAAGTTCGAAATGAATCGCCTGATGTACGCAAGTCGGCCTTGGAATCCTCGTAGCTATTTTAGGTTGCGTGGAGGACGCATCTCTTGGATGGCTTTGATCTTCTCGGGATCCACGTGTATACCCTTAGAGGTAATGACGAAGCCGAGAAATTTGCCATTAGAGACACCCAAGAATGACTTGGTGGGATTCATCTTGAGCTGATGTTGACGCATGAGATTAAATATTGTTCTCAAATCTTGGATGTGATCTTCTTTTAGACGACTTTTAACAGCAATATCGTCCACGTAGCATTCGACTGTTTTACGAAGATGTTCTCTGAAAATGGTACTCATAGCCCGTTGGTAGGTATTGAAGACGCTATGATCTCTGGACTAGTAATAGGTGCAGTTGGTGGTGTAACATGCTGTGCTACAATGATGGAATGCATACTAGCAACCATCTCAGCCATAGTTTTTAATTTGTCTTCGAGTGCAGCAATTCGTTGTTCCTGATTTGCGGAGGTTGAAGCATCTGGATCATCGGTGACAACATAAGCCGTCACTTCTCTCGGCACAGTGGAAGATACTGTTTGTTCAGAACTTTCACTGTATGCATCATAATCAGAAAACGAATCATCTCCTGACTGGGAAACAGGGAGATGACTTGAAGGATTTTGAGGAAGATTTCTTTGACCGATTGTATCTCGGCTTCGGGAACGGGTATGTTGAAATACTCCTTCAGAAGATTCTTGAAGTAATTCCAAATACCGTTGGCTTGGCTTACGGAGTCTACCATGCTTAGAGCATCTTTTACCCCCAGTGTCGGGGAAGTCATGTTAACAGAAGCATACAAAACTTCGTCTTCTTCTGACATAGGTTCAGATTTAGCAAAAGTTAAACGATCGAAGACAGATCGTTTTGTCGTTTGACAACAGCATTGGATGATGACTTTATGATTACAGTGATGATCAGATGGTTGAGATGGAGATATTGAGACATTATCCTGTTTTTGTCTTAGATGTTCTCGAAGATCTACAACAGGACGAGGAAAGTTCCGAGGGATCTGTTCTTTGATAACATTTGGAACATGATTCCGATTCTTCAAATGTTTAGTCCCTTGAGTATACAGGGAAGTACTCACTTCATTGGCATAAGTGTCGGGATTTCTGACTTTGGAGATTTGTTTCTGATGATGTTTAACCTTCGGCATTGGCTGTTTGCGTTTTACCGAAGTGGGTCGATTAAGATAAGTTCTGAGGTCAGCAAATTCACCCCCAGGAGTTTCTGTTTGAGACACTAACAGTTTTCCCTGTCTGGAACGACAAATTTGGAAAGTCGGGAGGTCCTGGAATTCTGCTATCGGAGTAGGCAGAATACCTTTTTGATTAGTACAAGTACTCTTGTTATAAAGGAAAGAAGAATCCTTGTTTGCCAGAGTTCTTGAATTGATTGGAGCCGAGACACATTGAGATGGATCTTCTTCAGTAAAGACTGAAGAAGACTGAGAAAAGACTAAAGGGCCTTTTCCTTTGTTTTGAGATGAAGGGTTAGCTAAAGAGCGTTTCCCTCGTTATCTTTCAAGTCATGAGACAAGGAAGTTTGAGAAAACCAATGGACCTTTTCCTTTGCTTTGAAGAGAAGGAGGAATAGTCAAAGGACTACCCTCAGTGGATTGCGCAGGGGCAATAGGGTGTTTGGGAAGAGGAGTAGAATCTCTTCTTTTATTGTGAGAAGAAGAAAATTTAGCCAAAAGGCTGTTTTTCTTGGATTGCGCAGACTTGGTTTGCGCATGGGTGGAAGGTGCACTAGTCATTTGTGCATTAGAAGCTTTGGTAGGAAGTGCATCAGGAGTTCTTGTCTTAGAGTGCTTGGGATGCACCTTTGTTACAAGAGTGCTATTTTGCGCAGGAAAAGCCACTGCCAATTGCGCCAGAGTCATAGGGGTCTTCTGTTTTGACAAGGCAGCATATGAAGTAGCCTGTGCAACAGTTGCAACAGATTGCGCAGCCTTGACTGCAACAGATTGTGCAGCAGTTGCTGAGACAGACTGTGCAACAGTTGGCACAGCAGTTTGTGCAGCAGTCTGACTAGCAGATTGTGCAGCAATTGGTACAGCATCCTTGGTGGCAAAACTGCCAGATTGTGCAGACTTGGAGACCCAAACTGAGCGCACTTTGCTCTTAGCAGAAGTGGCTACAGTACGGGGAGTGGTTTTGGAGTTGAGCATCGCCTCGTAGGCTGTCTGGTTGACCTTAACAACCAGCGTCTTCTGCGTCTTCCCGATAGACGCTACGTCACATTGAGTTGCTACTTCCTCGTCGGAGGAGAAAGTTGTCCCCAGCAGAGTCGCCATTTTGTTTGCAAAAACAAAAGTATAAAACTTTATTGATACAAACTGTAATAAAGATTACAAGAATTCTGAAAAAATTACAACTATAGGAATCCAATCTTGATGACGATTGCTTTATCCCTTAGACGATGTGAACTGTGAAGACGAAGCCTTTGAAGTTGAAAACAACTCTGGAAACTGAAGGCAAAAGCCTCTGAAGTTGAAGACAAAAGTCTCGGAAGAATGCAGCAGCACTTTGGCAAGAACTCCTGAACTCTCTGATTTCTAATCTCTGATCTTGATCCCCTTGAAATGAAGACTTGAAACTCTATTTATAGAGTTCTGAAAATAACTAACTTTCAGTTATTTTGGACTGCGCAAGCTGATTTACGCAGCAACTGGTTTGCGCAGCACTGGATTGCGCAAGCAGTTATTGGATCGTGGGCCAACTATCTGGGACACATGGCATCATTTGATTGAAATGCGCATGATCGTGCATAGACAGTTGCCACGTAATGAGCAATTGATGGCATGAATGCCACATGTAATTGGTCAGTTATATTGGTAGAATATGCAAAATGAACTGCGCAGAAATGGTTTGCGCAAACACGGATTGCGCATGAGTGGTTTGCGCAAACACGGATTGCGCTGCCACCTGTCAGCCGCCCTCGAGCACTGTGCGGCGTCAAAAACGAACAGCCTCCTCGTTATTCGTGTTGTCAGCTGTCAGGAAGATCTGATTTGATTCAGTCAATGATGACTTCTGCCACGTCAGCCTGCGCAGTTGGGAACATGCGCAAACCAGCCTGCGCAAAGTGATGTCTGCGCAATATGTTGTCTGCGCAACTCATCAAAATGATGAATATCTTGAATTTTTGACTTTGTTGATTGATGCAACTTGATTTTTAGGACCTATAATGATCTCCGAAGAATTTCCTACTTGGCGTCTATTCTTTGACGGCGCATCCAGGATCGGACCAAAGGGTACCATTGTCACAGGAGTTGGAGTTGTTCTTGTTTCTCCAGACGGGTCAACTATTCAAAGAGCCTATTCCCTAGAACCCTGCTCCAACAACGTAGCAGAATAATGCTCTACTCATTGGCCTTCAATAGCCAAACAACTGGATGCCGAATATCTTGAAGTCTATGGCGACTCCAAGCTGGTTGTTAACCAGGTTAGAGGAACCTATGAAGTTCGCCATCAAGATTTAGTGCCTTACTATGAAGCGACAATCAGCATGGCTACATCATTCAAAGCCTTCTTCATCGAATATGTTCGCCGAGCTTGCAATACTGAAGCAGATGCTTTGGCCAATCTTGCAGCAGTCTTAGCCATCCATATCAAAAGACAGCAGGTCGTGGTTATCTCTAACCGGAAATTGTTCTGCATCGAAAACAATCGTAATATTGAGTTCAGTAATCTTACTGAAGCCAATGTTATCGATGAAGATTGGAGAGCTCCTTTCATCGACTTTGTAGTTCACGACATACTCCCTGAAGATCCTAAGGAGGCTACGAGTATTCGTCGACGATCTCTTCGGTTCTACTACAATCAGACTACTAAGACTCTCTATCGGCGGACTTATGATGGCCTACTCTTGCGCTGTCTTGCTGGTGATGAAGCGAAGCAAGTATTACGGGAAGCTCATGATGGTGTCTGCGGAGCACATTAACCCGGTCCTAAGCTACATGATCGCATCCGACGAATGGGTTACTACTGGCCCTCTATGGTATCTGATGCCATCGAATATGCAAGGAAATGTCGAGCTTGTCAAATCCACGCAGATTTCATCCATCAACCTTCGGAATTTCTATATCCGACTGCCGCTTCCTGGCCTTTCGAAGCTTGGGGTATGGATATCATAGGTCCCATCAATCCTCCTTCTTCTAGAGGACATCGGTTCATATTAGCAATAACCGACTACTTCTCCAAATGGGCTGAAGCTATACCTTTGGCTGAAGTCAAGACTAACAGTGTCATCAACTTCGTTAAACATCATGTCATCTATAGATTTGGTGTACCTCGAAGGATCATTCATGACAATGGACCATAATTCATTAGTCAAAAGTTCACCAGATTCTGCGATGATCATAGAATTGACAACGTCGCTTCGACAGCCTACAATCCTGCTGCTAATGGCTTAGCCGAAGCCTTCAACAAAACTATCATCAAGCTCCTTAAGAAGTTTGTATCTACTAACAAATGGAACTAAGTGAAAAGCTTGGCGAATATCTTTGGGCCTACCGTACTACGGTCCGCAACCCCAGGTTGTACACGCTTTCTTTGGTGTATGACTGTGAAGCAGTTCTACCTTTGGAACTTCAAATTCCGTCTTTAAGGATTGCCATCGCTAATGAGCTCACTACGGAGAACAACGATCTCCTTCGACTTCAAGAATTGGAGGCGCTTGATGAGAAGCGGTTAATGGCTCAACAGCATATTGAGTTATACCAAGCCCGCATCTCGAAGACTTTCAACCGCAAAGTTAAAGTTAGAGCCTTTCAGAAAGGAGAGCTCGTTCTGACGGTCAGACGTCCCATGACTATGACTCACTCTAGTAAAGGCAAATTTGACGCAAAGTGGGAAGGTCCATATATCGTGAGCAAAGTCTTCTCAAATGGAGCCTATCAACTCACAGAATTGGATGGTCGAGTTGCGATGATGCCCATCAACGGCAAGTTCCTCAAAAAGTATTATGTATAAATGTAAAAGAGAGTGCTTGTAATCATCAGACAAGTTCATAAATAAATTTAATTTTATTTCATCATGAATGATAGTACATGATATCAAGGAAGGTCACTATCATCCTTCTCAAAATTGGGACGAGGGCCACTGCCGTCCTTATCAAAGACATGGTCGGCAAAAGAACCGAGAACATCCTTGCTCGAACCCACCAGGAACTTACAAGCAGCCATCCATGGCCTCTACTTCTTCCGTCGTCCCTGGTTCAAGGAGGAAGTCCAAGATGTCCCTTGGCGGCTTTGGTGTAGACGAACCTTCGCCCGCCTCTGTCTGTTTCGACTGGGCCGGTTCAGGATGTTCCTCCGAGCGTTCAACCATCGGGGCGACCTCAGCCTTCTTGGATGCATCTCCAGACGACATTTTTGTGTTGAAAAGTGAAAGTGATCGTTCCATCTAAATTTCTGTTCTATTTATAGACAGAGATTCTTGAAAACAACGAAGCGACACATTCATCTGACGGTTCACCGTTCATCACATTCATTTGACGGTTCATCCGTTCATTACATCAATCCGACGGTTCACCCGTTCATTAAATCATCCGACGGTTCACCCGTTCATTAAAATCCATCTGACGGTTCACCCGTTCATTACATTCATCCGACGGTTCACCGTTCATTTCATTCATCTGACGGTTCACCCGTTCATCACATTTATCTACGGTTCACCCGTTCATCGCATTCATCCGACGGTTCGTCCATTCATTACATCAATTTGACGGTTCACCGTTCATTAAAATCTATTTGACGGTTCACCCGTTCATTAAATCTATTTGACGGTTCATCGTTCATTACAATCCGACGGTTCCGTTCATTAAATCATCCGACGGTTCACCCGTTCATTAAAATCCATCTGACGGTTCACCCGTTCATTATATTCATTCGACGGTTCGCCATTCATTACATTCATCCGACGGTTCACCCGTTCATTCAATTCATTTGACGGTTCATCCGTTCATCCCGACGATTTATTTCGTTCACACATTTTGACGATTCATTTTCGTTCATTCATCCATCCATTCACACCCGCAATTTGTCATCTTTGATTAAGTTGTCTACTGAAATAATGATATTCAACAAAATTATATTCTGCCATGTCCACATTACCTCTGAGCAGATATAATGAATATAATTAATTTCTAAAAAATCAAGAAATATATCATGTCCTGTACCTCTGAATATATTTTCTATCGCTATTTATATCTGAATAAGATATGCAATAAATAATAGATCCACAAAGAAAATGTCTTTTTATTGATCAAAATTGGAAGACATTACAAAAATACATGCCACAAAACAAGAAGATACAAAGAGTCTTTCTACTCGGCTGGCGGAGTCATCAAACTAGTCATCTGCTGCTTTAAAGATTGCAGTCGCTCCTCACGAGAGTCCATCACTCGCCTCCTAGCATCCTCCATTCCAGACTTATCGTCGAAAGTCGGCAAGGTTATCATTCTGCGAGAGATTTCAGCTTGATGAGTTGCGACATACTCATTTCTTTCTTGAGTCAGAGCGTCCAGTTGCTGAACTGTAGCCTGATGTTGTGTGACCTCATCTTCCAGAGCGCTGAACAAGTCTCAACTCTTCTTGAAGACGGGCAGATTTTGCTTGCAACTCAGCAACTTTCCTTTCCTTCTCCTTAGCAACAGATGCTATTGTTTCTACTTAGGAGTTATACTCAGAAGACTTGGCAGTGAAACTGTCTAAGATAATCTGGAAATCAACTTTAGCAACTGCAGCTTCTTGAGACATCTTTTCAAATTCAGCCTACACCAAGGGTTCCACCTCCTCCTATTAAGCTCTTTGTAGATTCTAACCGATGCCTCCAGCTCATCTAATATATGCTCAAGAAAAATAGCTTAGCTTCGTCACCTTGGCTGTGGATGGCATTGATCAAATAAGACATTGGACCTCTAACTGTGGAGAAACCAGCATCTTCTTTCTCTATCACCCTATCTACTAAGGGTCCCAACGAATTAAAGAAAAAGTTGGTGAAGGAGCTAATGACAAATCGGTTAGTAGCCAGAGCACCAGGAGTAGCAGCTACTCCCGTTGACGATGAAGCAGCAGGACGTTCATCTTCTTGCACTTGAATGGAGGGCTATTTAAACAAGGGAGGTAAGGTAGAGCTGGCTGCTCCTCCCGGTTGTTCCTTTGTAAAAACAGATAAACCTTGTCATTTTGCCTGTCATTTGCAACTATCGAAAATGATCAAAAGTAAAGGCAATCATCTTACCATGACTAGGTCCAGTGACGATTCTGTTATCAGCTGACAGGTTCCAACCTAGCAGAAGTAGCTTCAGATATTACTGCCTGGCTACTACCCCCTCGGAGCCACCTGACAAATGACGACTGCTGCTAGCTATCGTCGTTACAGGCACTATATCTGTGCACACTGGAGTGGAGAAGATTCAAGTTCTGCATGGATAAGAATAGAGTTGTCAGCCATTTAATCTACGAAAAGAAAATTGATAATCTCATTCAATACCTTTGGGATCGGCAGTAGTAGTTTCCTCCGGTGCTACTTCCTCACCCACATTCTTTTCGGACACATGCACCTCAATATCCTCTTCAGGATTCAGTGTGTCATCAACAGCTTCGGGAGATATATGGATATCAGTGTCTCTTCTGGATTTAAAGTATCATCAACAGCTTCTGTTGATGTATCTTCATTGCTTATACTATCTTCTGGTGCTTCCTCGCTGGCAGTTGCGGCGGGGCTTGATCGACATCATCCTGCAGACCGAAGTCGCAATCATTTTGAGCATCAATCATTAAACGATCTTCTTCTTTACGGAGTGTTTCAGGTGTAGCAGGAAGCTGGGTAGTTTCCACCGCAAGAGAAGGAGATCGCAAAACTTCATCATCCCTCTGCTCAGCCTCATCCCTCTGCTCAGCTTCAGCCTCATCCCTCTGCTCAACCTCGTCCCTCTGCTCTAGACTAGGAGTTTCCTGCCTAGGCTTGGGGGCAGGTGTAGGGGATGACATAGTGATTCCAGCAACAGCACTAGCCACCACCGAGGACAAGATTTGTCTCGGAGGAGTGACCACCCTCTTTCTTCTTCTGGAGGCCAGTTTCTTTCTATGTAGAGGTCTCTCTGGACTCTCTACATCTACTATATCGACCTGCCTTGGAAGAGAGGTTGGCGTAGTCGCTTCTTCTCTTTGGGTCGACTCGGCCAGTTGCCGAGATTGTGACCTGGTGGTGACCTTCTCTGATGGATCTAGGATAAGCTTCTTCTTTGCAACCGGAGAAGAAGGTTTGTCAATCCTTCTTTTTCTCTCCTTGGCTGGAGATTTGACAACTTTCAAGGAAATTCGCAGTGGTTCGTTGACCTCCTCAGGGAAGTTAGCTTCCTTGAGGCTTCCAACGGGTCATCCACTGGCTTATGCTCTCGTCATTACCCGGAGCTGATATAACAGTTGCTCCCTTTTCAATCGCGTCGCTGTCGCGAAGCTATCTACAAGGCTGAATTTCTCGGCGAATGTATTCGCTGCTGTGTAAAAAAGCGAATATGTGTATAACATCCGGGGGCCGTGATCACTCTTGGTCGGCATCGAGAACTTGCTCTTGTGTCTCGAGCGTTATAATAAGCCCAAGCCCTGGCGCCATCAATCAGATAACCTTTTCCTTGCAGGCAAGTTATAGCATTGCCGACGTGGAATTGGTCATAGCCGAATTGCCGCGCAAAACGGCTGGGAAGATAAGGTTCCAAGTAACATTCCTCTTCAAATCTGTAAACCAAATGTGACGGCCGGATCGTCTTCAGCCACTCAAATATGCACGACCTAGAGGCTGCCTCCCAAGATCAACCAGATTTGTTGACATATGTTCATATCCAGTTGGAGGGGACACTGTAAAAATTCTACCCCTTTCCAAGATTCAAAGCCCGTCTGCAATCTTTCAGACTGGTGTATATCCATTTACCCCGGGAGAATCTCCGCAGATAGCTACCGCCGACTGCCCCCATATCAGGGTTCATCAATGACGGATGGTGCAGAAGCAACCATCCGAACAAATAAGTATAGGGCAGCTCCAGCCGAGGGAAGTTCCCCTTCTCGCCCTTCCATTTGAGCATCGATTCAACATAAAGACGAAGACCAGCATTTACTCTGCAGGTCATCGCCGATAGCAGATCCATCCGGTAGCCAAAGACTAACCGGACAGCAGCAAAGAGCACGCCTCGATGGAAGCGATCGACGGCACTGGCTCCGGGGACGACAAATCGTCGAAGCCAGTATGTGAGGAAACCTGCCAGCTGGGCTTCCTTTGACATGGGCCTATAGCCCAGCCTTATGAAACTTTCAATAACATCTCCTGTCTTAAAAGGAGGATATTGAAGTTTATCATCGACCCGATGTCCATTTCTTTGTTCTCCTCCATCAGTCCGATCACCTCACTATGGCTGAGTGGCCTGAAGAAGCTAGGGTTACACTTATCATGATCCTTAGTCTTCTTCTCTACGATGTGGTTAAGAAAAAGATAAGGCAACCACTTTGATGAGTAGCAAGTACCAGAAGAACCACTCTTGTAATACAAAGAGCAGATCTTATAATGGCACAGTAGTTCTTCAAAAACGTCCACCATTTCAGCATTTTTCCGACGAAGTCGGTCCAATTCATCATTTGTTGGAACAAATTCTTCATAGGGGAATTCCCCCATTGGCAAGCCTGAGATATACTTCATCTCATGAAGAGCTAGTCCAATTTCTCCACAGGGTGTCATGAACGTCCCTGTCCTAAAGTTATACCTTTCTGCCAAAGCAAGGAACATATGAGGGTTGGGATGAAAGCCGTATATGGTAGAGAATATCGGCTGGTATAGCTCAATCTCCTTGAGCTTATCTTCGAACTGAACCAATATCCAATTGGCTATGCAGTTCCATCTTTTGTTATCTGGGTTCACCAGACCTGTCAGTCGGATGTCCTGATCCGGGTATCTTCCCTCGACCTTCGCGAATTCATTTACAAAGATCGGTGTTCGGACCGGCAGCAGCAGGGAAGAGTTCTCTGGTGGGATGCACCCAGGTTTCAATCCCCTGAGCAGAGAGCTGTGACGCTCCGAAGAACTATAAAACTGTCCTTCTTGTTGGGTCCTTTCTTTACACAAATGTTCCCTGTTCTGGCTTGCTGGAGAGGAGTAATATCCCAGTCCATTCTCCTGGGATAACTCGCATGAGCATAGCGAGCTAAGGAAGACACCTGGAAGTCTCAGGCAAGATATCCTTTTCTCGGCTCTCTGAAGGAGTCTCTGCTCAACACGTGGTCTCGGCTGAGAACTTTTATCAATAGCCTCACCAAATAGAAACAGGGTTTCTTGTGAATAATGGCATCGGCAGTCTGCAGAGGCTGCCCGTTCATCAGACTCAATAAGGTTTCATTGTCTTGTGCTACTAAGATGGCTTGACGGGAAGATGGCAGAGCATATTGGGAAAAGTTACATGGGACAAGTCTTCCTTAAACTCTGGTTCAGCAAGGGTCCCTGCAAAGACTTCATAGTCCGGGTCTTCCTGATGTTAACTGCATCAAACAGAAAGACAGAATTCAGTACAAGCAACATCAAAGATTTTGTCCAAAAAAATCAACAAATTGCACAAGTATCAGATTGCGCTGTCTGTAAAACATCAGATTGCGCAACAACAGCTTCTATGCGCAAACTGTCCAGTTGTGCCAACATATTCACTTGCGCAAGCCATCAGATTACGCTAAAAAGCTTGCGCAAGGTAACAGTTTGCGCTGACAGACTTGTGCAAACCGATAGAGTGCGCTGACTTTTGCCAGCACTTTCCAACCGATTGTGCAAGAAAATAGTCTTCATAAAAATGAAAACTATTGGGTTTGTGCAACCGAAACCTAAACAGGGCGGCACAATATAACCAAATCTCTTAAAAAGATAGGTTTGAAGATTCAATCATGTCGAAGAACCCTAAAAAGGGTTTTTGATCGATCGACTACCTTGCAGTGCGGGATGTTCGACTTCGTGTCGAGAAATGTGTGGCGCAGCCCTAGTCGAAGACTCGGCGGGGGCTTTGCCCTTGTCGGCGGCGGAACGCTTCGGAGCCATTGAAGTTGACGGAGAAGAAGGAAAAGAGTCGGAGTGGGCTCGGGAATTTTCTCTCTTGAACAAAGTGGAAACAAGTAAAGAATGACAGAAGGAAGAAGGAGAACTATTTATAGTTTTTCGAGAGTGATGGTCACCTCGGATTGCGCCGAAGAAAAAGGAGCTGACTCCTCCAATTGCGCAGACAAGTCATTACATGCACAACTTGATTTAAAAATCAAAATTCAAAGTATTTCGAAAACTTTGAATATTTTCAAATTTCGAAAACTTTGAAGGGGGTCTTGTAGGTCCTAAAAATCAAGTTGCACCCATCAACAAAGCCATGAAAATCAAAGTGTGCATCCTTCAAATGAACTGCGCAGAAGACAGATTGCGCACCACCTCAATTGCGCAAGCTGAACTGCGCACACTTCCAAGTGTACTAGCTGACGTGGCCGCATCATCGTTACCTGACAGAAAATCAGATCTTCTGACAGCTGACAGCACGAAGAACGAGGAAACTGTTCGTTTCTCGTACAGCACAACGCTCGAGGACAGCTGTACAGCCAGCGCAGATCTGAAGCTAGCGCAATTCATGTGGCACAGTCCATCAAGATAACTGAAATTTTGTACGTGGCATACATGCCATCAATTGCTCACCACATGGCAACTGTCTGTACACGATCATGTGCATTTCAATCAAATGATGCCATGTGTCCAATACAGTTGGCCCACGATTAAATAACTGCCAGCGCAGTCTGATGTCTGCGCATCCAATGTATGCGCAATCCATCCTGCGCAATCCAGAATAACTAAAAATTAGTTATTTCCAGAACTCTATAAATAGAGTTTCAAGTCCTTCCTAGGGGGGATCACATAGAGATCAGAAAAATCAGAATCAAGAGCAGAGAGTTCAGGAATTCTTGCCCAAGTGCTGCTGCATTCTTCAGAGGCTATCGCCTTCAACTTCAGAGGCTATCGTCTTCAAAGTTCACATCGTCCAAGGGATAAAGCGATCGTCATTCAGATCGGATTCCTATAGTTGTACTTTCCCAGAATTCTTGTAATCTTCTTACAAAGTTTGTGAAATAAAAAAACTTTTGTTTTTGCAAACACCAGAGTCCATAAAATTTATCTTTGTGCAAGAATTGGATTCGGCAACGGACAGATATTCAAAAGTTAGGATGAGCAAAAGCAAGTAAAAACAGACTCAACAGAGTTTCAAGTAAGATTCTCATGGGTCATCCCTGGAATCCATCAAGAGATCCTAATATGTGATTGAGTATCAAATCTCTTAAAATATTCTATGACTCTAAAATCTTTGTCCTAAGGCAGGCTCGCAGTAGTACGGCTAAACCTAAGTACCACTACGACTTCGCATTGGTTGCAAAGACAGACCTGCATGGACTACCATAAAAATATGTCATGACCCACACCCAATATTCGGGCACGAGTACGTGGGCCATGCCCAGCCTACACCGCGATATCGGCGGTAGAACGCTGTCAAGTACCCAACAAAAATCTAAACAGTTCTATGATCCACTAGAATATCATGTACTCAAATCACATATAGCTAAGGAAGAAATGAAAGAAAGACAACAATAGAATCTAATAAATGATCAAACATAGCAAGAAAAGTATCGGGGACATATCCTATGAACAAGACATAAATCTAGATAAAGAATATGGCCTAGAGCTCTCAAGAGGTTAACTCACAATCCAAGAGAACGTCGAGATCTGTCATCATGAAGTCCAGAGTGTGGGACATAACATTTACATAAAAATAGTTATCCAGTTAGGATTGGAACGAGCACATCACCAACAATAATTCCCAGTAAATGATAAAGACTATGTAACAATAAATAGAGAGAATATACGAGAATAAGTAAAGTGTTCATGAAAGTAGCATGACATGGTAAAACTGTAAACTAGAGCAGGGAAGAGTAAAACAGGTTATATCATGTACAAGGGTCAAGAATCTATACTATTTATGTGAGTGAGCACTAGCTTCAACATGTGATCGGCTTAGGAACTTGCACGGGAATTTATGGCCTGGTTAATCATACGTGCGGTGTACGATTAACACTCAGGGAAAAACAATGTCATGCACGGGAAAGGTATGATCACATATCTACACTACTACTCCCCCGCTCCGACTGATATAGTGGATCCAACCATGACACGTTATGACACGAATTCTCTGAGAATGTCGCGAGCCTTTTTAGGAATCGTGTCTATACAATGCACAAGAAACAAGGACAAAACTTACATATGGTGTAACGCCCCAGAACCAGAATACTGGAGAGCGGAGGCATACATAGCCAGCTACGTATAATGAAATGGAATCCACCTCACTATATGGTCACGGCTGTCTAGATATATGAGGGTTTAACTACAATCCATCAGTCTCCTAAGGTCATGAACAAGCCTATTGTCTCAATCTCAAGCAAGTAATAACAGTCACAAGATGTCAGAACACCAAAATACAATAATAATGCGTCCCATACATTACATATTCGGATGATCATGAAGCTAGTCGTACAAAATGTCAAGACTAGCAAGAGTTTCAGTCATACATGATCAAACCTAGGATTTGTCAATCATGTTACAGCCCATAGGCAGACAGTAAATAAAGGTGCAATACGAGCTAACACGTGTTCGTCGGCTAATTGCCTCAAAAGAATAATTTTACAATAAAGTGGAGAACAAAAGAACCCACTCGTTGCCAGGATTACGCCTGGTGGTCACCATCTGGCTGGAAGACAGGTAGATCCTCTGGAGTTGCTCCGATATCTGGCCACACAAAACCAGCTGGGTCAGACCCCAAAAAGAGCAAGTGCCACAAGGGAGGCTTCACTTAGGAACTAAAGCCAGCAGATCACAATAGAATATTAAAGATGATTATAAAAGATACTGAAAATAACAAGAACGACAATAATAAATTGAGTACGAGGAAACCAATCAAGTAGCCAGGCCACAACCCTTAAACCAAACAAGGACCGGGGTTGTAACCCTTCACCCGAATAGAAACCCGTCTCAACTACTATTGATAAAGTAATAAGACAATAAACGAAGAGAGGACACAGACCTGCTCCGGGAGCCAGGTTACAACCTTTAAACCAAACAAGGACCGGGGTTGTAACCCTTCGCCTGAACAGAACTGGACCCCTGATCTTTATTGTTAAGGCCAGAATAAGTAATCATGCTATTGAAGTAAGGTAAAACATGAAGAGCATGACAGGGGGTGCTATAAGACAATAAACGAAGAGAGGAGACAGAACTGCTCCGGGAGCCAGGTTACAACCCTTAAACCAAACAAGGACCGGGGTTGTAACCCTTCGCCTGAACAGAACTGGTCCCCTGATCATTATTGTTGAGGCCAACATAGGTAATCATGTCATGTCACGATCTTGTACAGGATCAGGACAAGACTAAGCTGGGCTAGATTCCATCCAATCAATCACGGCCAAGCAAAAGTATGGCTTGATACTTTAACTAACTAGGATTATCACAGGCCTAGTTACTATCAAGATAGTGAGATTATTCCAAAGCCACAAGCCCTACAGACCATCCGGGTTATCCAGGTCGAATGTCCGTTTATGAAGGATGCAACACGTGACTGTGTGCTGGAATTGTGCCCTACTCGTCAGTAGGCTACAAGTCCGTTAGTGCGCCCAGATAACGGGATTGCCTGTAGCTGGGAAATCTCTCCATGACTACTGGATTTTCTAGTTATTAGCCTTAGTCAATTTCAGTAGGTACCCCTGACAGTGGTATTCAGGGTTCCTATCCTAGACATGATGCAAGACAATACTGGTTTATTTGTACAAACACAAGCGTCCACGGTGTCCAGGTCATTCATACTTATCATGTCAGGCTGGCTATTATAACAGCATATCATGTCAGATTTATTTGTTAAGAGTGCGCCATGACGGGCCACTATCGCGTTCATGAAACATATCAGAAATTACATGGCATAAACATAAATGAGATATTTTAATATAATAGTAATAATAATAAAAAGGATAAGACTGTGGAAGGAACCATGCGACTAAGAGAATAGAGCTCATGCGGCCAGGGATAATAGATCTCATGCGGCCAAGAGATCGGATCTCATGCGGCCATGGATAATAGAGCTCATGCGACCAGGGATAATAGAGCTCATGCGGCCAAGAGATCGGATCTCATGCGGCTCGCTATTCAGAAGTCCATGCGGCTGGAGGAAGACAGGGTCTTATGCGGCTCGAATAATGCAAGTCCATGCGGTTGGGTCAATCAAGTATATACGGCTGGAAAGGAATCAGTCCATGCGGCTAAGGACCAAGGACAGCTTTATACGGCTGTGGAATATTCAAGCATATGCGGCTGCGGAAGAATCTACTTCATGCGGCTGCGGAAGACAGTTCACATGCGGCTGCGGATAATTGAGTTCATGCGGTTGGAAGGAACTAGTCATATGCGGCTATGTTCAAGTAGAGTCTTATGCGGCTGGAGAGGAATTGGCTTCATGCGGCTAGAAGGGGGATTGACTTCATGCGGCTGAGGATGCAGAGCCATGCAGCTAAGAATCAAGGGCAGCTTATGCGGCCGAGAGAAAACAAGTCTTATGCGGCTCGGAATTCAAGTGAGCTTATGCAGCAAATTCGCCATGCGGTTGGAAGACTTGCCGCATGAAGGTCCATGCGGCTGAGGCTGCTATGCGGCTCTGAAGCTGTTCTTCTTCTTCTCTACTTGTCCGAGAAGAAGAGCCATGAAGTCCATGGCTTCAAAGCTTCATAAATCCTTCATCCAAGGTTGGAATTCAGACTTCCATAGGTCTAAATGGGGCAGAACGAAATTCTCTACAACATAAAACCATCAAAACTTGGAAATAACAACGTTAAGTAGATTAAAATCCAAGAAATCCAAAAATATAATAAACTTAGATCTACACAAATTGAACCATGGAAATTAGAAATACTAAGTATTAAAGTGCGTTAGAATCTCGGGAGGAAGAGAATGGAACAATAAAAACTGAGTTCCTCCATGAAGCAAGCTGCACTTGCCTAAGCTCTCTTCCCTGGTAGGTGGAAGAGTAATGGTGAAGAAGAAGTAATGAAGAAGAATTAATGAAGAGAGAGAGAGAGAGTTGGGCGGCTATAAATGAAAAGGAGTGGGGGTAGGTGGGGTTTTTTCTTTGGTTCATGATGAACTAAAGCAACCCAAGCCAAACCAAACAAGCCGAACAAAACAAGGAGACATGCAATACAAGTCAAAATACGTACACGTATACCAAGATACGTAATACGAACCACAAGCATTACACAAGGTATACCAAGAAATAACATCTCATGACAGGATCCAGGCAAATATTAATCCGTGTGACTAACGTGTCAAGAAGTCAAGGATATCTATACTAAATACACGAAACATAGAAAAGACATAAACAAAAAATTATCAGAGAATGTACTCGCCTCAATTTAGTTGGAGTTGACGTGCACGACACGAACGTGTCGACACGGGATAGGTATCGATGCTATGCTCCACAAGATGGTCCCAAATAATGACACGGGTGATTCCACTTAGTCCAGAATAGTCAAATAGTTCAGTTGGTATGTAGAAGTCCAGGTTCAAAGTTGGCATGAATATCGAGATCGAAGGGAAGTCCATGGTCAAGAAATAAGGACGACTAAATTAGTCACGACTTATGATTCAAAGGGAAAAAGCATGACTAAAAACTCATAACTAAAAAGTGTTATATAGTATTAGAAATAAATTTTATTGATCAAATTATATATAATATATAATATATATATATATATTATTTTAACCTAAAAATCATTTTAGACCATTCTATTAGAGAATGTTTAGGTTGCTAACCAACCTTGAAATAGAATCAAACTTAAATAATAACACATGTTCTTGGTTATAAAATACCATTTTAGAGGTTATTTATTGTATACTAAGACATTAATATGTTTTTTTTTAGGAAATGTAATAAAAATACTTGGTAGCTAGGTTTTATTTAGCCAAAATATTAGGATATCATTTTGAAAATTTATTAAACATCATTTTGGCAAATACTACTTTTAGGCAAACATATCCATTAGAAAAATAATATTTTTGATTCCAATCTCATTTTGAAACTAAAATCTATTCGTAAATAGTTTCTAAGGGAATATAATTATTCAATAACATAGTATAGATAATAATAAAACAATATAAATACTTATACTCATTTATGCTACACTAATACATATACATATATTTTTAATACACAGGCCCATTTCCATGTTAATATTTCAAGGAATTAGTTGTTGGGCTCAAAGCCCACCTAGTAATTCTCAACACAGTAAAAAGAGCCTTAACCCAACTATTCTTAATAAAATTTAAGAAAATATTTAATATTAATAATATCATTAATATTATACTACTAATAACAGTTTGGGGGGTCGACTGTTGTCTTCCCAAATCCCTACATCCCAATTATTATTAATGAAATTAAATATTAATAAGGATTGATAAAGGATTAATAAACTCATTTGTTAATATTAAAAGTCACATGGGGCTCAAATTTATTGGAGGTTTTCCCTCCCAAATCGATTACTGAGATGGAGAAGAGAAGGGGTGGAGGAAAGAGGAGCTTACGACGGAGAGGAGAGAGGGTCTCGGAGCTCGTCGACGGTCAATCCCGGCACAGGCGGCGGAGGGAAGCGCGAAGATGGCGCCTGACTCGGATGAGGAGCTAGGCTGGCGGCTCGCCGGAGGAGGGCTCGGGTCGGCCGCGTCGGACGCATTAAGGCGGTGGACGGCGGGCTTATGTGAGGTCTCTCTCTCTCACGCTGAGATTGTGGTGGGTGATGTGGTGTTGATTGGGTTGAGTCAGGTGGTGGAGAATGGGTTAGATCCGACGAGTTTGTGTCCGGTCGGGGCCGAGGCGTATGGTGGAGGTGGTGAGTGGCCTCTTCCCCTTCTCTTTGTGCGGTGGTTATGGCTATGACGGTGGTTATGGGATTGAGACATGGCGGTGGTCGAGGTGTACAGGCGGCCGAGCCATGTGGCCGGAATGGTCACTGATGGAGGTGGTGACTCGGCATTAGTGGAGGCCAGATCTGGCAGTCTAGATCTGGTGGCCGTGGGAGGAGACGGTTGGTTGCTACAGCTCGGGTTGGGAAGGAAGCATACGGAGTTGGTAAGGGCGTGTCATGTTGGTCGACACGACACAGGAGTAGGATTTGATTGTGTCCGACTTGTTGACACGAGAAAACATTGAATGTAAATGTTTCAATAGAATGAAATGGGTAGGACACGAACACGATACACTTGGGATGCATTGGTGGGTGTGAATGAGGAATGGAGCCCCCATTAAATAATGGTTGAGGCATGCTCCCAACATGTGAGAGGAAGCTTCCAAGAAGCTCTTCCAAGAATTGGGCCATAGCCCAATAAGAACCAATTCATAGGAAAATTCTTTCATTTGTAAATCTATTAGCAACTAAATTATTTTATGTAAATAAATTCCCAGCCCGAGATAATAGATATTACTATAAAATAATCTAATGAGCTCAAGCTCACAAAATCTAAGTTTTTAATTATCTTACGTAAATATAATAATTATTATCTATTATGTCTTTAGGCCAAAACTAGTTAAAATGTAAAATGTGCATGTAGACCCAATGGCCAATACGTATTATCATTCAAATCAAATTTATAAGAGGTCAAATATTTCCATATATAATCTCGATTCATCCTATTTTGTATATGAGATGATACTAACGGATTTGAGCCCGTTAATAAAAAGAGTTTAAAATAATAAAATTTATTTACTAGACTATATAAGTCCAAAGATTATACAAATCTCAATAAAACTGTTTCGTAAAACTAATAATCGATAGTCATAAATCTATACCATATCACGATCGAAAATATATATCATATAGATAATTTAGAACAAATCAAAATTTGTTATTCAAAAAATTCGGAAAATTTCTAGAATTTGGTTCAAGGGGGTTACATATATAAAGTTGTTTAACCAAAATACATCTCATACTAGTAAGTATTCCCAAAACCATTAATTTATATAAATATTCAGCTACAAATGAAACTGCTGCATCCTTGGATTGTCCATGTTCATTCTTAAGCCTAGTATACATTGTATAAAGGCAACGTCTCTTTTGGAGTCATCCCCTAGTAAACAATACTAGGTCGTCAAACGACATGCAAGTCCTCGATCAAGAACGATAAGAAAATTGAAGATATTATAAGATATGGAATAGTTGAAAGACATTTCTGACTCTTATATAAGAGCTTGGTTTTGTTAAACTCTATAGGAGTATTATAGTGTTAACTTGAAAAATGACTCTTAAGTTTTATTCTAGTGATACATCGATGTTTAATCTATCAGCACAATCTAAACTCACTAACACAATCACAAACAAGTTAACTATATGATGCAAATTTGGAGTAATTATATGAAGGACCACGTTTTCTAGTTTCCTAACAATAATCTCGTAACTAGGGATCAAATTGTTTTTGGATGACACAATGCCTAGAGTTCGGCCCCTACTACATAGGGAGTAAAATTTGTAACTTGTCAACTCTTAATTTTTATTTTATTCAGTAATTTATGGAAATTTTGTCACAAACCGCATCCTGTTTAGGGGCACGAGGACGCGGGTACGTCCAGCCTACGCCGTAATGTCGGCGGTAGAACGCTGTATAGGTCGTCTATAGCATCTAACATCTATAATATAAAATATGAACCTGCCATCTCCGTACGGAGGAATATATATATGAAAGATAACTCAATCACTCGAATCTAAAGGAAGATAAGCACAATATTGGAATTAAAGTTAAAAAGATAAAACTGAAAAACAAATGAATTCTACAACACAAAAGTCTAGAAGTCTTAAATCAATTTAATACATGTCCTAAATAATTACAACAACTCAATCTCATAAACTGGAGACAAGGTCCAGTAACCCAAGCTACTAGCTAAACACTACTAAAGGTGCATCCTCAGCGCACTAGCTCCAAAAGGAATCTCCTAGCAAGGTCGTGACAATGACCAACCCTCCCCTACTGCCCATGCTGCCAAGGAATAGCCCAAATACACTTGCCAAGCTGCTGCTATATGCCATTACTTGCAAATGCAAGCCAAGCATGCTCTGCCACAATATCAGTTGGGAATTTACACTTCCAAGATCACACACACACACACACACCACTCACAATATCTCACAATCTTTGATACACCCATTATTCTAACTCTAAAATCCCCAAAATCCTAACTGGATTAACCATATCCTAACTCTCATATATCTTATACTAACACCAAACACAAGAGGCAGTAGGCCCCTGCTACTGCTCACTGGCCTCTCACATAACCTTTGATACACTCAACACATATATGACACTAAGACTCATGTGCCAATGGCCAAAAGCCAACTGTCAAGGCCAATGGCCAAGCCAATGCTGCCTACAGTAGTCGCATCTGTAACGACCCGCTCCGCCCTAGCGGAACATCGATTCAAACGGCAAGTGCAACGACTCAAACGAGCCGTCGACCCGAAGAGTTGCGTCAACCTGATGAAGAATCGATGCAAGGCTTGCATTGGCCCGTCAAGATGAATCCAGACTTAGACTTTCAAAGGCGCGCTCGGAGTACCGCTCGGCCGATGCGAACATCGCTAAGGTGGGTGGCTCCGATGAACCCGTCTTTGCTTAGCCTAGACACATAACAATACGGGCACTATTGCTAGAATCGCTAGGCGTCAACACCGCGCATGCTAATAATGAATGACTCAACGCACCTAGCTAAGGGAATAATTCCATCTTGCATGCTTGTATAGAATATGGAAAAGAACATAGAAAATGTGAGAACTCTCGCACCGCGCTCCACGCTCGTGCTAAGGCACAAGCTTACGTTCAAATCCCTTATGCGTTCAAACAATGAAACAATGAATGGTTTACAATAATGAAACGGGAGACTATCGACATAGTCATTCCGAGTAGAGTATAGCAACATTGAAAGACTTCGGGACCGATGGGTCGCCAAGGCGACTCCCGTACTGGGAGTTGCGTAATGTGTGAATTAATGAATCAACGAATAATGAATCAATGAACGAATGAATAAGTGAAAGAAAAGAAAGAAAAGAAAGAATGAAGGGTAAGAAAAGAAATAATTGTTAGCGACAGGTATGACGGGCACGTGCAACGGGGCTCGCTACCCACGCTGTGCGGATGCCAACCTGGTCGATAACGCATTAAGGCTAAGGGTTAGCCTACGGCTCAGAGACAGCCGTTAAGTTAAAAAGACAAGTTAATACGAAATGGTCGTGGACAAACGGCACGGGCGAGGGGGGGAATACCGTGGCCGTGAAGAAGATGGGATTCCGCGGCATGATCTAACGGAGGATCTGCTGGCCTAGGCGAAATCAAAGGGGCTTACGGGCAACCTGGGTGCGGGCTTGGGCACCACAGGAAACGTAAGTGCGGGGTATTTCAAAGAGACTATCAAGGTGTTCCAACCGCACGCTATGATAGGTGAGAAATTACCAAGGAGAAAAGATGTCCAAAATGGCTTGTGATACCAGCGACCGGTGCATATAGATTAAGTGGGCTATGCTGGTGGCAATCCACGTGTAAGTCCTTACATTGAAACAAGTAGTCTAAGTTAACTAAATGAAGTGCCTTATGAATATGCTTGAAATGTAACACACCAAATGATAATAAGAAATTCATGCAAGTGAGTTAGATAACGTGCCTACGACGTGCTAGAATCCGAGCAGGGACACGCACTTGACATTGAAAGTTCATATTGAATTGTGACTAACTTGGTTACTTTTGAACAGGGAAGGCCGGACGTAAGTATGGTAAGTCGTGCATGTATTTCCAGGACACTTGAATTTGCAACACGGGTAGTTATGAAATATGCCATGAAACTGATCCTAAGGCAAGATTTGGACAATGAATGATAGACGTGCACAAAAGTAAATAGAACGTGTTTGGTAATGACAGCATTGTGGGCGCTAGCCTCCCCACCAGTGCATAACAATGTACTGATAACCCAAGGTTGTAAAAATCGCTAGTCGGCCGCTAGTCGGTTTTGTGGGACTACGGATTAATTGGACTACTCGAGGACTAGTCGGGGCTAGTCGGTTTAGAATTTTTAATGAATATATATGTAATATGTTATAAAATATTTTTAAAATAATATTTAATTGTTGAACTTTTAGTTATTGCAGTGCATTTTCTTATTCATTTTTGCACAAATTTCTATTTCGATAAATCTTTAAATAATATGTTAACAACTTACTATTTTGCACGGAGAGTTACAGCCGCAGTAGCAAGCAAAGTAAAAAAAGTACACAAAAATTAAAAAGAGCCACACAACAATAGCAAAGAGATAACAAAGAAAAAGTAAAAATAAAAAAGAGTAGGCTAGTCACTTTTTTCAAAAATAGAAAAAAGGCAGCAACAAAGTAAGAGTCGACGGCGACTGCCTTGATGAAGTCGACGGCAGCCCAGACTAGTACCAATTTAGCTAATTTTTGGATGGACCAGCCCCTAATCGAGTCGACGGTGGCCGACAAGTGACTAGTCGGGACTAGCCCCTAGTCGAGTCGGCGGCGGCCGACTAGCGACTAGTCGGGGACTAGTCGACCGCCTAGAGGGATTTTTACAACACTGTGATAACCCCACAGTCTGCTTACAGGATGCAGGAGACGTCATCGGGCGCGGAGCTATCTCTGGAGCCTTAGAACGTTGCAAGGCTGATGCCCATATACAGGACATAATGTATCGGAACATCGCCATGAATCATTCCATCTCATAAGCCACTTGGCACGCCTTTTATGTTTCAGAGAGGAGCTTGAGAGACTTGTAAACTCGGCCTAGCGCCGCTTGTAAAGTTCTTGAATATTAATAAAGAGTTTGAATTCGCTTCAATTTGTGTTCATTTATATTTCCGCTGCAAATGGGGACACTCTGTGCGACGCTGCGACCTAGCTCAAATCGGCCGTTTCTGGACTTGGCCTTGCACGGGCGCAACTTAGGCCCGTGCGGCATCACGCCTTAGCGAGGATGATCGCTCCTACGGAGCGGGGCGTGACAGATTGGTATCAGAGCACGGCTTTACGTCCTTGGACTTTATTTCGATTTTCTCAGTTTTGAAAGCTCGTCGTTGGAAACAAAGAAGTATACGCTCTCTCTCGTTGTGCCTTGGGATGTTCCATACAATAAGTCTAATACTTTCAAAAGCTCGTACAAGTACTCGGTTGAACGGGATCGATAGGCGAAGGCCTTTGTGCCGAACGATGTTAAACTTGACTCGATAGAGAACACATGCTAAGTTAACATGTCGCGTGCGTGCCTGACTAGTCTTGCGTTGACCTAGCAAATGAGCGTGCAAACTCGAATATAGTCCGCACGGATAGCTATGCACACGACTTTTTGGCTAAGTTGTGCCGCGTGTCGCGCACCTCGACTTTTTGGTGCAATCGAGTTGCGAGCGATATCAAGTACCGCTCGGTCGGGAACGAAGCTACACTTAGAGTGTATATCGATAGGAACGCTATCGAGTTCACGCTTAGGCGTGCACGGAAGATTGATTTAGATTTTGAGGAACGGGCGAACGCACGATTGAACATATCGAGTGGGAATCGAATGATCTCTTGAGAATTTATAGAATGACTTGAACCCGAGTGGTGTATGTGATAGGCTCGAAGAAAATAGAATGAGTGTCGACGACTAGTCGAGTGGTTCGAACCCTGAGTGGTGTATGGACGTCATAGAAGTTATTCGAGCGAGACTAAAGGATATACGGATAGAACGAGTATGCCGGCGAAGCGATGCGATCGCGCAAAGCCTTAGAATGCGTCACGCTTAGTTGGTCGTGACCTCGAATGTCCCGAACGAGATGTCGTTTGGACAACTTGTGAATGGGCAACTCGGTTAGAAAATGATTCGGAATGATGAATGAAAATGAATGGTCTTGATCGAGGAAACTTAGAGGATCGTACGTACGATTTCGGATTGATTCAACTGAAATGTGACTTGAGTTTTGAACAACGATCTTGAAACGAGCTTGAGGAATAGCGATCGAACTTGATCTTGAATATCGAGAAAATTGTGGAATATCCAACTCGGACAATAGCATCAGTCGCACGACTCGAAATTGGTTGCAAAGGAAGATCGTCAGGTTACGCATATTGTCGATGGTATTGAGGCGTATCAAAGATCGATATACGATAACTCGGGGTACTCTGACTCGGCGAATGACGATCGTACAAATGTTATTGTTCCGATGGATGCTATACTCGTGATGTTAAAACGTGTCGAGGAAAATATAGACGTGGCTCAAGGATTTTCTAGTTGAACGAAAGAACGAATGGACATCGATCTTGGCTTTGGATAGAAAATGAAATGTTTGGATTTGCTTCGACGATAACCCCAACGTCGACATTCTTGTCTTATGCGAGTGCAACTCCAGCCTCGCACATACGTCGCGCCGATTAGGGTGATCACTCCGCGTGAGCGCTGGTATGGTGATTCATACAGCGGGGTGATTGAACTAGCATGGCGTGGCAATTTGTGTGCTTCGACTTGTAGTTTGACGCGAAGGTGGACTCGAAAATGACTTAGCGTGCATGACGATCGAGCTTGAGGATTGCGTAGGTCCAATCCGCGTATCAAGAATGAATTAGTCTAGACGCAAGCAAGAGTTACGTCCCGATGAGATTGATTATTCCGCGGAGTTACATGGTGATTCATGAACCACTGTGGGTAATCGGACTCGCGTGAGATTGGGGCGCAACGTATTGTCAAAAGCTAGATGACCTCGTGATCGAATACATGAATTGGTTAGAATTGGTGAATTGAATGGAATCGAATGTGTGCAATGATGTCTTGATGCGAATTAGGTGATCGTGCTCGATGTTTAGAAATCTGAGCGAAACGAACTTGGGTAGAAAATCCCGTACTACCGACTTTGGTTTGACCCTAGGATTGGGGTCAGTATTGGTATTATTGTTAGGGAACTATGATTCCAATCCTGACATTGACTTAGCCTTAGAAATGGCCTAGCGGTTAGGCGAGACGACCTGTTCAAGTGTTAGCAATCAAAAGATTGATCTTGAGGATTGACATGGATGGATTGAATGATGCAAGAATAGGAAACCCTGCTCACGAGATTCGACTGACATGCATATATTTCAGGGACGCCTGAGTATGTGCACGATGCGACTCGAGTGAGAATGACGAATTCTCTATCATGCGGCTTGGCTGAATGCATGTATTTTAGGGACGCCTAGAATGCGTGCACGATCCAGCCAAGTGATACGTTGAGTTCACGCATGACTTGAGGAATGGAAGAGTGTCGAGAACATGAGATCGTGTTGAAAGAAGAGAATGATACTAGTACGAGCGTGGCTCGAAATCAAAGAAACGTGTGAGCGAAGTGTGCGTGAACAACAACGAGATTGGCCCTAAACAAGTGAATGATATGGAAATCGATATCGTGCGAGTAAAAGTTGGTATAACGAATTGAACCATTGATAGGAAGATATACCCAATGATAGTAAAATACTTGGTCTTAAATCGGACGGAAATCACTTAGACTTGGTCGACCCCGCTAAGAAGAAATCATACTAATTTCGTGGACAAGAACGCTTGAGAAGCGAATCGGGTCACCTCGATGACCGAGATAAACGAAAGTGAGTTTGCCTCCGCTTATGACCCTTGAGTTTGATAAATTACAACGTGCCCCGTACCCATTTCAGTTCCATGACACGAAGAAATAGTAACCAAGACGAAGAAACACTTGAATTGAATAAGTACCATCAAGTCTAAAATGAATGGACAGTCATCCAATAAAATTCACCAAACACATGTGACATAAAACTTGGAAGGATAACCGAGCATGGTTCGATGCCTTCGAACGATAGACCCGTTCGATAGAATTGTCTAAGAAACACGACGACACGAGTTAAGGAATGGTAGGATGACCTGCACTCAGGAAGTCTCGAGGACGAGACTTATTTTGAGTGGTATATTATGTATAACCCGCTCCGCCCTAGCGGAACGCCGATTCAAACGGCAAGTGCAACGACTCAAACGAGCCGTCGACCCGAAGAGTTGCGTCAATCTGATGATAAATCGATGCAAGGCTTGCATTGGCCCGTCAAGATGAATCCAGACTTAGACTTTCAAAGGCACGCTCGGAGTATCGCTCGGCCGACGCGGACATCGCTAAGGTGGGTGGCTCCGATGAACCCGTCTTTGCTTAGCCTAGACACATAACAATACGGGCACTATTGCTAGAATCGCTAGGCGTCAACACCGCGCATGCTAATAAATGAATGACTCAACGCACCTAGCTAAGGGAATAATCCCATCTTGCATGCTTGTATAGAATATGGAAAAGAATATAGAAAATGTGAGAACTCTCGCACCGCGCTCCACGCTCGTGCTAAGGCACAAGCTTACGTTCAAATCCCTTATGCGTTCAAACAATGAAACAATGAATGGTTTACAATAATAAAACGGGAGACTATCGACATAGTCATTCCGAGTAGAGTATAGCAACATTGAAAGACTTCGGGACCGATGGGTCGCCAAGGCGACTCCCGTACTGGGAGTTGCGTAATGTGTGAATTAATGAATCAACGAATGAATGAATCAATGAACGAATGAATAAGTGAAAGAAAAGAAAGAAAAGAAAGAATGAATGAAGGGTAAGAAAAGAAAGAATTGTTAGCGACAGGTGTGACGGGCACGTGCAACGGGGCTCGCTACCCACGCTGTGCGGACGCCAACCTGGTCGATAACGCATTAAGGCTAAGGATTAGCCTACGGCTCAGAGACAGCCGTTAAGTTAAAAAGACAAGTTAATACGAAATGGTCGTGGACAAACGGCACGGGCGAGGGGGGGAATACCGTGGCCGTGAAGAAGATGGGATTCCGCGGCATGATCTAACGGAAGATCTGCCGGCCTAGGCGGAATCAAAGGGGCTTACGGGCAACCTGGGTGCGGGCTTGGCCACCACAGAAAACGTAAGTACAGGGTATTTCAAAGAGACTATCAAGGTGTTCCAGCCGCACGCTATGATAGGTTAGAAATTACCAAGGGGAAAGATGTCCAAAATGGCTTGTGATGCCAGCGACCGAAGCATATAGATTAAGTGGGCTATGCTGGTGGCAATCCACGTGCAAGTCCTTGCATTGAAACAAGTAGTCTAAGTTAACTAAATGAAGTTCCTTATGAATATGCTTGAAATGTAACACACCAAATGATAATGAGAAATTCATGCAAGTGAGTTAGATAACGTGCCTACGACGTGCTAGAATCCGAGGCAGGGACACGCACTTGACATTGAAAAGTTCATATTGAATTGTTGACTAACTTGGTTTACTTTGGACAGGGAAGGCCGGACGGTAAGTATGGGTAAGTCGTGCATGTATTTCCAGGCGACACTTGAATTTGGCAACACGGGGTAGGTTATGAAATATGCCATGAAACTGATCCTAAGGCAAGATTTGAAAGATAATGAATGATAGACGGTGCACAAAAGTAAATAGAACGTGTTTGGTGACGACAGCATTGTGGGCGAGCTTGCCTCCCCAGCAGTGCATAACAATGTACTGATAACCCCACAATTTGCTTGCAGGATGCAGGAGACGTCATCGGATGCGGAGCTTCCCCCGAACGTGCTAAGGTGCGGAGCTTTCTCTGGAGCCTTGGCATTACAAGGAGCTGATGCGCCATATACATGACATAATGTATCGAAACATCGCCATGAATCATTCTATCTCGTAAGCCACTTGGCACGCCTTTTATGTTTCAGAGAGACAGAGCTTGAGAGACTTGTAAACTCGGCCTAGTGCCGCTTGTAAACTTCTTGAATATTAATAAAGAGTTTGAATTCGCTTCAATTTGTGTTCATTTACATTTCCGTTGCAAATGGGGACACTCTGTGCGACTCTGTGGCCTAGCTCAAATCGGCCGTTTCTGGACTTGGCCTTGCACGGGCGCAACTTAGGCCCGTGCGGCATCACGCCTTAGCGAGGACGATCGCTCCTACGGGAGCGGGGCGTGACAACATCCCCACTGCAACATGGCCAAGTGGCCCCTTTTGCTGCCACTGCATACTGCTGTAAGGCTCTTACTGCTGTCTAGCAGCACAGCCAAGTGAGCATCTCAAGGCCCTGCATATTGCTGCTGTTGCATTGCCAATTGCTTTACAATGTAAGCTAACTAGGCATTGCCACAATATGCAATCACCCAAAGACATGATGCAAACCATATCCAAATTCACATCACTCATTCTCTCACACAATCTCTTAACCATATTACCAAATTCTAACCAAGGCTAGCTTAGGATACTAACCTATTTTCTAATACATTGACACAAACTTCTAACCCATCAATATCCTAACTGAAACTTGACCTCTAAATTAACATCCTAACCTCTAATTAGAAGGCTATCTGAAAGTTAACTCACCACAAGCTAATGGCCTATGGCCAGCACTCATCTACTACTAAATGCAGTCCCAAAACCCTCATCCTCACTCTCTGTCTATGCAGCAGGGCCAAGCCCTTTCTGTTGCTATGCAAAGCAACATGCCAAGTGGCCTCCCTGCTGCTCGAGCCAACTACAGCATGCCAAGAGCAGATGCCACTCATAGTAGGCTAACAGGCTAAATGCCCTGCCTCCTCCTGCAGTCCAAAGGCAAGCTGTCCGACCCCTGACCAGACCACACCCCTGATACATATTTAATATACTCTAATTATCTCATATATGATACCCATCACACACTCAACATAAGGCTAACGTGGCCTATATAGGCCTAGCCAAGGCCAACATCACTGATACAAGTAAGCCCCTCACTCTTCCTATACCAACACTAAATACTAGGATACTATAGGATATCCTAACTGAATTAATCCTCAATACTAACATTCAACCATAGCCTAAGCTCTGATACATGGCCAAGACCCTCACAAACTTGACACATCTATAACCCAACTGAACAAGCACTCAACTGACACTCAAACATATAAGGGACACATTATACACTCTCACTCTTATACTGCTACTGCCACACAAGGTTATACACTCACAATCTTTGTCACAGTGAAAGCTCACATAGGAGTGATACCACTCCAACCTTCTTCACACACCCTCTGTTCACTGAACCCCCAAATACTCAATCACAAGCAGCCTACAGGCACACACTCTCCCCCTGATCACATGGACTGAACAAGCAGCCCCCCTCCTCAAAACTGAACACACACACATAACACATTTATGCATATAATACTTAGTGTAGCTCATATATATTTATTATAGGAAATCACTAAGAAATCACTCTAAGTGCCTAGCTAATGAACAACCTATCCAAACATGGCACAAAAACTGAATACAAAGCCAAGAATAGCCTATTAGACATTTCAACAAACACTTGGGGGGTTCTCCTCGGATTTCTCCAAGGATGGCACAAAACCCCCAAATAGAATACACAAAAATGAGTTTTAGAGCCTTGCTCATCTCCCCAAGGGTACCCCTAACAAATGTGGGTGTTTCTACATGTGTCATGCATGAAGAAGGAGCTAAAAACTTTCAAAATACAAGGGTTTTTACCTATTGGGTGGTTGATTTCCCAATATAATCTCCTATGGATGCTCTTGTGTCAAGTTGGACACAATTTTCTCCTCCTTTGGACACTTCCCTACGAGATCCTTGGTCTCCAAGCTCCTAGCCTTGTAGAATGAAGGTTTTGGAAGAAATTGGGAGAGTTTCAATGGTAGGAATCCATGGAAATGAAGGGGGCTTCTTCTAGGGTTTTGTGGAGGCTCTCTATTGAGGAAGAAGATGATTTAATGCTCATTAATATCAGCCAACTAAGGAAGCCCTAATCCCCTTCTAAAATGTCTATTTTGTCCTCTCAAGTCATCATGAACAATCTCTTAATTAAAGGGTTAAATGTGCACTAAGTGTGGGATTAAATTCTAGTCTTAACCAAGTCTAACACGACTTAAATGAGGCTAGTTGTGTTCATCCTAGGTTGTGGGCTCAAGTGGTCATGTCTAGTCTAATTGGGTTCACAAGTTAAGGTTCATTTTATGGGCTAAACTAACAATGAATGCACAACCAAAATTCAATGTTTTAGCGACGGCCTTATTCGTCGCCAATCCGTCGGTAAATTAGATTATCGACGGTTTGCCGAAGGATTTTAGTAGAGCTGTCAAAATGGGCTAAGCCCGTTGGCGTCCCGCCCCGCTCGCCAAAAATGTGGGTTGGGTCGAGCATTTTGGAGCCCACCAAACAGGCGGGCCTAGGTGGGCTGGCCCGCTACTAGCCCGTCCTGCGGTGGTCTAGCCTGCGGGCCAAGTGGGTTGGCCCGCCATCTATTTTTTATAAAATTTTTAATTTTTTTATTTAGCACATATATGAGATATGTATTATAAATGATAAAATTTTTTATTTAATGCAAGTAATGACGTATAAAATATTAAATTTGGTCATTTATTTACATGAATGAAGGTGTTTTAAAGAAATATCTACTATTATAATGTTCTTGTAGTTTACTTGTAATTTGATGCATATGAGAGTGAGTAGAAAATATTATATATATGATTTTTTTCGTTCTAAGAAACTAAACAATAATTAAAAAAATTAAAAAAATTAAACGGGCCGGCCCGCCTAGCCCGCGGCCCCCGGTGGGTTGGGCTGGGTTGGAATTTTTCTAGCCCGCCAAAATGGTGGGTCGGCCCGCCCCGCCCCGCCAAATGGTGGGTTATGGTGGGTTACGGGCCGGCCCGCCCCGTCGGCCCGTCTTGACAGCTATAAATTTTAGTCAAATACATCCGTCGGGATTTGACTTGTCGCTAAAAAAATCCGTCGTCAAGTTGTCGCCAAGCGACGATTGAGCGAGGGATTTTCGGCAGCCATATTCGTACAACTAGCGAGGACTGGTCGACGGGTTTTCGTCAAATCAAGTATCATAAAGTTAGTAATACATCGTCTTACCGATGGGGTCAATCCGTCGGTAATCCGTCGGCAACTTGTCGGTGAACGCGTATCAGAGAGTTTCTGATACGCAGCCTCCGTCGCTATTCCGTCGTGCGTAGTCGCAAACCAGCGACGGATTGGCGATGACTTATTCGTCGCTAAGGCTCTGGAAATCTTTTATATTTCCAGAACCTAATCGACGGATTATCCGTCGCTTGGTTGTCGCCGTCCGTCGCTAAATTGAAATTCTCCAGTTAGCGACGGATAATTCGTCGCTTGGTTGTCGCAAGCCGTCGCTTTTTAGTCGCTAGTCCGTCTCTAACTGGAATTTTTTTGATTTTTTTCCCCATAAAACAGAGCATTCCTGTTCACACAACATTCGAAACATCGGAACATCACAATATGCATTACACATCACACAAACCAATATACATCACACACCAAAAACAAATATCCATCACAAATACATAACACAAACCAGTATAAAAATCATATCATATCATATCATATAATATATAATATATATATATATATATATATATATATATATATCTATATATACCGATACCGACAAAACAATATTTACTAATCAGCTGGTAATATAATATTAAGATTTCAATTACCTGGTAGAAAGCATACGATTCCCTTTCATTCGCATACTTCCAGCTACTCTGAGAGCCTCTATTTTCACCATGTGATACTATCACTTTTTTTGGACTTCAAAAGATTCAGGAGCATAGAGTGGAGTCAGAGACCTCTCGCAAGCAATGTTTTCAGGTAACTTAGATACATCATCAGAAAGCAAAGGGGGCATTTTTTTTCAGCAGTCACCCTTATGATCCTCTTCTCCCATCAATAAGTACCTTCACATACATGGAAAATATATATGGTCATATGATGTTATTTGAGGACAAAGTGGACTTTCTAAGCAAATTGGGCACTACATGTATTGATGATAGGCCAAAGTATCTTACAAAGACGATATCTTCCCATTGTAACATGTTATCAGGATCCATTGATTCAATCAAGTAATTGTGAATGTCCAGCACAAGAAATTTGTAGTTTCCTTGAAGGAATAAGTCTTTGTTGTAGGATTTTATCTTTCGGTGCCTTCTTGAAGCTGATTGGACTACATTGTAATAAAGCTTACCTGAACAGTGGTCAGGTGATTAAAGTGCAGAGCTCTTTCTGTTCCACTTGGCTTTCCATTGATTTTAGGTCCAAATTGATTAGATCAAAATTGAGAGGATATCCCTCACGAACAGCTGGCCAGGACTTGATAAAAGTCCTAGTCTTTCCCATCTGATGGTCCTTTAGCAGCAGGATTTCTATGCTCAATTACCTAAAAGTAATTTTATAAGCATTTTAGAAATCCCACCAAGTACGAGAACAAAACTCTAAACCCACATCTTCTGAGAAAGTGATTACAAAATAAGCAAATATTGAACCAATGTATGATTTAAGAATCAACCGTAAATGTGAGATAAGTTTCTTGTAATGATGGAGTTCAAAGGATAAACTATGATCCAGTTAAAATAATAATATCACACAAGTTGAGTAAAGTATTGTTCTAAAAGGTTATTGTACCATTTTAAAAAAAACATAACAAAAATTTCTATATGAATTTAAAGCAAATGTTACAAGCACTTATTTACATTAATTGTGTGGCACACCAATTGTCTTTAATGAATAGAGAGAATTTTAGTATATATGAAACTAATCCAAAATAAAAGAGCATATTGGATCATCCACATATGGAACGAGACCACTTGACAGGACTATATAGTAAGAAACATAAACCTCAACGAGATATTCCTAGATGCAGGAAAAACATTAAGGCGATAACCTTGACATGCCTCCACCACACCTGCCTCACTGAGGAGGAACTCCTCTAGTTCACTTAAACCGGATATTAAGTTGTGAAGAATAAGCTAACATGAGAGGAGAGAAATTCAGCAAAAAGTAACACCATCACAGGAAGAATAATTTCTTAAGTATGCAGAGGAAATCTTAAATTTTTAGCCTCTTTAAGAAAGATATAATAAAGTTGTAATTTATTCTAAATTCGAGTCTTTAAATAATCACTTGTTCAACTTTACTAGCCCAATTGCTTAAAAGGACTGATAAATAGTAAATTTCACACAAAAGTATAACAATACCATTTCATACAGATGAATTGATAAAACTAATCATGAATAATTAACAAGGTCAAAACTCAAAACACATGATATGAACTTGGCTGCAAAGAAAATTTCTAAACAAAACTTGTCCTTGATAACTTTTCCAAACAACTATCAGCCTATTGCAACCTCCTATAAGCTGTATAACTTTATAGGGGTAAAGTGCAAAAACCCCTCGTTAAATTTGTGTTTTTTGCACTAAAAGACCCCATGCTCTTAAAATTGCCAAAAGTATGAATTAAGCTCATTTTGCCCCCAAATGACATTTTACCCCTGCCCCCCTCCTTCTTCGGCTGTGTTCGCCGGCGAGGGAGGAGGGGGGTGCGCTCGCCGGCGACGGAGGCGGAGGGGGGGGTGGGGGTCGGGTGGGGGGGGGGGGGGGGGTCGGGGGTCGCTCGCCGGCGAGGAGGAGCGGGGGGTCGGGGCCGACGGGAGGGGAGCGGGGGGGGGGGGGGGGGGGGGGGGGGGGGGGGGGGGGGGGGGGGGGGGGGGTTCGCCGGCGAGGGAGGAGGGGGGGGGCTGTTCGCCGGCGGGGAGGAGGAGGGTGGGTCGGCCGGGGGGGGGGGGCTGTTCGCCGGCGAGGGAGGAGGAGGGGGGGGAGGGTGGGTCGGGGGGGGGGGGGGGGGAGAGGTTGAGGGGAGGGGGGGGGTAGTTTAGGTATAAATTTTTTAAAATTGGCGGGAGGGGGCTAACCGAGCGGATGTATAATCTAAGGAAGGGTAAACTGCAAAAAACTCTAAAGGTCTTTTAGTGCAAAAGGCAGTAATTTAGCGAGGGTTTTTTGCACTTTACCCAACTTTATACCATCTAATTACAGACAAAAGAATGATTGGATAAAAAACCCTAAGAAATTGTTTGAGGTTATGGTCCTTTACTCATTAGTTATGGTCCTTTCAAGAAATCTGGTTCTGACTGAAAGTATGCATCAAGATTGTAACAAATTCATAGTCCTTAACATAATCACAACTCATAGCAGACTTCAAGTTCCCAGCTTTGTACCTTGTGGGGATAAGTCGGTTCATTTACATCATGTTTATGCCCTTTTGTTACCATTTTTGCACCTCTGCCTTTCTGAGATGCTACACATCAATTTTATTTGAGTCATCCAGAACTTGTACTAACATTATCTTTCTTAACCAGTCTTGCACGCACACTGCAGCAATTAGTTGTTAATAAACCTGCATAAGGGTAAAAATAGGAATTTTTTTAACAAAGGCTATACAAATAATAAAGATTATTGAACCGAACTGAATCATTGAAAATTTTGGATAAGATAAGACTAAGGTGTAAGTCATGTAACAAAGTTTTTTTCTAACTACTTGTACTCTTTAATCTGGAGAGGATAAGACTTAGATAATTCATGTAATAGTAGTATTTTTTTTTAACTATTATGCACATCATTTCTGAGATGCCTTGTACGATTATTTCATTAACCATGTTACAGTAACTTTTGGTGACTTTTAAAATTCCCCCCATAAATTTGAGAAGTTAAATTTGAATATTGAAAAGTTAATCACTCCCCTAAATCGAGTCTTAATAGACTCCCTTCTTCCTACCCAGCAACAGCTCACTAACTACCAAGTTAGCAACTCGAGCAACATCTACGACTGGTTGCAACACTTTCTCATGTTCAACGTTTTTGCTATCTCCATCTCTAACCAACCTACTGTTGAACCTTGCAGATAGCAACATATATACTGATCAACATCACCCAGGCAAGTTGTCACAACAATTGCCCCTAGTTGACATTTATACTCTTCTAGTGGGAAGATTAGGGGAATATAGAGAGACATGGAGATATGGGAATGGTAAGACAATGATAAAGAGAGGGTGAGATGGCAAGTTATGGTTCCCTCTGCCGTTGGCCAACATCCCTGGTTGAAAGAACTGAGCACATTAGCTAAGATAATTCGTTGGCTTTTTGCCACTGTTTATAATGGTGTTAACAATAAATTTGACACCCACTCTCATTACAAGCTGAGCCAGGGTTTAGTGAAGCAAAGAGATCTCAAGGAGTTAAATGATTTGAAAATAGAGCACACAGGGCATAAAATTTAGCAATACTGTAAATCATTCCTTGAATCATTATTAGCCCAACTACGATCGATACTAAGTACATATGGTCGAGGAGGTGGATCCGCTACCGATACCGATACCGATTCTTATACAGATACCGATACCGATTCTTATACAGATACCGATACCGATACCATACCGATACCGATACCGATACCGATACAGATACCGATAGTCCGATATCGATATCGATAGTCCGATACCGATACCGATTCTGATACTTATAGGAATAGCCCGATACCGATACCGATACCGATACTCATAGAAATAATCTGATACCGATATCGATACTCATAGAAATAGTTCGATACCGATACACATAAACCTATCTATCACTAGTAGCCATACTCCTCTACATACATACTCTCTATACTAGGATACACTAGTGACCATACTCCTCTACACACTAGCTAGTAGTCATACTCCTCTACATACTCCTCTACACTAGGATACACTAGTAGCCACCAACGATCGAAATCTTTATATATATATATATATATATATATATATATATATATATATATATATATATACACTAAGAGATTCGGTTCAGTTTTAAAAAAATTCCGTTTCGAGAGGGGGGGGGGGTTGTGTGTGTATGTGTGTGTGTGTGTGTGTGTTACTACCGTCGACCCCCAACTCCCCACTCCCACCACCGCCGATCCCCACCCCACCAACGCCGACCCCAACTCCCACCCCGGCCCCCATCCGCCGACCCCAACTCCCACCACCCGGCCCCCAACCCCCACCCACCACCGCCGACCGCCATCACCCCACCCTCCCCACCACCGGCCCCTCCGCCCCTCCGGGCCCCCTCCGCTGCCCTACATCCCCCTCGACCCCCACCCCCCCACCGCCGACCACCCCCACCCCCACCCGGCCCCCCTCCGCTGCCCTACCCCCCCCGCCGACCTCCAACACCCCCAACCCGAAACCCCCATCACTGTCCACCCCCCGCTGCCCTACCCAACCCCCCCACGCCCCTACCTCCACCACTGTCGACCTCCACCACCCCCCCCCCGAAACCCCCCTCCGCTTCCCTACCCCCCCCCCCCAGCGACCCCCACCCCTACCACCGACCCCCACCCCCACCACCACGACCCCCACCCTCGCCACCACCGGCCCCCGCCGCCCCACCACCGAGAGAGAGAGAGAGAGAGAGACGTAAAAAATTTGGAGGGAATGAAAAGTTTCCCCCCGTCGGTTATATTTAAGTTAAGGCTGGACATATAGCGACGGACTAGCGACAGATAGATGGCCGACGCTATTCTGTCGCTATATCCCCTTAGATGGCCGACGAAATATCCGTCGCTATGTGGTCGATAAATTTTACACCAATTTTTTAACATTTCCCACCAACTTTTGACAACTAAGTGACGGCATAGACGACTTCATGATCCGTCACTATATTTCGGACGACTTAACGACGGATTGGCGACCTTTGCTCGCCCTTAAAATAAAAAAATTTGTCAGCTTTTCGACGACAATCAGTCTGTACTTAGTCAGTAGTCCGTCGCTAATGGTCTGTCGCCAAATGGCTGTATTTTGGTAGTGATGAAACCATTCACAATAATGACTTAAATAAATATTCAAGTAATATAAATAATGTAAATTGACAAAAATATCCTTGAAATATGGTAGTGACAATCTTACCCCCTTAAAAAAATTTGTCCTCGAAATTTAAGTTGGTTGTACCCTTCTCTAGGTCAAACCCCCAACAGTCAAGGTTAAAATTTCTATCTAGCAACACACAAGATCGTGGTCCTACTGGTCATAATTTTGCAGTCTCAACAAGGTGACTACACTATCTAGCACAACACAAATTACAATCTACGAGGTACTATTGAAGCACACAACAATATAGGAAAAATGATGGAAGAAGAACAGAAAGACAAACCTGCTAACCCATCACCTGTAGCATCGACCTCCTCGACCGTCAGCGCAAAAGCCCTGCCCTGCTTGGGTATCTCCTTCTGCTGGTGCGGGGCATGGCACTGCACCACAGGTGGCCTAACTCCATCTCTCTGCCCTTGATCTTAACTCTGGCCAGGACGATGAAGGGTTAAGAGACAATCCTTTGCTAGATGCTCCGTTAATCTATAATGCAAGCACGTTCCCAGCCTCTTTCTGTACAACTCCCAAGTGTGGCCTGACCTCCGACAGTAGGTACAGGTGGGAGCTGGCTTAAACTGCCTCTGAGGCTGCTGTTGATCCAGTTGTACTGGGGCTCGTACCGGCGCATCAAAATGCTGAACCTGAGCCCTAGCTAGAACCTGGAACTGCGGCTGTTGTGAGACTCGTCTCACTGTATCGGTATTTATATAGGGATACGTATTTTTGTACTGTTTTTCATTTTCTTGATTTTTCGAACGCTTTAAAATTTTCCCCAACTTATATATTTTTTCCTTGACCGGCATACCGCCAGTATACCAGTGTATACCGACGACATGCCTGTCACTCACATTTTTCGTTATACGTATTTTTTGTATACGTATACGGATTTCTGACATTTGTCAGGTGACCCGTGTTTTGACTTATCTTTCTTAGCCTTGACTTGGTTTAATCTTGTACTTGGTTTAATTTGGTTTGGTTCAACTTGGTTTGGCTTGGTTTGGTTTAGTTTGGTTTGAGATGAGAAGGGTTTATATAAAGACCAACTTCTCTCTCTCACCTCCATTCTTTATTTACTTTTCATCATCTTCTTCAACATTTACTACTCAAAACCTAGACAAGTACATCTTGCCAAATCTTGTAAAATGTTATTTTTGTTTGTTCTATTCTCTTCCTTTCATGATTCTAAGCATCTTTAGAACTTGGAGTTTTTGGTTTTGATGGTTACATTTTTGTAGATCTAAGTTTTAAGATTTTCTTGTTTTTCTTGGTTTTGATCTCTTAAAGTTTGATATTTTTGAAATCTAATGGTTTCATGTTGTAGGAAATTCAATTCTACCCAATTTTGGCTTTTGAACCACATGATTTCGATTTATTTTGAGTTAGTTATGCCATTTTCTTGTTCATGGGTTCCCCACACCTTTTGGTGCTGTCGGGACGATGAACGGTGCCGCGCGTAGTGTTTTCGCTGTAGCGCATCGTGCTTGCGCGCAACGTGCATCGTGGGCATTTTTGCCTGTGCGTACTGCAAAACTTGCGCGCCGTGTTTGCGCACAACGTGCGCCATGGGCACTTTTGCCCTCGCGCACATTACACTTGTGCGCCCGCGCTCGCGCATTTTTCTGCCGTGCGCCCGCGCACCGTGCTTGCGTGCAATGCGAGCCGTGGGCACTTTAGCCCTCGTGCATATTGCAACTTGCGCGCAGCTCGCCCGCTTGCCGTGCTTGCGCGCAACGTATGCCGTGGGCACTTTAGTCCACGCGCACATTGTAACTTGAGTGCCGTGCGCCCGCGTGCTGTGCTTGCGCGCAACGTGCGCCGTGGGCACTTTAGCCCTTGTGCAGCTTGCGCCGTGGGCATTTTTCCCGCGTGCGCAGCGCAACTTGTGCACAGATCACTCTGAATGACTGTTTTTTGCCTGTTTGAGCTGTTTTGTTGCTAAAATCTTGAAAAACTGAAAACATGAAAGTTGTAGATCCTTGTCTTGGCTTCAAAAATCTTTTTGTTTCACTTTAATCAGAGTTCATATGTGACTGATGATTTTAATCATAGTTTTGATCTTTTTGGCATATTTTCTGTACTTGATGTTTTGAGGTTTTCTTCGACTGCAATAAATTTCTTAACATGATTTGATGATCTTGTACAGTTAGAAAATGAATATACACCCTTTATACACCTAACACTAGCACAGATTCATTTATTATTTTATGCCAATTAGTTACTTTTACTTATCCCCTCTCACATGTCAGGATATGTCTTTCCTTTCGAATATTACTTATGTGATATGATATGTGTTTCCATGCTTTTCTGGATTTATTGTACTTTACAATCTATGCCATGTTTAGAATTTTTTTATAGTGACCATTGTGGTGCACTCATGACTTATGTCTTTTCTTTGCTTTACATGTTAGTGACCTGTTGTGGTGCACTCTTGAACATGCCTTTCTTTGCTCTACATGATAGTGACCCCCGTGGTGCACTCTAGAACATGTCCCTCCCTTGCTTACATGATAGTGGTCCGTAGAAGCGCACTCTTGACAAGTAAACCTATTATGATAATTCTTAAGTGGTCCGTTGTGGCGCACTCTTGACATGAAAAGTAAACCTGACATGTAATCTTGAATGCTGTTGCGACGGCTATCTTGACATGCTGAGTAATAACTCGTCTTGACACCGTTGATGATTGTTCTTGAATGTGCTTGTATCAGTCTCATCACAAATCATGTCTAGGACTTGCATCCCTGGTTACCACGGTCAGGATTCATACTGAATCTGACTAGGTTAATGACTAGATTGATCAAGTAGTTTATATAGATAGATGTTTCCAATTACAGGTGATCCGTTATCCCGGCCACACCTGATGGACTTGTAGTCTGTCGACGTAGGACACATTTTCAGTCCACTGTCATGTGGCACACTTCTTGAAACAAGTAATATGCACACTGTCATGTGTTGCACTCAAAGTCACCTAATAATTCTTGATAACTCTTACATGAACCTCGCTTGGATAACCTGGAAAGCTGCAGGGCTTGTGACTGTGGGAATATCTCATTGCATCTTGTTAGTAACTAGGCTTGTGATAACCCTAGTTAGTTAAAGTATCAAGCCGTACTCATTGTTTGGCCGTGATTGATGGATGGAGTTAGTCCAGTCTAGTCTAGTTTTGTCTAGGTAGTGTCTGTATGTTTATTTTGGTACATTGTTGTTTATGCTTTACTTTTGTCGATAAATGATTAAGCGCTAAGTTCTGTTCAGGAGAAGGGTTACAACCCCGGTCCTTGTTTGGTTTACGGGTTGTAACTTGGCTTACGGAATTGCTTCCAAGTCATCTTATAATTTGTCGTCCTATTCAGTACTCACATGTTCTACATGATCTTATGTTGTACAATGATTATAGACTAAGTTTTGTTCAGGAGAAGGGTTACAACCCCGATCCTTGTTTGGTTTACGGGTTGTAACTTGGCTTCCAGAATAGCTTCCAAGTCATCTTATCATTGTCGTTCTGTAACTATCACAGGCTCTCATGCCCTAGTTACATAACATGCTCACAAGTCTCAGTTATCTAACATGCTCACATGTTCACTTACCGTATATGTTCGCATGTACCATTTCTCTTACATGGTTTAGCTATGTTACAAGTTCTCTGTTTAATTCACAAGTCCACAGTTTACATTATGTCACATGTTAATTACTTATGCTCCAAGTGGCTTACTTATTGTCTTTTTCTATTTCTCGGGATGAGTGCATTGGTAGTGCACTAGTCTCGATCTGCATTTACTTATTGCTTTCTCTAACCATTGCTATGTTAGCTATTGCTGATTTTAGTTCATAGTTTGGCTTCCTTTGTGGTACTTGCTATTTGGGGGTCTGACCCCTAGTTTTGTTTGGCCAGATCTGATAGAGAAGCCCAGAGGATCTTCCGTACCATCTACTCGACGGTGACCATCCGGAGCACCAGAGTACCTGAATGGGTTTTTTGTTTCATTCTTCCACTTGATATGTACATTATTCTTTTGTGGCGTTTAGCCTTCGAGCACGTGTTTAGCTTGTGTTTTGGTTCTTGATATTTAGCCTATGGGCCTAAACATAATGTACGTATTCTAGACTATAGCTAGAGCTTATCATGTATGACTATTACTCTTGCTAGTTCTCCATTTTGTATTACTAGCTTCATGATCATCCATGTATATGGTTTGGGACACTTTACTATGTATGTCTGATGATCTACTTCTTGCTCTTTGTGTAATTGTCTGTGATTGAGATACCTAGGATTGTTTGACCTAGGATCGACTGTTGGCTTGTAGAAGTAACCCCCATGTCTTGACAGCATATACGTGATTTCAGAGTACTGGCGTACTCTGGCATTACGTAGCTGGCCTTGTCCGTCCCCACTTGCTAGTATTCTGGTTCTGGGACGTGACACAGGTTTAAGTGGTGGCCCATGCAGGTCTAATTTATCAGATATGTGGGGGTTACTGATGTTTAGTTATCTCAATCACAATTATCCTTTATTGATATCTTCGAATTATTCTCTATCTCTGATCCTTTGACCTGATATCTGCCTTGATCGTTGATCTCTTTTGTTCCCTCGATTTGATCTTTGTGTCCTTTAACTTTCAGGGATACTGTTTCTAATCCTTCTGATTGTCTTATTTGGGTTCTGCCGATGGCAGGTCACCAATCTTCTGTTAGGCCAGTTTGGAGGATCAGTCTCAACATTCAGATGCAGAATCGAGAGTTGACCCGAGTGCAATGACGTCAATCAATCTCGATCAGCCAGCTGTGCCAGTACAATCAGCAGTCTGAGCAGAGGTAGTTCCAGATCAGTCTGATGTATCTGCACTCATAAGGATCATCAAGGAAATGATGGAGTCACAACAGCGACGAGATCTCGTTCTCCAGCAGAGTTTCCAGATGTTGATAGACCGAAGTGAGCAAGGAATACCCGAGGAATTTTAGGCCGTGGACTGGCAGCCAGAGAAGTGCGGATTGGAGCCAGACAGTACCAGTCATCCATCGTCAGCATATCGAGCCCGACCTACTGTAGAACAGTAGTGTCACACCCCGATTCTGTAGAATCGATAGTCGTCCCACGGGCGTGATGCCGTACGAACCTAAGTTGCGATCGCACAATAGGCATAAGGTTATCCGAAACACAACATCAAGTTAGAGTACGCAGAGATAATTGATTGACATATTGAAATAGAAGTAAACTTTTCATTGATAATAAGACTTCATTTACATTGACTCCATTACAATCATTGTCGCGTAGGCTACAACATGACTCGATTACAAAACGAACGCTAATGAGATAGTCGTTCCATACATTATACTCTTTTACAAGCAAACATAACACCACCTGCTGTTGAGGGGAGTCGAGTCGTCATCTTCTCTTGGACTGAGTGCGGGGTCTTCAAAAGGATTCACGTCGCCTTGAGCTTTAAGTGGCACGCCCTTCGTGGTTCGGGGTACCTGCGTGGAGCGAGGATCAGTACATTACACTTTGTACTGGTGCGTGGCTATTTGAGTTACAAACTTTTATTTGGTTGAAGAGTTTATATGACTTAGTTGATGAATGTTTCTAACCATCCTAATGAATTTCAAATAAGCATATGACAAGCATAATGAAATTTACGTTGGAACTTACCCACGGCGGACCGCGCCGTGCCTTATGAGACTTACCATGTTCTTCCCTGTCAATTGTTATCATTATATACCAAGTGCAACATTACGTATGTTTGGTCACTGACATCACAAGCCATCCTGGACTATAGCTTTGTTAGCTGGGGCCCTTGCAGCGCAAGTAGCGAGCCCCGCTGCAAGTCCCCGCTTAACCCGTGCATTCATCCAGCACAGCTATACCGTGTTTCTTCCTAGGCCGAGTCGGTCCCGTGGCCTCGGGTTATCGCTCGAGGAAACTCTCTCCTTGTCGACAAGTTGTCCAATGACCGGGTTAGACTTATTTAGTTTATTCACGTAGAATCTACACTTTATTTGAGTCATTCTTTTGTTAATGCATTTCTACAGTTTACAGAGTGCCCGTGCCTTTGCATCTATCATATCTTCCGCAGCACTATTATCAGTTGAAATAAGAAGGGGTCGAGAAGAGAAGGGTCAGCCACTCACCTTGAGTTTTACTTGAGGCGAGAGAACTTGTTGGTCGTGCTAGACGTCACCTACGCGATTACCTGAAATCGCATAAGCAACCGATTAGAATATTGTATTATTCAAGAAGTTCGATAGGAAATGCGAGTTCGAAATGCAAGCCATGAAAACCATCAAAAATATTCACAAAAATGCATTCAGAAAACCAAAACCAAAACCAACGCAAGCGGAGTAAAAATAGAGCAACGGGAGGTCTCTCCCGACTCAGCCGCAGAGTCAATTCTTGAGGCGCAACCCACTGAATATGGGACTTGGTTCCGAAGAAGCCATTCCATAACGGGGAATGGATCTTAATTCAACCGTTTCCGTTCGATCGATTCTATCGATCCCAACCTATCGGTCCCGACTGAATCGATAGCGACAGTGTTCCTTTCTCGCGCACCTCGTGGACGGAGAATGGGGTACGATGTAGGAAAGGGGCACTACACCATAACCAACAAAGAAAAAGTTTCATCCTCGAAACTTAAGAATAGAACCTACCTCTACGAGAACAATGAAGAAAATTTTTCCTTTATTTCTGACTCAAGCTTCCACGTTGACTCCTCGACCGAATGGTTTCTCCAGAGGACGCGGACGAGCGGAATAACATGGTTGCAGAGAAGTTTATCTTTGCGCTCCAAGATCTGCACCGGCTCTTTGACATATGACAAGTCCGCCTTCAGATCTAGCTGACCCAAATCTACCACATGGCCCGGATCGTGCACGTACTTCCATAATTGTGAGACGTGGAAGACGTCGTGTACCTCCGATAATGCAGACGGCAAGGCAATTTGGTAAGCTACCAGTGCAACTCGCTTCAATATTTGAACGGACCAACAAATCTTGGGCTCAATTTCCCTTTCGTACCGAACCTGGAAACTCCACGTATGGGCATTACTTTCAGGAATACATGGTCGGCTTTCGAAAACTCGAGGGGGCATCGGTGTGTGTCGGCATAACTCTTTTGTCGACTTTGTGCTATTCTCAATCTCTCCCATATCAACTTGACCTTCTGTACAGTCTGCTCCACCAGTTCCGGGCCAAGTATCTGCCGGTCCCCGACTTTATTCCAGCAAATGGGCGATCTGCACTTTCGGCCGTACAAGGCTTCATACGACACTATTTGGATGCTGGACAGATAGCTGTTATTGTATGCAAACTCGGCCAACGGTAGGTGGACGTCCTAGCTTGACTTCAAGTTGATCGCACAGAGTCGTAACATATCCTCGAGAATCTGGTTCACCCGCTCTGTTTGGCCGTCAGTTTGAGAATGATAAGCTGAGCTAAACTTCAACTTGGTCCCCAATGCCGAATGAAGACTACTCCAGAAGCGTGCTACGAACCGTCCATCCCGATCACAGACGATAGATACTGGGATCCCGTGTAGCCGAACTATTTCATCAAGGTATATCTGAGCAAGGCGGTCCACGCTCCAAGTAACTTTAATAGCTATAAAGTACGTTGACTTGGTTAGTCGATCGACGATAACCCAGACGACGTTATTTCCCCGCGGCATCCTCGGCAAGCCAACAACAAAGTCCATAGTGACATGATCCCACTTCCACTCTGGAATGGCAAGGTTCTGCATCTCCCCGCCCGGTCGCTGGTGCTCGGCTTTAACTTGCTGACATGCCATACACTTGATACAAAGAGCGCTACGTCCCTCTTCATGCCGTGCCACCAAAAGACAATACGGAGGTCTTTATACATCTTGGTGCTACTTGGATGCAAGGAATATTTTGCATAATGCGCCTCCGATATTATCTCCTTTCTAAGTTCTGCATCATCCGGAACATATAGCCGACCCTTCACTCGCAACACTCCCAACTCATCCTCTGCAAAGTCGGATGCTTTCCCTGTCGATATCAGCTTTCTCATCTTCTCCAGGTATGGGTCGTCCTTCTGAGCAGACTTGATTCTCTCCAATGGGCTCGGTTCCAGCTGTAGTTGTGCCAGTTTCACATCTCCAAAACAAACTCAGAGTTCAATGCCCATTCCTTCCAAATCACGCAGCAGTCGACTGTTGATGCATAACGAAGCTAAGTACTTTCGGCTCAGCGCATCCGCTACAACATTTCCTTTGCCCGACATGTAGTCGATTGATAAGTCGTAGTCTTTGATTAGTTGGAGCCATCGCCTCTGCCGCAAATTCAGTTCTTTCTGGGTGAAGAGATACTTTAGGCTTTTGTGGTCCATATAAATCCTGCATGCCATGCCATAGAGATAGTGACGCCACAGCTACAACGCGAACACAATTGCCGCTAGTTCTAGGTCATGCGTGGGGTAGTTTGTCTCGTGCGGCTTCTGTTGGCCCATTCTATGGTAACACCCGATTTTAATAATTGACATGAACTTAAGTCAATACACAAAATATACGAACTGCTGCTAATTGTTTGCCATTAAAATCTTTGATTGTAATTTCAATTACAAATAGAACAATTTTACAATGTAGGACTTCGATGTAGTCCTAGGAGTACACTTTTGTTTTTTATCTAGGTCCTGTGTCAATGGAGCGAGTGGTAATGCGTTGACTCCGTTGACGATCTGACGACGGTTTTCGGTTCTCTGAAGGTCTGGGTTGTTCTGGATGTCGGAGCTTGCGAATAGGAATAAGACATTGAGTGTCTTTTCCGATCTCTGTGGGTGATAACTCTGATGCTCTGGTTAGGTCTGTCTTTGACTGTGTGTCTCTGTATGTCTGTGTGTGTGGAAGAAGGAAATGATTCCTCTCTTTATAAGCAGGTTGGGATGCTCATGCGCGCATATGTAGGATGCGCCTGTACGTGGGAACGCCACGTGGTTGGAGCTGCGGGCGGCGCATGGATAATGTACCATGACTTGTGGGTTGAATCCTTCATACTGCATTTGTGGACTGGCACGTAGCAGTAGAATAGATCTTTTGGTTGCTGAGATCTAGGGTGGTTAGCATCCCTTTATAGGCTGAACTGAGTCAAAGGACACGTGGCACATGTTCGTAGCTCAAAAGATCTCAGATTTGGTAGAGAGTGATCTGACAGGATGTGCCTGGGATTGGGCGTATGAGAAGACTTTGGCTCGTAACCTTCAGAAGTCACGAACCAGTCTGGACGTATGGCTTTTGAGGCGCATGCAAGTGGTTGATCGGCCACGTGGCTTGTAACCGTCAGTGGAAAGTAATAATGACGCTGACGTCAGCGGCGCTTCATTTTCTGTAAAAGCTGTTGCTGCTCTGTTATCGAGGCATGGCTGCTGTCGTTTCAGACTTCAGCATTTAATGTTCTTGACGGGTGATGGGCTTTTGAGTGGGTGCATTGATCTGCGTTCCACTAGGCGCATGGGGACGCATGGGGCGCATCCTTATGAGGCGCTTGGTGCTGATGGGCGCATCTGTATGATGCACGGTCTGACCGGCACATCTGTTTACATGATACATCTTAATTGGTCCGACTGTTGAGTTCTTCGAGTGCTTTAAATAGCCGTTTTAACTTGGCTGAATTCAAAGAGGCAAATTCATCATCGTAAATGTAAGTTCATTGCATTAACTTCGGGAAGGTTGCTACTTGGCGCATGGGTTTGATTTGCCCTGGCCTATAAATAGCAACAATTTGAGAGAGTTTTGTTGTCTCTCCCGTGACTTCTTGACGAAGATGAACTTCTTTGCCCGAGTACATTCTGTTGCCAAGACGCTCCCTAGGGTGAAGATGCATCGAGTCGTCTTCGTATGCACTCGTGAAGGTGACTGTTACATCCAAAAGTCGGGATCGCGGGCTCCCGACGCAGGCCGAAGGTGCCTGTTGCATCCAAAGATCGGGGTGCTCGAGTCCCGTCTCCGTTATGCCGGAAGAGCCGCAGATCAAAATTGCGGTGCTCTCCTCTTCCTTGGGCTTTGGAGAGCTCTTCCTCCTGCTAGAGTGGGGTTGATCGCCCGCTCATGTTATGCCCAAAGCTGCTCCTTTAGCCGGAGCATTTGATCGGATCGAAATGGAGCACATATGCTGAGACTTCGTGATGCGCCTAACTGAGATGCTGAAGAGACACGCCTGACTGAGACGCTGAAGAGACGCGCCTGACTGATGATGCGCCAGGCATGAGGCGCATGGCAGTTTGCTGTGCCTGGCTGTAGTCTTAGGATCTTTCTTTTTGTAGAAGTTCTCCTTTGTAAAGCTTTTAGACATGTAATATACTTTTATATGAAATAAAAATCTTCTTTTGATGTCTATACTTTTGTTGTCCTTTGCTGTGCCAAGTACGTCATTTGATCTTCTTGGCGCATGTACTGTTAAGCGCATAGGAATTCTGGTCTGTAGATGCGCCTGAATTTCCATGCTTCTACAAGACCCCCTTCAAAGTTTTCAAAACTTTTCGTCAAGTTTTGGAATACTTTGAATAAGAAGCATGGTGGTGTCTTCAATGGGGCGCATGACTGTTCGGGGCGCATGATTGCTCCGCGTATCTGTGATGAGGCACATGCTCCTCTCAGTTTTAAATACAAATGATAACGCTTCGAAATAAACAAAAAGATTAATGATGATCTTTTTGGATTATTTGCAGTTTATCATTTCACAGAACCCCAAGCGGTGGCTGACGTCACTCTTCATCGGTTTCCGCGTATGCCCAAGCCTATAAATAGGCGTCTGATAGAGAGAGAGTTCTTCCTCTCTTTGCTTTTTTCTTCTTTAGAGTTCTTCTCAAAAACCCTAACTTCTTTTTTCGAGATGGCTCCCAAAACTCCTCGCGGTGGTGCTGGCCGAGGACAAGGCCGGGGTAAGGAGCCAATAGAGTTCGACGAGAAGGACGCTCCTGTCGTCACTATGACTCCCGCCGACGTTCGACCAGCGGTGACGGGTGGGTGTCTTCTGACTTTGTAGTTCCCAACTTTTTTTAAGACGAATTTGGGGCATACGGATGAGTTGCATCCTGTTGCTGTGCCCTAACTCCTTGTTGCCGACGCGCATGGACTTCTGTCCTGATGATGCGCTGAGGCTATTCCGCTGACGCACATGGGTTTAGGCCCTGATTATGCGCCGAGGCTTCGCTGCTGACGCGCATGGGCTTGGGCCCTGATTATGCGCTGAAGCTTTACTGCTTATGCGCACGGGCTTGGGCCCTGATTATGTGCCAAAGCTTCACTGCTGATGCACATGGGCTTGGGCCCTGATTATGCGCCGAAGCTTCACTGTTGATGCGCATGGGTTTGGCCCCGATTATGTGCAAGACTGCTGATGCGCCCTAAATGTTTTGTCTTTGAAGCCTCTAAATTTTTTCTTACTGCTTGTCTTTTGTTTTTGCTGTGTCAGTGTCAATGGCTATCCCCTTGCTAAACGAAGTCCTTCTGGATGCTTCGCTTTGCCAAATGGGGGTTGACTTCAACGAGAAAGTTATTAACCCAGCAAAGGCTGCTATCATGCTGGATCAGCTTTCCGAGAGGATGTTGCAAATCCGGGATCAGTTGCCTGTTTTTCTCCAAAGTATGATGGACAGCGGCAAACTGAAATCTACTGAATCCGAGAATATAACTTTCTTGAAATCGGCTTTTCTGTTTGGTGACCGCTTGATCTCCACTGAGGCGAAGATACTGAAGATCAAGGAAGACTGGTTCTTCATAGCGAATGGCGTGGCCCTGTACATACGGCAATCTGAGCGTCAATTGTCACTGACGGCTTTCTACCGTTTGGCCTCCAAGAGGAGGATGCCATGGGAACTTACTCCTTCTCAAGGAGGGGCAGTGGGGGGTACCCTTCGTATTGATGTTACTTCGAATCAAAGAGATATCTTGGCCTCCTCGTGAGCCGGAAACTCGTACCATTGCCAAACTTTGTGCCCTGGAAGCATTTATAGTGATGTTCCCCCTGACACCTTCGCCTTCGGTGCTTCGACCTTTGCAAGCCGAATGCTAACATCGAAGGTTATGTATCTGAAAGGAGGTTTTCGGGTTGAGGGCTGGTGTCACCACATGTCAAAGTGGGACGAGCTGACCCTTTGGGTTTTGACGAAGTTCAAAACTGAGCTGAAAGCGATTGGGCTGACCGCTGCTCTTCGCGCCACCCAAGCAGGTGTCGACCTTAATCGACATATGTTTCTTGCCCTCCTGGAAATGTTCAACACCCAGACTGGCACCTTTTTTACTCTGGTAGGGGAGTTAGGATTGGCCCTCCATGAGATGTATGAGGTATCCAAGCTTCCTTGGGGCTCGGAGCCATATGAGAAATATTTCCCGATAAATGAAGAGATTCAGGTTCTGGAAGACAATGACCCAGAAATGGTAGCTGTTTTCAAGGAGGTGGCGAGCCACTATTATCTGATGCAACAAAGGAAGAAGGGCGGGTCATAGCCCCATGTGACTGCTTGGAGGGATTATATCTTCAAGCAGGACCTGATGGTCCCTTCCAAGATTAGGTTTGTGACTCCTCAGGGACTGAGTCATACGGAGGTGACCTCCGACATGAGCCGACTAGGCGAGAAGCCTCCTCGTTCAAACAAGAGTGGTGATGACGTATATAGTTGTTTCTGGCATTGCGTGCACCGGATGTCTTCCAAGGCAGTGCTGACTGCATACTTGATGATATGGCTCCGGGACTATGTGTTTTCGGGCGGATCTGGATCCGTAGAGAGAGTGAGCAGAAACCTCATTTTGCCAGCGATAAAACTGGTTTTTGGTCATCCTTTGGCTCTCCTTCCCGCGATGGTGTGTAACCTACTGCGGGATTTGAAAGATTTTGTCGACGATGTGGTCCATGAGAGGGGCAAGAAAGACAACTTTCCCCGAGCTGAGCTACTATTCCATTATCTGATGGGATGGTTGATTTTGCAAAATCCAAATGTGATGAGCCCAGGCCCTAAAGAGGATCATGTTGAAGGTGACGCCTTTATCCGTCGCTTCTATAGGAGGAAGTGGCTGCACACCGGTGTTCCTGTCTGTAGGAAGGTTTTGTCTTATCTTCAAGGGTAGGAGATCACCAAGGTCAGTCCCGTCTTCACAGATTTCGAGGCTGACCAAGAACTGGAAGACTCCGGTGAAGATGCGATCGCCCTGCCGATATGGGGGTTTCGCTGGTTGTAGAGTATTCGACCGTCCCATTTGGTCTACCGCAACAAAAATAAGTGTTATCTGGAGCCGTATTTACCGAGCCGGTTTGTGCGCCAGTTTGGTTACATCCAGCTGATGTTAAGGAACCCCAGTAATAGTCTGGGGTTTGTCGGGAGTTTACTGGATGGGGCCCGGGGTTGACAATATTACAACGCCGGATGTACTGGAGTTCGTTTTACTGCTCCAGTTCAGAACCTTTGGCCGCAAATCTTGAATTCGGCTGTGAAGCTGTATTGCGCCATGAACATCGTGTCCCCAGATTATGACAGGAAGACTAGTTTCATTGTTGGCACCTAGCTAAAGGCAACAAAAAACATGCTAGCGGCGGCCCGGTCATATTGTCCACTGGAGGTTGCAGGTTATCGGGCTGCTGCTGCTGCATCAACGGGGGGGGGGGGGGGGGGGGGTACTCAGGAAGAGCTCCCAGCTGGAAAGAGGCGGGCTGACGCGGAGGCTATTTCGTCTGCGCCCAAAAGAATGAGGAAAGCGACGACCCTGAAGGTGGGAGCTCCGGGGGTGCCACCTGTGGTACCAACGGAATCAGCTCCCGCTGAGGTAAAGACGTCCTACGCAGTCTGGCTTATTCTTTGATTTCTGTGACTTATGTCATCCTTTCTCTTTTAGAAGGTGCCGAAGAAGAAATCTTGGGTTTCGAAACCGAGTATTAGTAGGCCGAAGGAGGTGGCGAGCTCTTCCGACGAGCGCATTCCTCCGATTATAGCATCTCCCAGGGAAGGGAGCGCTGATGACGTCGCTTCTGTGGAGATTTCGGTGTCTCTAGACTATGTTGGAAGAGAGGCTGAAGATGTATTAGCGCCTCAGGTTGCTGAGGTCTCTCAGTCGGTCCATCAGGAGGGCGGCATGATGCCTCGACCGGGAGTAGACCCGACTGTTAAGGGGTGCCTGAAAGCGTCGGGGCCCCAAAGGAAGTTGTAGAAAAAGTCCTTCCAGACGAAGAGGAAGCGTGGAGCTCGTCTTCTTCTGACGATGGCTCGCAGGAAGATGTTGATCCCGCTACCAGAGAGATCGCGTTTAGCGGAGACGTCTCCGACAGGAATTTGTCGGCTGGGGTTCTTTCCGGTTGTGGAACCGAGGCGCTGGTTGTACACGAGGCCTCGTGGACAAGCCCTACCCCTGCCCCGGAAGTAGGGGTTGATGTGGTAGGGTCAGCGTCACTGTCGAGCCTTACACCCATCCCTGTAGGGGGAGCTGATGTTGGTGATGAGATTCATTCGTCGAGCCCGGCTCCGAGGGAGGTTGCACTATCAGGGCGGACCTCGTCGCTTTGAACGAAAGGAAGAGCCGCGCTACCTCGGCCGGGGATAATACCATCAACCCGGACGTCGGGGGACCATCCGTCGTTGATTCTGATAAGGGCAAGGGCCATGTGATGGAGGACACTCCTTCTGCACCTTCCACTTGGGGGACAGTGTTGCATCCCTCCCTAGCTTCTTCAGCTGGTGATAGAATTCGTACTGCCGGTGGGGAAGAACCTACTGACATTAAGGTTTCGGCTCCGCGGCTCGTCGGGGGATCTTCCTCAACCTCTACAATAGCTTCTCCGATGCCAGTTATGATGCCTCAGGTGTTGGCAGAGGCGGATGAGTATGTGCACTTCGCCGTTGAGGCAGTACATAAGATGCTGCAGAAGGGCGTATCAACAGTACTGAACGCAAATAGGAGTTTTACGACGACGAAAGCCATGGCGCTCCCTTACATTGGTCTGATACGTTCTCACCGGGGCCATGATCATATGGCTGAGATTCTGGAGGCGTCGGTAGCTAAGCTCGACCAGCATCTTTCTGAACTTCAGAGGATCCGGCGAAATAACTTTTCTGCTCTGATAGAAGTAGAAAATGAGAAATTGATAGCTGAAGTCGAGTCATCTTATCAGGCCACGGTGGCCGTCTGTGACTGTGAGGTAGCCGAAGCTGAGGCTGAAGTGGAGAGACTGGCACAGTCCATGCAGGAGAAGGTAGAGTTGCGGGCCTCGTTGGATGCTAGTATAGCAGAGGTTACTGCCAAGATTCGCCATCTTGAAGACCAGCGGGCCGAACTTTTGTTAGATGGTGAGCGAGCCCAGGCTGAGCACGTATCGTCTAAGGAGGAAGAAGCAGTTGTTACCCGCCATATTCTTTCTCTGACCTGCCAGCGGCAAGAGTTGGACGCTAAGCACGAGAATGATACTGCTCTTGAGGCTGTGGAAGAGAAGCGTCAAGAAGCTGAACGCCGAGCCTTGGCAACTGCGGGGACTCGTGCTGAAGACTTGAAGCGTCGGGTCGAAGAGCTTTCTGCCAATCCTAGTGATGCTTAGGGATTGTAGTCTCTTTTTTTGTTATATTTTGGCAACTTTGCTGGGGATGTAATCCTTTACTTTAATAAAAAAATAAAAATTTTGTGGTGTTTTCATTTTTGCTGTCATGAACTAGTAATTTGTGTGGACCTATTATCTTTTGCGTACCTTGGTTTTTAGGTACAGATAATAAGTTTGAGAGAACCGACATGTTTGCTCAGAGATAATGTGGACGTGGCAAATATGGGGTTCAAATGGTGAAGTCTTCCTACTCAGAGGTGTTATGGACGTGGTAGGAGTGACTCTGGGGGGATACACGAAACTAATCAGAGGTAATATGGACATGGAAGTTCTACGATCGATGTACGACAATACAGGGGTTGTTTGTACGGGATGTTTACTCAGAGGTAATGTGGACGTGGTAAACATGATAGTTAGCAAAATCTTACGGAGTGTAAGATTCTGCTTTGTAGGGCATAGAGGAGCAACTCAGAGGTAATGTGGACGTGGTTGTTCTTCTACTGGAGATAGAATGCTATGGAACAACTGGGTTCCGAAAGCATAAGATTTTGTGAAAGGGAGGTGTAGGTGAGCTCTGATGATCAGGTCCACTGATTCCCTTTCTAGGTAGAGATGGAAGTACATATCTGAAAGATGTCAAGAGTAGTACTGCTTTAGGAACTTGCCGTTGATGGGCATCATGAACAAGTCCCCATTTGGTCGGGCGAGGTGGTAAGCACCGTTTGAGTATACCGTCTTTATGATGAAAGGTCCCTCCCACTTGGGCTCGAACTTTCCTGGTGTTTTGTGAGTCAACACCATCGACCTCCTTCCTGCTAGGACCAGGTCGCCTACTTGGAAAGTCCTCTGCTTGACCTTTTTCTTGAAAGCTTGTGATATACGAGCTTGATAGAGTTCAATGCGCTGCTGAGCTAGGAGACAATTTTCATCAAGTGCCTCCAATTCTCGCAGACGGTGACGTTGATTGTCTTCTTCTGTTAATTGATTTGTGATTGCTACACGGAGTGAGGGTATCTGGATCTCGAGAGGCAGTACCGCTTCACTCCCGTAGACTAAAGAGAATGGTGTGTTGCCCGTAGGAGTCCGTACCGTTGTACGGTAGGCCTAAAGGCATTCGTCGAGCTTTTCGTCCCAGTCGCGTTTGTTGGATGACACGACCTTCTTGAGTAGCCTGACGATAGTCTTGTTAAAAGCCTCGGCTAATTCGTTTGCTGTCGGATTGTAGGCGGTTGATGCCACGTTCTGAATTCGATTCTTGTCATAGAATCTGCTGAAGACATGGCTAATGAACTGTGGACCATTATCGTGGATAATCCTATGGGGTACCCCGAAACGGTAGATAACATGATGCTTGATGAAGCTGATCACCCTAGAGCTTTTCACTTTCGTCAGCGGAACTGCTTCTGCCCATTTGGAGAAGTAGTCGATGATGGCTAGGATGAAGCGGTGTCCCCTCGATGAAGGAGGGGTGATAGGTCCTACAATGTCCATGCCCCAAGTTTCAAAGGGCCAGGAGGCGACCGTAGGATGTAGTGGTTCCGATGGTTTATGGATAAAGTTGGCGTGAAGCTGGCAAGCATGACACTTTTTAGCATAGTCGACGGCGTCGGCTGCCATGGTTGGCCAGTAGTAACCCATGCGTCGCAGTCGATCCTACAACTTAGGGCCGGGTTGATGAGCCCCGCAAGTTCCATCATGAGCTTCTCGAAGGGCTTCGGCTGCTTCTTTGTGGGATAGACATCGAAGGAGAAGTCCATCGTAGGAACGTCGGTACAACATTTTAGTAGCTGTATCATAATAAAACCAAAAGGAACGCCTTCTGACCGAAACGGCTTCTTTCGGATCTTCTGGGAGAATTCCATAGACAGCGAAGTCAATGAATGGGAACCTCCAGTCTCGGACATTAACATCGACACTTGTCGTCATGGTATGGGCCATCTGTGTGCATAGATTGTTTTTAGGATAGACCAAGTCTCGTCCTACTACCGTGACGTAGTATTGAGTCCCGAGGGGTGCTGCTAATGAAGCTGTAAGGCCGGACAGAGCGTCAGCCTCCAGGTTTTGTAACTGAGATACGTGTTCTCTTGGTGAAGGTTGAAATAATATTCAATGCAGCTTCATAGTAAGGAACCAGATCTTCATGGCGAACTTCGTACTGCCCTCGGATTTGATTAACGACGAGTTTTGAGTCGCCATAAGCTTCCAGATGATCCACCCCCAGCTGTTACGCCTGCCGGAGTTCTATGATGAGAGTGTTGTACTCGTCAACATTGTTGGAGCACGGCTTCGAAAGGGAGTAAGCACGCTGGATGACCAACTGATCGGGGGAGACTAAGACTACCCCCACTCCGGCGATGATTTGGCCTTTGGGGCCTATTCTTGAAGTGCCATCGAAAAACACCCGCCAGACGAAGTTTTCTTCAGTGACATTTGATTCTTGGACCTCATCCGGGATGTCTTCATAGAGTCTGTAGGACTCCGGGATGGGGTGCGCGGCCAAAAAGTCGGCTAAGGCTTGACCCTTGACAGCTTTTTGTGGAACGAACACCATGTTGTACGGTGTCAACAGGATTGCCCATGTAGCTAGTCGGGAGTTCAATGATCCTGGCTTCGTCATGAGAACCCTGAATGGATTGACTCGGAAGATGACATGAATTGTCTGGCCTGAAACGTAATCGTGAGTCTTCTGGATGGCAAACACCAAAGACAAACACTCCTTTTCGACGGGGTTGTACCGGTGTTCAGCCCCGATCATTGTTCTACTAAGATAGTAGATAGCTTGCTCGTAGCCTGCATCATTGTTCTAAGCTAACAAAGCACCGAGGGAATGATCCATCGCATGGACATAGAGGAGATATGGTTTACCTGCGACGGGTGCCACCAGGACTGGCGGGCTCGTCAGGTAAGCTTTGATATCATCGAAATCTTTCTGGCATTCTTCTGTCCAGACGTAGGAGACTCCCTTCTTCATGAACTGGGTGAAGGGTTGACATTTTTTGGAAAGGTTCGCTATAAACCTTCGGATGTATGCCAGATGCCCCTGCAGTCCTCGAAGTTTTCGGAGGTTCTTCGGAGGGTCCATGTCAAGGATGGCTTTGGTCTTCTCGGGGTCGACATGAATGCCTTTCGCCGTGATAATAAAGCCCAAGAACTTTCTGCTAGAAACCCCAAGGAAGGATTTAGCGGGGTTCATTTTGAGTTGATGCGCTCGCATGAGGTCGAAAACTGTCTTTAGGTCTTGTAGGTGATCACCTTTGAGACGGCTCTTGACTGCGATATCATCAACATAGCATTCAACTGTTTTGCACAAATATTGACGGAAGATGGTACTCATATCTCGTTGGTATGTAGCACCAGCGTTCTTCAAGCCAAATGGCATTACTGTGTAGCAAAAAACCCCTTTTGGTGTCCTGAATGACGTGTATTTTGCGTCATCGGAGAACATTTTGATCTGGTTTGTAGCCCGAGTACCCGTCCATAAAAGACATGCGTTCGAAGCCACATGTATTGTCAATCATCACGTCAGTGATTGGAAGCGGGAATTCATCTTTCGGGCAAGCAGTATTGAGATCCCTGAAGTCGATACAGACTCGTATCTTCCCATTCTTCTTGGTGACCGGGACGACATTGGTCACCCAGTCCGGATGTTATTCTTCACGAATGAACCCGCTGCTCAGGAGTTTGTCCACCTCTTGATCGATAGCGTTCATGATGTGATAAAAGCATCGCTGTTATTGCTTTATAGGCTTAGTATCAGGTAAGATGTTAAGTCTATGCATCGCGATATGGGGATCAAGTCCCGGCATGTCTTCGTAGCTCCAGGCAAAGATGTCGATATATTCTTTGGCCAGTTGGACTAAAGACTCTTGGTCTGTTCCCTTTAGACTCTTGCTGATGAAGATGGATTTGGAAGGGGATCCATCCCCAAGGTCGATCTGTTCGACCTCGTCTTCAATAGGGGGCTCGCGTAATTCAAAACGAGACTCCCACTGCGCTCCTAGGCGTTGAGCCCAAGGTTCTTCCTCGAAGAATTCCGACGTTTGGTCTTTGTCTTCATCTTTTCGAGATTGTGCAGATGCCATATTGACTGATAGCACCTTCCTGAAGACTGAGTCGATACTGGTATCGGAATCCCAAGTTGATGCTTCAGATGAATGAGAGTGCTCCACTTCTTCTGCCTCCGAACTCTCTGGAGTTGTCGGTGGCGTGACATAGCCCACCCCCCGTCGAGTACGATGATAGTAGTCCTGCGGTATTCCTTTAGGCGTTGGGAACCGGAGAGGAAGACGTCGGCCCTTGCCGTAGTTCAGGCCCTTGTTGCTTTTCAGATCGTAACCCATCTTTTGGATGGGGTACTTTGTCTTGTCTATATACCGATAGACTTGTATTCTGCCGGTATCTGGTTCTGGCTCGAGTGGCGGAAGGTCTTGATTTCGCTCGACTTTGCCGAAGATGATGGGTTCTTCGTTCCGATTCCGCGGTGGGACTATAAAACAGACTCCTTGGGATGGGACTACTCGATTTACATGATTGACGGTCGTTATTTGTGTTTGTAATGACCGTAGAGCGTTATCTAATGTATACATGGCATTCCAATATGGAAGACTAGAATAATTGAAAGATACTCTATTATTGATAAAATACGAGATTTTGTCCCACGGGATTACATTGTCAAGAGAAGGTGCATCTATATCAGCAGATATGTATTCTCCTAACTCTTCATCTGTGAGCACTGGGGCTGGTTCGGGAGAGCTCACCGCAGATTTGACCTTGGGGTCCAAGAGGGCTACGTGGGCCTTCTCTTGCAGCTTGAGTGAAGCGGACGATTGTGGAGGCTTGCCTTTAAGACGCACCTTCAGGGGTGCCTCAACTGCGCCTTCGATGACAGGTGCCTTCCCCTGTAGTTTTGCCACCAGGGGAGCCGACGTTTGAGGTAGTTTTCCCTTGAGCCGTATCTTCAAGGGAGCTTCAGTGGGTGTTCTACCTAGAAAGTCGGTGCTTTTTCAGGCAGCTTGATTGCCATGGGAGGCAGCATCTGAGGCGATTTTCCTTTGAGTCGAATTTTCAAGGGAGCGTCGGGAATCATCTCTGGCTCCATGTTCGGCTCCACCGTCGTTTCTGCTTCGTCGTCAGCATCATTGGCTTCCCCTTCATCGAGCGACTTATACAAGCTAGCATCGGTGAAGTAGGCTTCGACCCCCTTGAAAGGGTCGATGTCCGCGAACTCTGTTCGAATGATATTGTTAGTGGACACGTACTTCATACACTGGTGGAGTGTAGATGGCACCACCATGTACTAATGTAGCCACGGGCGACCTAGCAGGAGGTTGTAGTTGATGTCTGCGTCCATGACATAGCAAGTCACTTCGGTTCGGAGGTTACCGATATGACATTTCAGCCGTATTTTGTCCAGCGGTTCACTTTTGCTGGCATTGAAACCACTGATTGTAGTGTTGGAAGGCGCCATACGGAACATCGGGATCCCCAGTGTTGAGAGCAGAGTCCTAGGGATGATGCTAAGGGAAGACCCTGGATCAATCTGAATTTGCTTCACCTTGACAGAACCCACATACCCTGTGTAATACAGTGACCTGTTGTGCCAGTTGTGTTTGAGCAACATGTCTTGTTGGGTGAAGGTTATGTTGGGGATGACCTCATCCGCACAATGGCAGTGCACACATGTGGTCAGGATATCCTCAGGCTACTTGACCTGGCTGATGAAGGACTTAGCATCCTTCAGGACTTCACAGAGAGCTTCGCGGGTGTCTTTGTAAAGACGAAGAAGCTCGAACAGAGATAAGTGGGCATGAGTACCGGCAAGTTGTTCCAGTACGTCAAAGTTGTGGGGCTTGGCTAGCCTCGAAGCATTTTCCCTTCGTAAAGGCTTGTCGAAACGAGCCTCTACGTGCTTCTATTTATTAGCTGCTGGAGGTCTGGATGGGCCCTCTTCCTGGGCAGCAGGGGCAGTGCAGGGAGGCAACACCTCGATGGAAGCTTTTTTGGGTTGAGTGTTCTGTTATGAACGGGTTTGTATAGGAAGTGCCTCTTCCGTGGAGGAAGAGACCATGCGGCAAGACTTGATCTTCTTGTCCTTGGATTTGGAGGCAGAGCGTACCCCCGGTTGAGTAACTTCGGAGACGAGATCTGGGTGAACCCATAAGATCTCTCCCCGAGATGTGGTGAGCGGGATGAGTCCACTCACGTTGTCACGGGTCGGTGGTAGGTTGACCACCTCCATTGTCGCCTTTGGGATGGGGACGACGCCATCTTGTGCTGTGGTTGGCGACAAGGTGCCGAATTGGAGCGACACCAGGTTAGCCGAGACTGTCTTCTCCTCGTAATCGATGGAGATGACATTCGCATTGATCATGCACTGGATGTAGTTCTTGAGGACGTAGCAGTCCTGAGTTGGATGTCCCACAAACCGATGGTAGTGACAGTACCTCTGATTGTCAACTCTTCCAACCTCGTCGGGACGTGTCCGGTAACTTAATCTTGTTGCCCTGCTTCAAAATCTCGAAGAGTTGCAAGGTGTCTTCATCATTGAAAGAATAGACCTCCTTTGGTCTCGGTGCAAGCGGAGGCTTCTGATTAGGCGCTTGTGCGCCTTTGAAGGCATTGACAGTCAACGCCTGCTTCCCCTTCGTCTCACGTCCAGGGTTGCTGGTAGCAGGCCGTTTTCTCTTGTCTTCAAAGGCAGGGAAACTGACTCCCAGAAGGCTAGCATTGCATGCCTTCTTTTTAGCTGCTTCGGCCTCAATAATCAATGAACTCCAGTCGGGAGAAGGAGTGGAGTTGAGCCAGAGCTTAACCGCGGGAAGCATGTTCATGCTGCAGGAGGAGAGGAGTGCATGTTCTGGCATACCCGGGGGCAGTCTGAAGCAAGCTTGTCGAAAACGTTCGATGAATGCTCGAACCGTCTCTTTCTCCTTCTGACGTACCTCTATAAGGGACGCCATCGTCATGTCTTTTCCTCCGTCGTAGAAACGATCGAGGAAGAGACGTGTCAGGTCATCAAAAGAGGATATGGAGTTGTCAGGGAGACTGCAGTGCCAGTCGTAAGCCACTCCTTTCAATGCCCCGACAAATAGGCTGGTGAGTAGTGCGTCTTCCGTCGGAAGATGTCCCGTTTGAGACTGGAAGTACGTCATATAACGGCATGGAGAGTCCTTTCCGTCGAATGGCGTCAATGTTTGCGGTTTACACTTGGGAGTATAAACTACTTTGTTCCATTCGAGGGAGTATGGTTGTGGGATCCCCATCTTCTGGCGCTTCTCCTGTCTATTCTTTGACTCGAAGCGCTCCCGCAAGTCCCCGATCATCTCAACCATGTCTTCCGTGGAACTGGGAGTCGGAGAAGGTGGTACAGTCTGGAATTGTACATTCGAAGGTTCCGATACTCGAGGTGCTTCGCGGCAATCGATATTCAAGGATGCCCGTTGAAGGGGCACACTTGATTCCCTATTGACTCCTGGGTCCGGATTGGTGGAAGGTGCCCTGGCCAAAGCTGACCGTATCTCAAATACTGCTTGAGTCAGTATTTGCATGGAGACAGAGAGGCTTTTGAGTCCCCCCTCCAAAGTATCCATGCGCTGAACGCGGTCTGCTGGTGGAACATCTGACTCCGTATCACCACCTCCCGTCATGTATACTGTCATGACGTGACTGAAAGTGGATGGATCGGTTGAAGCTTCGCTTTTAGCCTCGCTCTCTTGTAGAAGAGGAGCTTCCCCTGGAGCTTCGTCTTGGCTACCTCCAGCTATGTTCTGGGGATATCTTCGTCTTCGGATGAAGATCAGCAAGGGCTTGACTACCCCCAGCTATGTCCTGGAGGGTATGAAGGGTTTGACTACCCCCAGCTTCCTCTGAGATATTCTTTCTTCCCCGGGTGCCTTTAAACACTCCTGAGGATGGGACAATCGTCTTGGTCTTCTTCGGCTGGCTCTTGGATAAGGACGAGGTTGAGGAGTTGCCAGTCGCCTTTCGAACTGACGAGGAGTTAGAGATTACGTTGCAAGAAGCAACTTTTAGTCTGGCTCCTCTTCAATCGACACCTTCTTCCTGAGGCGACGTTGGAGGGATGTTGATGATTGCATCCGCTGGAACACAGACTGCCTTTGTGGTGGGACTGTTGTCTTATAACAATAGTTGATGGTGACTACAGCACAGGTATGCCCTGTGAGGGGGGCATTATGCTTGTCAGTCAACTCTCCTGATCGGCGTTTATGAGTGATCATATTAAGTAGATCGTTAGAGAAGAGTGCTACCTTCACACCCCTATTAGGTGCATGGCAAGGCCAAGCGCCAGGGTGGTCAAGTGAATGCTGCACCCCCTGATACGGCACAAAAGATGCGCCCAGATCAATAGTGGGGGAGCAACATTTAGAGTGTCTTGAACCAGCCTCAGACGCACAACCAATGTAGGCGCGGGGGTTCAAGACCACAGAGTTTGCCTTGCACGACTTGGTTGCGAACGCAGCAGATGCACCCAAGTGTGACAAGGACTTTGAGGGTCGGCTCGTTTCTGGCGCAGAAGCACCCGAGTCAACTTTATACAGCTTACCATCAGCAGCGCGCATGATTGTGAGCGCATGCTTCTGGTTTGCCGTTGGCATAGCACGTTTGAGGTACATGGCCCGTGCTGTCTTGGACTTCTTCGTACCAGCCCGCTGGGGTGCATAGTACTTAGAGTCCAAATTCTTCTTGCCATGACATCGAGTGAGTCTGTCAAAGACAAAAGCCTTCTGTGGCACATCAGAGTTCATACGCAGGGCGGCAGATGCGTACCTGCTCTGTCGACACATCTTTCTTATCTGAGAAGGAGATGGTTGGAGAATGTGGTCAGCCCCACGTTTCCCCGAGAGATGTACTGCACCCGTAGGCGCATCCTGGCTGCTGAGAACGTCAGCGGGAAGGGTAGGCTGCATCGGCGCATCCCCTTCGGGGATGGTGCCAGGGGCCTCGACCTTGCGCACCCAGACCTGGCGAGTCTTCTTCGACTTTGGCAGCCGTTTCGAAGGACTTGCGCTGCCTTCAGAGATGAACTCCTCATACGCCTGTTGATTGAGGCGTACGACCAACGTCTTGTGGGAGGAGCCCACCTTCACGTCGTCAGATTATGACACAGCTTTCTCAGCGGAGGAAAAAGAGGTCCCCAGCAGAGTCGCTAGCTTGTTTGCCACTAAAATCTTTGATTGCAATTTCAATTACAAACAGAACAGTATTACAATGTAGGACTTCGATGTAGTCCTAGGAGTACACTTTTGTTTTTATCTGGGTCCTGTGTCGATGGAGCGAGTGGTAATGCGTTGACTCCGTTGACGATCTGACGACGGTTTTTGGTTCTCTGAAGGTCTGGGTTGCTCTGGATGTCGGAGCTTACGAAGGGGAAGAAGACGTTGAGTGTCTCTTCCGATCTCTGTGGGTGATAACTCTGATGCTCTGGTTACGTCTGTCTTTGACTGTGCGTCTCTGTATGTCTGTGTGTGTAGAAGAAGGAAATGATCCCTCTATTTATAAGCAGGTTGGGCCGCTCATGCACATATATGTAGGATACGCCTGTACGTGGGAACGACACGTGGCTGGAGCTACGGGCGACGCATGGATGATGCACCATGACTTTTGGGTTGAATCCTTCATACTGCATTTGTGGGTTGGCACATAGCAGTGGAGAGGATCTTTCGGTTGCTGAGATCTTGGGTGGTTAGCACCCCTTCATAGGCTGAACTGAGTCAAAGGACACATGGTACATGTCCGTAGCTCAAAAGATCTCGGATTTGGTGGAGAGTGATCTGACAGGATGCGCTTGGGATTGGGCACATGAGAAGACTTTGGCTCGTAACCTTCTGGAGTCACGAACCAGTCTGGGCATATGGCTTTTGAGGCGTATGTAAGTGGTTGATCGACCACGTGGCTTGTAACCGTCAGTGGAAAGTAATGATGACGCTGACATCAGCGGCGCTTCGTTTACTGTAAAAGCTGTTGCTGCTATGTCATCGAGGCATGGCTGCTGTCGTATCAGACTTCAGCATTTAATGTTCTTGATGAGTGATTGGCTTTTGAGTGGGCGCATTGATCTGCATTCCACTAGGCGTATGGAGACGCGTGGGGCGCATCCTTATGAGGCGCTTGGTGCTGATGGGCGCGTCTGTATGATGCGCGGTCTGACCGGCGTATATGTTTGCATGACGTATCTTAATTGGTCCGACTGGTGAGTTCTTCGAGTGCTTTAAATAGCCGTTTTGACTTTGCTGAATTCGAAGAGGCAAATTCATCATCATAAATGCAAGTTCATTGCATTAACTTCGGGAAGGTTGCCACTTGGCGCATGGATTTGATTTGCCCTGGCCTATAAATAGCAACAATTTGAGAGAGTTTTGTTGTCTCTCCCTTGACTTCTCGACGAAGATGAACTTCTTTGCCCGAGTACATTCTGTTGCCAAGACGCTCCCCAGGGTGAAGATGTGTCGAGTCGTCTTCGTATGCACTCGTGAAGGTGATTGTTACATCCGAAAGTCAGGATCGTGGGCTCCCGACGCAGGCTGAAGGTGCCTGTTGCATCCAAAGATCGGGGTACTCGAGTCCCGTCTCCGTTATGCCAGAAGAGCCACAGATCGGAATTGTGGTGCTCTCCTCTTCCTTGGGCTTTGGAGAGCTCTTCCTCCTGCTAGAGTGGGGTTGATCGCCCGCTCTTGTTATGCCCAAAGCTGCTCCTTTAGCCGGAGCACTTGATCGGATCGAAGTGGAGCGCTTATGCTGAGACTTTGTGATGCGCCTAACGGAGACGCTGAAGAGACGCGCCTGACTGAGACGCTGAAGAGACGCGCCTGACTGATGATGCGCCAGGCATGGGGTGCATGGCAGTTTGCTGCGACTGGCTGTAGTCTTAGGATCTTTCTTTTTGTAGAAGTTCTCCTTTGTAAAGCTTTTAGACATGTAATAGACTTTTATATGAAATAAAAATCTTCTTTTGATGTCTATATTTTTGCTGTCCTTTCCTGTGCCAAGTATGTCATTTGATCTTCCTAGCGCATGTACTGTTAAGCGCATAGAAATTCTGGCCTGTAGATGCGTCTGAATTTCTATGCTTCTACACTAATCATTTCAGGACGTGCGAAATCAATATCAACAAGCATCGTACTACTGCATCATCAAGCACATACATCATCTGTCTGAAGCTTACCTTCATTGGAATCCAGTCCGAGTTATTTTACAATTTATTATGTATTTTATCTTTATTGAGTCTAGGACATAAATTGTAAGATCGACTAGGTAATACTGGCTTAGGTTAATCTCAGTCCACTTTTCCATAAAGCCTACCTATTCATATCCCATTCACAAATTAGTTCAATTTCATTTTTGCAATAGAACTTGACAAATGTTATATATTTTTCCTAGACAGAACTCAAACCGAGTTCGGCCCGAGTTCGGTCCGAACCCTGCCCGAGTTCGGTCTGTTTGAATTCAAATATTCGTTGCCTCCAAATCTACATGCAACGTTCATATGCAAAATCTTTGCATCAGAACTCTGCCAAAACTCTGCCCGAGTTTGGTCCCAGAAAATACCTATAAATATGAGAGAGTTTTTCATTTCAAATCACTCATTCATTCTTCATCTTCTCTTCTCTATTCAATAAGTGTTTTCACCCGATCAAAAACTTTCATATCACACCTACACTCTTAGCCAAAAGCCAGTAATATCTATTTTGATCTAGAGTCTTTTGGTTCTCAAGAGTTGTAAAGAGGTTGTTCAAAGTACAGCAATTATCTTTGTTGTTGAGTCGGTCGTGCGCTTGTCACCAAGCACGGTGTTGTGAAGTTGGTCGTGCACTTGTCACCAAGCACAGTGTTGTAAGGGACTGCAAGCTCTCAATTGGCTTGTGCCTTAGTGGATTAACATCGAGCAAGAGTACTCGAGACTGGATTAGTCCTCTCAGAGGGATACCAGTATACATCGCTGTGTCACTGAGTTTGATCTTTCTATCTCTTACTTTATTTATTTACTGTCTCTTATTTACTGCCATAGTTATCTGTTTAAAATTTTAAATTGATGATTATTTTTCGCTGCACTCGTACTCACTCTATTCACCCCCCTCTAGAGGTTCTCAACGATCCTACAATTGATATCAGAGCAGGTTATATTCTTATATAACAAACTTCAGAGAGTATATATGGCAGCCGTGAAATCAATATTCAACGGTGAAGGACAATCCACAAATAGACTCCCACTATTTGATGGTACAAATTATACCTACTGGAAAATACGGATGACTTTTTTCTTAAAGTCTCTTGACTTTGATCTTTGGTCTATAGTGGTTGACGGTTATAAGAAACCGGCACCTACAGTGGTTGACGGCCAGCTTGTAGGCAAGCCTCATGACAAATATACAGAGGCTGAAAAAGCAAAGCTAGTCTAGATGCTCGTGCCATCAACGTACTGTTATGTGCAATTGACAAAATGGAGTTCAACAGAGTTTCAACCTGTAAAACGTCTCACAAGATTTGGAAACTTCTTGAGGTAACTCATGAAGGTACTTCCCAAGTGAAGGAATCCAAAATCAGTAGACTAACACAGGAATATGAATCTTTTAAGATGAAACCCGGTGAGTCAATTACATAGATGTTCACACATTTCCTTGATATTACTAATCCTTTGCATTCTCTTGGTAAGGAATTACAGTAATCATGAGAAGATCAGAAAAGTGTTACGGGCTCTAACCAAGAACTGGAACCCGAAGGCAACAACAATCATCGAAGGAAACGATATCACCACCATGTCTCTGGAAACACTGATGGGCAAGCTCATGACCCTATGAGCTTGATCTGCAAGAGTTTGAAGAATCAACCCTAAAAGAAAAGTCTATTGCCTTCAAAGCTCAAGCCAAAAAATCTACATACAATGATTCTGATGAAGAATCATCAAGTGGTGATGAACAAGCCCTACTAGTGAAGAACCTCAGAAAATTCCTAAAGTTTGAGAAATCAAATAGAAGGAAGAGAGATATCCAAGAAAGCAATGAAGATGAAATCATATACTTTGGATGCAAGAAGTCAGGGCACATGAAAAAGGACTGTCCAACTTAGAAGAAAAGTAGTCCATATGACAGATCAAGATCAAGCAGAAAAGCAACAACCAGTCGAAAGTATGCTAACACAAGTATTTGGCATAAAAGTGCCAGTGATACAGAGGAAGAAGACAGACCCTGCGGAAATGCCAATGTCTGTCTTATGGCTTTTGATAAGGTATCCTCAAACCCTCTATATGATGATTTTACTTTCGATGAATTAGAAAATGCCTTTAGCGAATTACTTGAAGAACACAGAACTGTGCTTGACAAGTATAAGCAATCTCGAAAAGAGATTAAGGCATACACAACCGAGATAGCTAGACTGTCCAGTCTTATTGAAGATATTAAAGAGACGTCTACTACCGGTATGTAACGCCCCAGTCCCAAAATACATAGGACCAAGTACGTGAACATGCCAGCTGCACATATACAAAGAACATACCAATATATGGAATTCCTCATATATGCACATAAGCTGTAAATAAATAATCACAGGCCAGAATAACATATCTAATCTCATCACAGCTCAACACAGAAGATAATGAAGTCCAAATAAATAAATAAGAGTACCAAAAGATAGCCGGATGAACAAACTCACTCCAAACAGCTATGAAAAATAGTCTCACAAGATCGGAGTCCGACCTGCCGCAAAATAGAAAGAAAAAGAGATGTAAAATAATGTCTACAACTGTCTCAAATATGGAATAGACTAGGATCAGTAGTGACTGTCTCGTCATCAAGGTAAGATAGCTCCAATGCCGCTCCGTAACTCCTGTAGAAAATCGTCTAAACCTGGAGAGATAACCAGGTCCTCAGGGGACATAGCAAGATACAAGAAAACACCATGCCATATAAACTGTGATAATATAATAAGAGAAAAGGTATGCATGCAATCGGGTTCCTGACCATTCTATTGTGAATATGCAGTTGAGATACAATCCTTCGACGCATGAGCCCTGGCTGAAATAGGATCGGCATAGTTCCCGTAGAGGGTACCAGGGGCCTACGTCCATAACGCTCGAAAACGTCAGAGGGCACCATGTGCAAGGGGCTACGTCCATAACGCTCTGGGAAACGTCAGAGGGCGCCTGGAGCCTGCGTCTCCGGAGGAGCGCACAGGTAAATCATGGAAGTGTAAAGAAGCCCATACGTCAGGTATTGTTCTCTCCACCCAATGCCTAGTATCATCATCTCCATGACTGATATGAACCTCTAGTAACCGCCAAGTCTTCTAACATGCAATACTATTGGCAGTTACTCCTATCCGTCGCACGCTCCATACGTATCGGTGGCCAGCCGACTACACGAAAATGTGTCCTACATGTGACTCACATCACGTGATACAACAAGTGTCAAGGCCATATGAGATATACCAATACCTCAACATCAGTGGGTGGTCAATAAACTAGGTCAATGCAAGAGGATAAATAAAGCAAGGAAGACGATCGATAGAGTCGCTTGCACCCAAGTGTGACTTGGACCCACAGTTTAAATATCACGAAACAATGCTGAAAATAATAACTGAAAATAAGAATATAATAATCACAGAGTAGGGTGGCAAGGTATCTTGCCTGGCGATGCAAAGTGGTAAGTCCAAAAGTAGCAAATGTCAGCACCAAAACTCACAAATCACAGATGACTCCAAACGCTGAAACAAACATAAAAATGATCTCGGTAAGAAGATATACCTAGGAAACTCCTGTCCAAAAGTCAAATTCTGTAACAGGGGCAAAATCGTAATTTCGGGTCAAAACGATGTCCGCCGTTGGACCCGCTTTGCACCAAAATGCGTGCCAAAGTCTACAGGTCTCTAAAGTCATCAAACTACATATCTACGGTTTCAGTTTGAGGAGAGGAACTCATCGGTATGTCCAGTTTTGGATTCCGATGAGCCGTGTACAAAATCGTCCGTTTGAGTGGGTCGCGGGCCCGCCAAAATTGGTTTCCGATTCGACCTTCTCAGATTCGAACCAAACTTGGCATGCAGGACCAGAATTTTGATCCAGACCTGTTGGCACAAGTTTCGTCTCAGTTCGACGACTGTACACAAAGTTATGGACAAGTTTGCCAAAACGTCGATACGGGGGTATCTCGACGGATACACGTTGATTTCGTCGCACACACGCGACGAAACTGAGTTCCGTCAGTTCCCACACGTCCGTAACGTCCATACGCGTCTTTCGATGTGTATAATGTGCGACCACGTCACCCGGTTTGTCGGGGCGACGTCGTATCGGACAAAATTTCAGAATTTTATTATTTCGAAAACAGTTTTTCTCACAAGTTCAACATGGAATTAATATACACACAGAAATCGAAATACTAATCTACCAGTTACGTTTTCATCGTGGTTAGGTTGTCTCTAAACGTGTTCAATTAGTTTTTACGAAAGTTTAATGAATAGCGAGAAAAGTGGCCAACAAGTTGGCATTTCAAAACAGTTTTTAAAAATCAGGAAAGTGGGTTTTTCCTCAACTTTGTCTCGAATTTTCGAGCAATCCTATTGGGTTCCCAGGATTCTATCAGAAGGGGTTTGAAGAGGGTCATGTCTACTACGCACAGCATTCAATAGATCAAATTTTCGTTGAATAGATACGAAGAAACTTGAATCGAAAGATGGGTACCTCGCTGTTTTTCGATAACAGAGTATCCTCTGTTAACTGTCAACTCCGAGTGGTTCCGACGTCGTCGACGGCGAGTTGTCGGGGGCGTGCGCGTGCTGATGTCGGCCTGGGGTTGAGGGTGGAGAGGAGATGGGAATTATGGAGAGTTAGGGTTTTGGTTTCGATGAGCGGATGTATATATATACAGCGCCGCTATACTCCTATTTCGAATAGGAAAAATAAGGCTCGGGTTATTCTCCTATCAGCAATTGCTAAGTTCTCATATGGGGTATGGGGTTGGGGCCCACCCCCTTACAGCTGCTGCTGCGCCTAAGCTATTAGGAGGGGGTCTCGGATGCTAATGTGTGGGGTCGGCTATTAGGAAATGGGGTTAAGGGGTCGGCCAATTGCAGCCATAGCTGCTAATGCTATGTGGGGGTCGCCCCCCCCCCCCTCCAATCCGCAGCTGAGCTGCTATGGGGGGTTCGACCACCACTGCTATGGTTTGTTTTTTTTTTTTTTACAAAGAATAACATATATATATATATATATATATATATATATATATATATATATATATATATATATATATATATATATATATATATATATACATCAAACATTAATATATACAATTTAAGCAAGCAATCAAACTCCTAAAAATTTACCAATAATTTTCTAAAAATTTACCAATAATTTTCTAAAAATTTCTAGAATCTAATGTACACTATATTTAATAGAAATATTAACAAGTACACATATAATATATACACACATGCATTCATCTACTAATAAGCTATTATGAATGATTCCATAATTTATAAAATGCATTACCACAATAATTAATTATATAAAAAAATTAAAATATGGGATTTACATCCTACCCAACTTAAAGAAAATTTCGTCCTCGAAATTAAACTAAGGTCGGGGGATCAATGCAATGCAAGGAATATAAATGCAAGACATACCTTCGCCTACGAACAAATATGGGTAGCGGTTTCGGATGTCGTCCTCGCGCTCCCAAGTAGACTCCCCTGGCGAGTGGTGCTTCCATGCCACGCGAACCAATGGAATGGATTGATTCCGCAATGCCTTCACTCGACGATCGAGGATACCTACTGGTTGCTCTTCGTACGACAAACTCGGTCCAACTGTGATCTCGGAATGATCAAGCACATGATTGCTATCCGCCACGTACCTCCTCAGCTGAGATACATGGAACACGTCATGCACTCCCTCTAGTGACGGTGGCAATGCCAATCTGTAGGCAACCTCTCCAACTCGTTCCAAGACATCGAAAGGACCGATGTATCTTGGACTCAACTTGCCACGTCCTCCGAACCGAATCGTGCCTCTAGTGGGGGATATCTTCAAGAACACATGGCCACCCTCTTTAAACTCCAAGGGTCGACGACGATTATCTGCCCACTGCTTCTGACGATCCTGCGCTGCTCGTAGGTGGTTCTAAATCTTCTTTACTGTCTCCACTGTGCTCAAGACCAACTCGGGACCCAATAGCTGTCGCTCTCCTATGTCGCTTCAACAAACAGGAGATCGACACTTCCTGCCATACAATGCTTCAAATGGAGCCATCTGAATGCTCGCTTGATAGCTATTGTTGTAGGAAAACTCAACAAGATGAAGATGGTCCTCCTAAGAACCGCCAAAATCAAGCATACACGCTCTCAACATATCCTCTAGCGTCTGAATGGTACGCTCCGACTGGCCGTCTGTCTGCGGATGATATGAGGTGCTAACTTCAATCAAGTGCCCAAACTCTCTTGCATGCTCCTCCAAAAATGCGAGGTAAATCTAGAGTCACGGTCCGACACAATACTAACAGGCACACCATGCAATCTCACAATCTGCTCCATATACATCTCTGCCAATACCTCTGTTGACTGGCCCACTCTAAAAGGTAAGAAATAGGCTGACTTCGTAAGTCTATCAACAATCACCCACACTGCGTCACGTCCTCTAGGACTCCGAAGAAAACCCGTGACGAAATCCATAGTAATGTGCTCCCACTTCCACTCGGGAATGGGTAGCGGCTGTAATAATCCAGCCGTCCTCTGGTGCTCTGCCTTCACTTGTTGATATACCAAGCACTTGGCAACGAAACGAGCTATCTCTCGCTTCATTCCATGCCACCAATAATACTGTCGTAAGTCACGGTACATCTTGGTCCCTCCGGGATGAATAGAGTAAGTCGAACTGTGAGCCTCTGTCATCAGCTCCTGCCGTAGCTCTCCATTGGGAACATAAATGCGGTCACCACATCGCAATGTCCCATCGGTGTGGATCCTCAATCCTGTCTGCTCTCCTGCTTCAGTCCTCTCTTTCAGCCGTCGAAATCTAGCATCATTGGGCAATGCTGCCTTGATGCGCTCTACCAATGATGACTGCACTTGGAGGTTGGCTAATACACCATCTGTTCCCGGTAATACTACCTCAATACCAAGCTGCTCCAAGTCTCTAATCAATTCCTTCTGTGTAGTCAAAAAGTGTGCCATGGGCTTACGGCTCAATGCGTCTGCCACGACATTAGCCTTGCCCGGATGGTAATGAAGCTCGATCTCATAATCCTTCATCAACTCCAACCAACGTCGCTGTCGTATATTCAACTCCTTTTGTGTGAACACGTACTTGAGGCTCTTATGATCAGTGTAGATATCAACCTTTTTGCCGTACAAGTAGTGTCGCCATAGCTTCAAAGCAAAGATAACCGCTGCGAGCTCTAGATCATGGGTCGAATAATTCTTCTTATGCACTCTCAACTGTCGCGATGCATATGCTACTACCCGAACGTGCTGCATCAATACACATCCTAATCCCTTCCCGGATGCGTCGCTGTAGATCACAAACTCTTCTGGGCCCGATGGTAGTGTCAAGATCGGTGCTGTGGTCAATCGCTTCTTTAACTCGTCAAAAGCGGCTTGACACTCGTCTGTCCATATAAACTCCTGATCCTTGCAAGTCAATCGAGTCATTGGCCCCGCTATTCGAGAGAAATCTTCTACGAACCGTCGGTAGTAACCCGCAAGTCCGAGAAAACTTCTCACTTCAGAAGCTGATGTGGGAGCGGGCCATGATTTGACTGCTGTGATCTTCTCTGGGTCTACTGATATACCATCACCCGTAACAATATGACCAAGGAATGATACTTCCTTGAGAAAGAAATCATACTTGCTAAGCTTCGTAAAGAGTCTCTCGCTCCTCAACGTTCCCAAAACTATCCGTAGATGCTGCTCATGCTCCTCTTGACTCTTGGAGTAAATCAAGATATCGTCTATAAAGACTACTACAAATTTGTCCAAGTACTGATGAAAGATCTTGCTCATTAAATTCATGAAAACTGCGGGAGCATTGGTCAAACCGAAAGGCATGACCAAGAACTCGTAGTGTCCATACCTCGATCGAAAAGCCGTCTTTGCAATGTCTTCCTTCCGAACCTTCAATTGGTGATAGCCCGATCGTAAGTCAATCTTGGAGAATACTTTTGCTCCACTCAGTTGATCGAATAGATCGTCTATACGCGGCAATGGATACTTGTTCTTCACCGTCACTGCATTCAATGCTCTGTAGTCAATGCACATGCGCACTGTCCCGTCTTTCATAGGCACAAAAAGAACAGGTGCTCCCCATGGTGACGCACTGGCACGAATAAATCCCTTCTCTAATAAGTCATCAATCTGTGTCTTCATCTCTACCAACTCCTTGGGTGCCAGACGATATACTCGAGATGAAATAGGCTCTGCTCCGGGAATAAGCTCAATAGAAAACTCAATATCACGGTCAGGTGGTAGTCCTGGCAACTCCTCGGGGAATATATCCTCGAACTCGGTGATAATAGGGTGCTGAGGGGTGTCATGCATCATCATATGAGTTCCCGCTGTGGGTGCCTCACAACTATCTCCATCTTCTTTGGTGAACTCAAACTCTGCCGCATTCGATGGTCTAAAGATAATACTGCTCCTATGGCAGTCTATGAGAGCGAAATACTGGCTTAACCAGTCCATTCCAAGAACCACATCAAATGTTGGCATAGGGAATACAAGAAGTCGTGCCATCATCTCTCTGCCATTTATCACTACAGGACAAAGTCTACAACACCACTAACAGGTACAACTCCTCCTCCAGTGAGGATTTTAACATTCTTAGCTAAGGGTGTGATGGGAATACTATGTCTAGTGGCAAAACTAGTGGCTATGAATGAATGAGTGGCTCCAGTATCAAATAATGTAATAGCAGGAAAAGATGCAACTAAAACCATACCTGCTATAACTTTCGCCTCTGTCTCTATATCCTCAACAGCAAGTGAGAATGCCTGCCCATAGTTCTGTCCCGGGCCCTGAGCTCTGGCCTTGTTGTACTGTGTGCCTTGGGGAGGCAATGGTGGACGAGGTGCTCCTGCTATAGGCCGTGGTGCTGGGAGAGCTGGGGCTGTGGGCCTCGGATTTTGCCAAGCTTGTACTATTGTATGTTGCTCAGGACAATCCTTGAGCATGTGCTGATTAGATCCACATCTCAAGCATAATCCAAGGCGAGTCCTGCAGTCGTTCTGGATATGTCCTTGTTTACCGCAGTAATGGCAAACAGGCTTCTGATAAGGTGAGGACCTCTACTGGAACTGTCCTGTAGTCCTCCTGATAGGTCCACTCTGAGTAGCTCGGGCTGGTGTAACTGCTGGTGTATGGCGCCTCGATGTCTGCTGCTGTTCCTTGCAAAGAATCTCCTGAGCACGAGCTTCTTCCAAGACAGCTGAATGGGAGACTCGAGACTGAGTAGTCGTATAAGACTTGAGCTCTGGTGCAAGCCCCTGGTGAAATCTCCTTGCCTTCTCTAACTCTGTCGGAATCAATCCCGCACCAAATCGACTCAGGCGATTGAACTCCGAGTCATACTCATCCACTGTCATATTCCCCTGCTTCAGATGGAGGAACTGGTCGTAGAGACCATCTCGAACGTGAATAGGGAAGAATCTCTCATAAAATGCATCATAGAACTGCTTCCAAGTGATCCCAGTGCCTAATCGTCTCTCCTCCGCCTTCCGCCAGTGGTGACAATTGTCTTCTAATAGTAAGTCCACTGCTGTCATCCAATCTCGAGCTGGCAACTGGGATGCCTTCAGTAGCTTCTCGGTACTAATAAGCCACTGTGACACCTCTAATGGCTTTTCCGTCCCTCTAAAGGCCTTGGGGTTCATATCTGTGAAATTTTTGATAGAGCCTTCATAGGGATGCAGAGCCGGTGCTGGTACTGGTGCTGGAGGTGGTGGTGGGGGTCTAGCCATAGCTGCCATCATCGTCTGTCTCATCAGCTCAGTCTGCTGCCACTGAGCCTGCATCATGGTATACATAAACTGAGTAGTAGGGCTCCCATCAGTCGGCGGTGGAGGCATCTGAGGTCCCGACTGTGGAGGAAACTGCTGAGGAAATGGTGGTAGAGGTGGCAATGGTACATTCCCTCCCGGTGGCATAGTGGTAGTCTGCCCAGCCTGGCTGCCTGGAGGTGCTGCGACCTCTGGGGACTCCGTCGTCGGTGTCGTAGTAGGCTGCGAAAGTCCGGGCTGATAGGGTGTCGCTGGGGTCATGGAAGGATTCTGTCCCTCTGGAGAAGTCTCCTCGCTAGATGTGAGGGCCAAGGCAGAAGTGCGTCCGCTTCGTAGATTCATACTGTTGGCACGAGGAAGATAAGTTGATATTAGGAAAGATTAGATATGAAGTAAATCGAATAATCAAGGAAGTTTGATATGAAGTAAATCGAATAATCAAGGCAGTTTTTTAAAAAAAAGATTGGAAGTCAAGGAATAGTAGTAGTTCTGGATGAGATATTCCTATTCCTATATGCAGGCTTGTTGGGCACAGTCATGTAACCCAACAATATTAAATCTGACCTGCATGGGCCACCACAAAAATATGTAACGCCCTAGTCCCAAAATACATAGGACCAAGTACGTGAACATGCCAGCTGCACATATACAAAGAACACACCAATATATAGAATTTCTCATATATGCACATAAGCTGTAAATAAATAATCATAGGCCAGAATAACATATCTAATCTCATCACAGCTCAACACAGAAGATAATGAAGTCCAAATAAATAAATAAGAGTACCAAAAGATAGTCGGGTGAACAAACTCACTCCAAACAGCTATGAAAAATAGTCTTACAAGATCGGAGTCCGACCTCCGCAAAATAGAAAGAAAAAGAGATGTAAAATAATGTCTACAACTGTCTCAAATATGGAATAGACTAAGGATCAGTAGTGACTGTCTCGTCATCAAGGTAAGATAGCTCCAATGCCGCTCCGTACTCCTGTGGAAAATCGTCTAAACCTGGAGAGATAACCAGGTCCTCAGGGGACATAGCAAGATACAAGAAAACACCATGCCATATAAACTGTGATAATATAATAAGAGAAAAGGTATGCATGCAATCGGATTCCTGACCATTCTATTGTGAATATGCAGTTGAGATACAATCCTTCGACGCATGAGCCCTGGCTGAAATAGGATCGGCATAGTTCCCGTAGAGGGTACCAGGGGCCTACGTCCATAACGCTCGGGAAACGTCAGAGGGCACCATGTGCAAGGGGCTACGTCCATAACGCTCTGGGAAACGTCAGAGGGCGCCTTGAGCCTGCGTCTCCGGAGGAGCGCACAGGTAAATCATGGAAGTATAAAGAAGCCCATATGTCAGGTATTGTTCTCCCCACCCAATGCCTAGTATCATCATCTCTATGACTGATATGAACCTTTAGTAACCGTCAAGTCTTCTAACATGCAATACTATTGGCAGTTACTCCTATCCGTCGCACGCTCCATACGTATCGGTGGCCAGCCGACTACGCGGAAACGTGTCCTACATGTGACTCACATCACGTGATACAACAAGTGTCAAGGCCATATGAGATATACCAATACCTCAACATCAGTGGGTGGTCAATAAACTAGGTCAATGCAAGAGGATAAATAAAGCAAGAAAGACGACCGATAGAGTCGCTTGCACCCAAGTGTGACTTGGACGCACAGTTTAAATATTACAAAACAATACTAAAAATAATAACTGAAAATAAGAATATAATAATCACAGAGTAGGGTGGCAAGGTATCTTGTCTGACGATGCAAAGTGGCAAGTCCAAAAGTAGCAAATGTCAGCACCAAAACTCACAAATCACAGATGACTCCAAACGCTGAAACAAACATCAAAAATGATCTCAGTGAAGAAGATATACCTAGGAAACGCCTGTCCAAAAGTCAAATTCTGGAACAAGGGCAAAATCGTAATTTCGGGTCAAAACGATGTCCGCCGTTGGACCCCCTTTGCACCAAAATGCGTGCCAAAGTGTACGGTCTCTAAAGTCGTCAAACTACATATCTACAATTTTAGTTTGAGGAGAGGAACTCATCGGTATGTCCAGTTTTGGATTCCGATGAGCCGTGTACAAAATCGTCCGTTTGAGTGGGTCGTAGGCCCGCCAAAATTGGTTTCCGATTCAACCTTCTCAGATTCGAACCAAACTTGGCATGCAGGACCAGAATTTCGATTCGGACCTGTTGGTGCAAGTTTCGTCTCGGTTCGACGACTGTACACGAAGTTATGGACAAGTTTGCAAAACGTCGATACGGGGGTATCTCGACGGATACACGTTGATTTCGTCGCACACACGCGACGAAACTGAGTTCCGTCAGTTCCCACACGTCCACAACATCCATACTCGTCTTTCGATGCGTATAATGCACGACCACGTTACCCGGTTTGTCGGGGCGACGTCGTATCGGACAAAATTTCAGAATTTTATTATTTCGAAAACAGTTTTTCTCACAAGTTCAACATGGAATTAATATACACACAGAAATCGAAATACTAATCTACCAGTTACATTTTCATCGTGGTTAGGTTGTCTCCAAACGTGTTTAATTAGTTTTTATGAAAGTTTAATGAACAGCGAGAAAAGTGGCCAACAAGTTGGCATTTCAAAACAGTTTTTAGAAATCAGGAAAGTGGGTTTTTCCTCAACTTTGTCTCGAATTTTCGAGCAATCCTATTGGGTTCCCAGGATTCTATTAGAAGGGGTTTAAAGAGGGTCATGTCTACTACGCACATCATTCGATAGATCAAATTTTCGTTGAATAGATACAAAGAAACTTGAATCGAAAGATAGGTACCTCGCTGTTTTTCGATAACAGAGTATCCTCTGTTAACTGTCAACTCCGAGTGGTTCCGACGTCGTCGACGGCGAGTTGTCGGGGGCGTGCGCGTGCTGATGTCGGCCTGGGGTTGAGGGTGGAGAGGAGATGGGAATTATGGAGAGTTAGGGTTTTGGTTTCGATGAGCGGATGTATATATATACAGCGCCGCTATACTCCTATTTCGAATAGGAAAAATAAGGCTCGGGTTATTCTCCTATCAGCAATTGCTAAGTTCTCTTATGGGGTGTGGGGTTGGGGCCCACCCCCTTACAGCTGCTGCTGCGTCTAAGCTATTAGGAGGGGGTCTCGGATGCTAATGTGTGGGGTCGGCTATTAGGAAATGGGGTTAAGGGGTCGGCCAATTGCAGCCATAGCTACTAATGCTATGTGGGGGTCGGGCCCCCTCCCTCCAATCTGCAGCTGAGCTGCTATGGGGGGCTCGGCCACCACTGCTATGGTTTGTTTTCTTTTTTCTTTTTTTACAAAGAATAACATATATATATATATATATATATATATATATATATATATATATATATATATATATATATATATATATATATATATATATATATATATATATATCAAACATTAATATATACAATTTAAGCAAGCAATCAAACTCCTAAAAATTTACCAATAATTTTCTAAAAATTTCTAGAATCTAATGTACACTATATTTAATAGAAATATTAACAAGTACACATATAATATATACACACATGCATTCATCTACTAATAAGCTATTATCAATGATTCCATAATTTATAAAATGCATAACCACAATAATTAATTATATAAAAAAAATTAAAATATGGGAGTTTACACGGTAACACGGAAGAGATAGCCAAACTCAAAGTAGACTATCATGAGACTATCCTCAAGATTGATAAGAAAGAAAGAGGCTGTGTCAAAATAAAGGAGTTATATAACATAGAGAAGAAGAAGCACTTAGTCACAGAACAAACACTCTCAGACATGACTGCTAAATATGAAGAGTCTGTTGCGATTTCTAAAAATTTAGAAATCAAGTTAGGAAACAGGCAATACCTGTAACTCAGCCTAAGTTTAGTCCTAATGCTAAGCATACACCTAAGAGGGCTAAAAATCAGAAAGCATGAAGGAAACACAACTATCACCATGCTTTCACTTATAGGTTTTCCAAGAAACCAAATAAGCATGTCAACACAGTTTCAACCACCACTGGTTCTAAACTCACTTGCACATATTGTGGTACACATGGACATATATCACAATATTGTTTAGCAACGAAACTTGTTGACAATCGCACTTTATTCTGGAGACCTAAAACTAATCAATATGGACCCTTCAGTAAATGGGTACCAAAGGATTCATCTACTTGTTTTGTAGGTGGACCCTCAACCCTCTTATGCTAAAAGCAAGTGGATCCTCAATAGCGGATGTTCGCGGCACATGACTGGTGATGCATCTTTGTTCGCCACGCTATTGATGAAGAAAGAAGGATATGTCTCCTTCAAAAATAATTTGAGAGATAATATTATTGGTAATGGCACTGTCGGTATATCTCCTTATCCGGTAATATTGAATGTTTGTCTAGTCACAGAATTGAAACATAACCTACTAAGCATAAGTCATTTGGCTGATAATGTTTATGGTATCAATTTTGTAAAAAATAAATGTACCATATATGATATGTCATCTGGTAATCCCGTATATGAAGGGATTAGAGAGGACAATATTTATGTTTTCTTTTTGGAGAGTACTAATAATGCAGGAAGATGCCTAGTAGCTAATTTAGATGAAAGCTGGCTACGGCACATGAGACTAGGGCATGCAAATATGGACACTATCTCACGACTGAGAACTAAGAAGTTGGTAAAAGGACTCCCCGAGGTTCCATTCAAGAGAGATATGGTATGTGCTGATTGTAAAAAGAACAAAGCACATAGGTCTACATTTAAATCCATCAACGCTGTAAGTACTTCTAGACCTTTGCAGTTGATACATATGGATTTATTTGGTCCTAGTAGAGTCGCTAGTCTTGGCGGTAAGCTCTACTCTTTTGTTATTGTTGATGATTTCTCTCGCTTTACTTGGGTTTACTTTTTATCAAACAAAAGTGATGCCATTTTTGAATTTCAGATATTTTGCAAAAAGGTTCAAAAAGAAAAAGGCTTCATAATTACTCGTATCCGAAGTGATCATGGTGGCGAATTCGTAAATTTTGATTTCAAAAAGTTTTGTGATGATAGTGGGTACTACCACGAATTTTCTTGTCCTAGAACTCCTCAACAGAATGGTGTTATGGAGCGGAAGAACCATACTCTAAGCGAAATGGCTAGAGTCATGCTGAATCAGTATAATATTCCTAAATATTTTTGGGCAGAAGCTGTTAGCACAGCGTGTCATATTTTAAATAGGGTGTTAATTTGACCTATCTCGAAGAAAATACCATATGAACTTTGGTTTGGAAGGATTCCAAACATTTCTTATTTTAAAGTTTTTGGATGTTGCTGTTTTATCCTGAATACCAAGGACAACTTGGGTAAGCTCGACTCTAAAGCAAACGAAGGAATATTTCTCGAATATACTGCTAAGAGTAAGGGATATAGAATTTTCTATAAAAGGTCTATGATTGTTGAAGAATCAATTAACGTTACTTTTGATGAGCTCAATAGTCACAGATCTAGTGACAGTGATGATGAAGATGTACAAGCAAAAATCGAAAAGAGTCCTGTGGAAGATCTGACTCAAAAATTGGATTCATTAAAGTTTTTACCAGATCATCCAGAGACACTCATCATAGGTGATGTATCAAAAGGTATAAGTACACGCTTCTCTCTTAGGGATTCTGAAATAGCAGCAAATATAGGTTTTTTTTCTCAAATAGAACCTAAGAATATAGAAGATGCCTTTTCTGATGAGTTTTGGATTAATGCCATACAAGAGAAACTAAATCAATTTGAGAGAAACCAAGTTTGGAAACTCATTCCTAAACCTGTTGGTCAATCAATAATTGGTACCAAATGGGTGTTCCGAAATAAACTTAGTGAAGATGGACAAGTTCTACGCAACAAAGCACGTCTAGTGGCACAAGGTTATAATCAAGAAGAAGGTATTGATTATGACGAGACATATGCTCCTGCTGCTAGACTAGTAGCTATCCGCATGTTTTGTGTATTCGCATGTTTTAATGATTTTAAATTATTTCAAATGGACGTAAAATGTGCATTCTTGAACGAATTTCTAAAAGAAGAATTTTTTGTGAAACAACCCCCTGGTTTTGAAGATTTTCAAAAACCTGATCACGTCTTCAAGCTTAAGAAAGCACTCTATGGACTCAAACAGGCACCTCGTGCTTGGTATGAACGCCTAAGTGCCTTCTTACTTGATAATGGGTTTTCAAAAGAAAGAGTTTATACAACTTTGTTTATCAAATCTTTAATGATGACATTCTTCTTGTGCAAATATATATTGATGACATTATATTCGGTTCTACTAATGAAATTTTTTGTCAAGAGTTTGCTAAGTGTATGCAGAGTGAATTTGAGATACGTATGATGGGAGAGCTGAACTTCTTCCTAGGACTCCAGATCAAACAACACTCAAAGGGAACATTCATCAATCAAGCCAAGTATACGAAGGACATACTGAAAAAGTACGACTTCGATAATGTAAAGCCTATCGGAACTCCAATGGCTACGTCCACAAAGCTTGATACTGATGAAAGTGGCAAAGCTATCGTCCAGCGTAAGTATCGAGGTATGATTGGTAGCTTATTATATTTAACTGCTAGTCGCCCTGATATTATGTTTAGTGTTTGCATATGTGCACGATACCAGGCAAATCCTAAGGAATCACACCTAAGTGCCGTTAAGCGTATCTTCTGATACCTTAAGGGAACTTCTACAGTCGGCTTGTGGTATCCTAAAACTAAATCCTTTGACCTGATAGGTTACTCGGATGCAGATTTTGCAAGATGCAAAGTAGACCGTAAAAGTACCAGCGGTACGTGTCATTTCCTAGAAAAGACCTTAGTCTCTTGGTTTAGCAAGAAGCAAAATTCTGTAGCATTATCAACTACTGAGGCTGAGTATATCGTCGCAGGACGTTGCTGTGCTCAAATTTTATAGATGAAGCAAACCCTAGAAGACTACAATCTGTACTACACTAAGATTCCCATTTATTGTGATAATACTAGCACCATTAATCTGACTAAGAATCCTGTATGTCACTCACGCACAAAATACATTGAGATTCGTCATCACTTTTTACGTGATCACCAACAACACGGGGATAACTGCTTAGATTTTATTGACACAGATCATCAACTCGCAGACATTTTCACAAAACCACTGGCGGAAGACCGTTTTAACATAATGAGGCGAGAGCTCCGTATACTTGAATTTTCAGATTCATAGTGTAGTATGTTAATTAAATTTAATTTTATGACTCGAAACTTCATAATTTATTTAACGAAAATTATTTTGGGTACAAGTCGAAAGGGCCCTTCTGTCATACAGGTGTAAATAGCCTGAAGCGACACAGTGCACTATTCTTCGGACAACCGCTAGCTGGGATCCGGCCCCTACAGCTAACCCAAAGTAATAGAAGTTATTAAATGTAGAAGTCAACAGTCATTAATTTAAATTTAAACATCAATACTGTAGTTATGACCTCGGAAATACAAGTGGCCGAACTCGGACCGAACTCTGACCGAGTTCAGACCGAATTCGAGCCGTGTTCGGTCGGCGATGTTCAGCTTCCAGAACCGAACAGCCGGCCCTAGCTCTATTTAAACCCTTCCTTTCTTCTTCTTTTTCACTCATCCAACTCGTGAAAAACCCTCTACTACTCCCAAAAGTTCTTCCTCCTCCTTTCCTTCAAACTTCCAAGGAGTTCTAGTGGGCTACTCTACTTCATCTTCTTCCTCCTTTCTAAGGTACTTCATTTTTCTTTTCTCTCATCTATGGCACCCAAGCGTCAGAGAAGATAGGATGATCCCTCACAAGTAGGATCTTCCTCTTCTGATTACGTCCCCACTAGTCTTTTCAGTCCAGCTAGACCCATAGGTTCAGATGATTTTGATTTCGATTTATTTCCTGATAAGTAATTTTTTGACCTTTGGTTTGATTCATTTTCTGGTCGTAGAATATGTGCTAGAGCTTGTGTAAATTTTACTATTTTTCTGAATACACTTCCACATTTGACCGTCTCGACTATCGTGACTTCTTCGAAGTAGCCGAGAACATCTATGACAACGCTGTCCGTATGTTTTACTGTAACCTGCAAGTAAAACCAAACAAAAACTTCTATTCTTGCATTGCTGGGCAAGAATTAGAATTCAACGCCACCGACATCAGCGAATATTTCCATGTTCCTGATGTGGGTGAAGCACTAGTGGATATCCATCATATCCAATTCCCTGAAGGTGTCACTCTCGACCCCTTCAAAGAACTGCTTTGCCATCCAAGACATGTTCCTAGAAGAGTCTTTTCCAAAGATCTCAACCAAAACTTCTATGAACTACATAGGTTTATTTTCTCAGTTCTTCTTCCAAAGAAAGGATCATCTGATGAGATCACTTTCTTGGAGCTGTCCGCCATGTATCATATCCACTTTGGCATTCCTTTTTCTGTTCCAAAGACCATGATGGCCTGGATGCTGAACTGCAGAAATGCAGGACGCAATCTGGTCTATCCCATGCACTTGGCCTCCATCTTTCTAAGGTTTGAAATCGATCTTCAAGCCTGTGTCTACTCCTCCACAGCCATAGAGCTCAGCAGGTCTCGTCGATACCCTACTCCTCCTATGCCTCCTGGAGCTCAGCCTGCTCCAGATGCTGACGCTGAGGCTCCTCCTCCTGATGCTCCTGCTCTAGCTCCTGCTCCGGGTTTTGACCCAAGATTTTAACAGTGATTTGATGACTTTGTTGCCCTCTCTTTGCAACGTCATCAGAGCTATCTTGACTCTGAGTTCCGCCACATCAGCCAGGCTCAGGTGTTGCAGAATGGCATTGCTGATCTTCACTGGAGTCTCTCCCAGGACCCATCACATCCATTGACTATCCTTCCTCACACAGGCTTCCCAGGACCCAGGTTCGGAGATGAGACGACTTTCCCTTACTTCGATCCTACTGCTGCTTACTTTCCTCCGGATGCTCCTGGCGGTGACGACCCCACTATGTGATGCGGACTTGAGCTGGTGGATAGTGGATAGGGCTGTTAGATGATGATCTTTTTGATGTAGTTTTTTTTATGTTATGTCTAAACTTTTCAGTTAGACATTTTCTTAGCACTTTATGATGATGATGATTGTATCTTTCAGTTAGACATTTTCTTAGCACTTTATGATGATGATGATTGTATCTTTCAGTCAGACATTTTTATGCATGATATTTCCAGTCTTTTTTTAGTACTAGTTATTTTTTCATGCTCTTTGTGTGGAACTCTTTAATATCACTTTTTCTGTTAAACATTGTTGGCTTCACACATTACGGGGGAGCCAAAACCATTTTTATATTGACAAAGGGGAAGAAAAGAGTACAATACCAAAAATCAGAGAAATAGTAGAGAAAGAGTACATTCCAAAACAAAACCATTTTTTCAGGTACATTTTTATTTGTTCTATTTTTTTGATATATTTTGGTATAGGCTCAAGTTTGTCAATTATCAAAATGGAGGAGATTGTTGGCCCATTCCATGGTCACACCCGATTTTAATAATCGACATGAACTTAAGTCAATACACAAAATATACGAACTGCTGCTAATCATTTCAGGACGTACAAAATCAATATCAACAAGCATCGTACTACTGCATCATCAAGCACATACATCATCTGTCTGAAGCTTACCTTCATTGGAATCCAGTCCGAGTCATTTTACAATTTATTATGTATTTTATCTTTATTGAGTCTAGGACATAAATTGTAAGATCGACTAGGTAATTCTGGCTTAAGTTAATCTCAGTCCACTTTTCCATAAAGCCTACATATTCATATCCCATTCACAAATTAGTTCAATTTTATTGTTGCAACAGAATTTGACAAATGTTATATATTTTTCCTAGACAGAACTCAAACCGAGTTCGATCCCAACTCTGCCCGAGTTCGGTCTGTTTGAATTCAAATATTCGTTGCCTCCAAATCTGCATGCAACGTTCATATGCAAAATCTTTGCATCAGAACTCTGCCTAAGTTCGGTCCCACAAAACACCTATAAATAGGAGAGAGTTTTTTTATTTCAAATTACTCATTCATTCTTCATCTTCTCTTCCCTATTCAATAAGTGTTTTTACCCGATCAAAAACTTTCATATCACACCTATACTCCTCTTAGCCAAAAGCCAGTAATATCTATTTTGATCTAGAGTCTTTTGGTTCTCAAGAGTTGTAAAGAGGTTGTTCAAAGTATAGCAATTATCTTTGTTGTGGAGCCGGTCGTGCGCTCGTCACCAAGCACGGTATTGTGAAGTTGGTCGTGCACTTGTCACCAAGCACGGTGTTGTAAGAGACTGCAAGCTCTCAACTGGCTTGTGCCTTAGTGGATTAACATCGAGCAAGAGTACTCGAGACTGGATTAGTCCTCTCAGAGGGATACCAGTATACATCGCTGTGTCACTGAGTTTGATCTCTCTATCTCTTGCCTTATTTATTTACTGTTTCTTATTTACTGCCATAGTTATCTGTTTAAAATTTTAAATTGGTGATTATTTTCTGCTGCACTCGCACTCGCTCTATTCACCCCCCTCTAGAGGTGCTTAACGATCCTACAGCTTCAACTGCCGGGAAGCAAAAGATATCACTTTATCCTGCTGCATGAGCACACACCCCAAGCCCTCGACAGAAGCATCGCTGAAGATTTGAAATTCCTCAGTCCCTTCAGGAAGAGCAAGTATCGGGGCCAAAACGAGCCATTGTTTGAGCTCTTGGAAGGAAGCTTCACAGTCGTCTGACCACTAGAATGTGACTCCTTTCTGGGTGAGGAGAGTCAACGGCGATGCAATCTTTGCAAAGTCCTTCACAAAGCATCGATAGTATCCCACCAAGCCTAGGAAGCTTCGGATCGACTGCGATGCCCGCGGTGGAGATGATGTGCCCAAGAAATGAGATGCTGTTCAGCCAAAATTCATACTTGCTCCTCTTCGCATACTGATTCTCTCAAAGGATTTGGAGTACCATCCGCAGGTGTTCTGCATGTTGTGCTCGATCCTTTGAGTAGACGAGGATGTCATCGATGAAAACTACTACGAATTTGTCAACGAATGGACGGAACACCCGATTTATTAGATCCATGAAGATGGCAGGGACGTTTGTCAGACCGAACGGCATTACCAATAGAGCTGTCAAAATGGGCTAAGCCCGTTGGGCCATCCCGCCCCGCCCGCCAAACAGGTGGATTGGGCCGAGCTTTTAGGAGCCCGCCAAATAGGCGGGCCTAGGTGGGCTGGCCCGCTAGTAGCCCGCCCCGCGGTGGACTAGCCCGCGGGTCAAGTGGGTTGGCACGCCATCTATTTTTTATAAAAATTTTAATTTTTTTATTTAGCACATATATGAGATATGTATTATAAATGATAAAAATTCTCATTTAATACAAGTAATGACGTATAAAATATTAAAGAAATATCTACTGTTATAATGTTTCTTATATTTTACTTGTAATTTGATGCATATGAGAGTGAGTAGAAAATATTATATATATAATTTTTTTCCTTTTAAGAAACTAAACAATAATTTAAAATTTTAAAAATATTAAGCGGGCCGGCCCGCCTAGCTCGCGGCCCGCCGGTGGGTTGGGCTGGGTTAGAATTTTTCTAGCCCGCCAAAATGGTGGGTCGGCAAGCCCCGCCCCGCCAAATGGTAGGTTATGGTGGGTTACGGGCCGGCCCGCCCCACCGGCCCGTCTTGACAGCTCTAATTACCAAGAACTCGTAGTGGCCATAGCGAGTGCGGAAGACAGACTTCGGCACATCATCTGGCTTGACTTTGAGTTGGTGATAACCTGATCGCAGATCAATCTTCGAAAATACTGTTGCACCTTGGAGCTGGTCAAACAAGTCGTCGATGCGGGACAGGGGGTATTTGTTCTGGACGGTGGCCTTATTCAATTCTTGATAGTCGATGCAGGGTCGCATCGATCCATCCTTCTTTTTCATAAATAGTACGGACGCACCCCATGGCGAGATACTCGGACGAATGAACCCTCTGTCAAGTAATTCCTGTAGTTGTGCCTTCAGTTCTTTCAATTCTGCAGGGGCCATTCTGTACGGAGCTTTCGAGATCGGCCGAGTGTCAGGGAATGTGTCGATGGTGAACTCTATTTCTCGATCGGGCGACATGTCGGGTAGCTCATCCAGGAACACGTCTGGGAATTCTGTCACCATGTCGGTCTGACCCGCGTTTGTACCATCCTGTCTTATGTCACTAACGGACGCCAAGTAGCCTTCGTATCCGGAATGAAGCAGCTTTCGAGCAGAAATTATCGAGATCACCATGCAGGTCGGCGATGCTTTACCACACGAATAGCAGAATTTGGGCACTCCAGGTATGTAGAAGGTGACCCTCTTTCCTGCACAGTCGATGGTAGCGTTGCAAGGACCGAGCCAATCCATGTCCAGTATGATGTCGAAGTCCTTCATATCTAGAACTATCGCATCAAGACCGATCTTTTGACCCCTAATACATATGGTTCCTCCTCCGCAGGCTAAATTTGTGAGTAGTGGCACGCCCGAAGGCATAATTAAGCTAAGATCGAGGTCTAACGACATTATAGAAAATTTGTGCTCGACGGCGAAGTTTGCCGATATAAAAGTATGCGAAGCACCTGAATCAAATAACACACAAGCAGGTACATTATTGAAATTCAATATACTTGTCACAATAGTGTCGAAAGTGAACGCCTCGTCTCGAGTCAGGGCGAAGACGCGCCCTTGAGCAATAGGATGTCGGTCTTGGTTGTTAGGTTGAGTGGGCCGAGGAGGTCGGGGCGCCTGTCCTCGGTTCTCTTGACGGTGTTGTTGTGGCGGGGCATTACGATTCAATCTTTGGGGGCATTCTCGTGCTTGGTGGCCCCTTGCTCCGCAGTAGAAGCATCTTCCGTCATGAACATAACAATCATTGCCATGGTGACTGAAGTTGTGACATTTGGCTCAAGGAAACGGGAGGGTTCGTCCCTCGTTGCCGCCATGGTTTGGACGCTTTGATGTGTAGTTTTTACCTCTCGTATAGCTAGGACGCTTGTGGTTGGAATTGCATACAAAGTCGGCAGCAACAGGAGGGTACTGGCTTTCAAGACGGAGAGTATAGTTTAGAGCATCGCCCGTGGTCTTGTACTCTGGAACCCCTACATGCGCACCGATAGAGCGTTGCAGACCCACTTCAAACCGTCGCACACGGCACTCCTTTGTAGGAAGAAATGCACCAGCAAATTTGGATAATTTGTTGAATTCTGCGGCATACTGTTCTACTGTCCGGTTTTCTTGCCTCAACTGCATGAATTCATTCTCCTTTTCTTGGCGAACGGCGGAGGGAAGGTACTCGACTTCAAAGGCTTTACGGAACATGGCCCAAGAGATCGGTACTGAGTTGTTGTCGCATCGGATCGCTCACTTGTGAACGACCCACCAGTCGTGCGCGTTCAACCATAGTTGAAGTTGTGCGCAGGCGACTTGCTTTGATTCTTCAATGCCGAGGAGCTCGAAGTGATCTTCCAGCTCTTCCAACCAGTCGATTGCCATAGAGGGGCCTTCGGTACCGCTGAAGGAAGTGCGACACGCTTTTTTGAATTCTAACACTTCAAAGTTATATTTTTTTGGTGCCGTCGGTTAACGCTCGGGCTCCTCCGTGTCGACTTCAATGGGTTGGACCATCGACACGGTGACAGTAGGCGCAGTCGCAGTCGCAAAATTTTTGTTGGCCACAATTGTCTGGACGATCTGCTACAGATATCTAGTTGCTTTTGTTGCAGTTAGCTTGTGCGTCGAAGCGAGCTTCGAACTGGGCCTATCGTGCCTCTGTCTGTTGATGTCGATTCTTAGACTGTTTCTGCTGTGCCTCCATCATACGCAACATCCTTTCGATGGTATTGTTAGAAGCTCCGGCCTACAAACTTCTAGAGCCGCTAGAAGCGCTCTGCTCTTGATCGACCGTAGGTTCTGGCACTTCTGCAATACGAAGGCAAACGCAGCAGTCTCAATTTATTACGGACTCATTGTATGGAACAACTTATCTCATCGATGCGAGGTCAAAGGTTTGAAACTCTAGATGCGAGGTCAAAGGATGTAAAACCGTGCTCTGATACCATTATGTCACTCCCCGATTCCGTAGAATCGATAATCATCCCCCGGGCGTAATGCCGTGCATACCTAAGTCACGATCGCACAAGACATAGTCATAAGGTTATCTGAAACAAAACATCAAGTTAGAGTACGTAGAGATAATTGATTGATACATTTGAAATAGAAGTAAACTTTTTATTGATAATAAGACTTCATTTACTTTGACTCTATTACAATCATTGCCGCGTAGGCTACAACATGACTCGATTATAAAACGAACGCTGATGAGATAGTCGTTCCATACATTACAACCCTTTTCACAAGCAAAATACAACACTTTCCACCTGCTATTGAGGGGAGTCGAGTCATCATCTTCTCTTAGACTGAGTGCGGGGTCTTCAAAAGGATTCACGTCGCCTTGAGCTTTAAGTGGCATGCCCTAGAGCGAGGATCAGTACATTACACATTGTACTGGTGCGTGGCTATTTGAGTTCTAAGCTCTCATTTGGTTGAAGAGTTTATATGACTTAGTTGATGAATGTTTCTAACCGTCCTAATGAATTTCAAACAAGCATATGACAAGCATAATAAAATTTACGTTGGAACTTACCTACTGCGGACCGTGTCGCGCCTTATGAGACTTACCATGTTCTTCCCTGTCAATTGTTATCATTTACATACCAAGTGCAACATTACGTGTGTTTGGTCACTGACATCACAAGCCATCCTGGACTATAGCTTTGTTAGCCGGGGCCCTTGCAGCATAAGTAGCGAGCCCTGCTGCAAGTCTCCGTTTAACCCGTGCTATCATCCAGTACAGCTATACCGTGTTTCCTCCTAGGCCGAGTCGGTCCCGTGGCCCCGGGTTTTCGCTCGAAGAAAGTTTCTCCTTGTCGACAAGTTGTCCAATGACTGGGTTAGACTTATTTAGTTTACTCAGGTAGAATCTACACTTTATTTGAGTCATTTTTTTGTTAATGCATTTCTATAGTTTACAGAGTGCCCGTGCCTTTGCATCTATCATATCATTTGCAACACTATTATCAATTGAACTAAGAAGGGGTCGAGAAGAGAAGGATCAGCCACTCACCTTGAGTTTTGCTTGAGGCGAGAGAACTTGTTGGTCGTGCTAGACGTCGCCTACGCGATTACCTGAAATCGTACAAGCAACCGATTAGAACACTGTATTATTCAAGAAGTTTGATAGGAAATGCGAGTTCGAAATGCAAGCCATGAAAACCATCGAAAACATTCACAAAAATGCATTCAGAAAACGAAAGCCAAAACCAACGCAAGCGACGTAAAAAAAAGAGCAACGAGAGGTCTCTCCCGACTCAGCCGTAGAGTCAATCCTTGAGGTGCAACCCGCTGAATATAGGACTTGGTTCCGAAGAAGCCATTCCATAACGGGGAATGGATCTTAATTCAACCGTTCTCGTTCGATCGATTCGATCGATCCTGACCTATCGGTCCCTATCGAATCGATAGCGACAGTATTCCTTTCTCGTGTACCCCGTGGACGAAGAACGGGGCACGATGTAGGGACGGGGCACTACAGTATGAGAGCAGAGCACATAGCCAGGAGGACCACATCCAGAACTAAGGGTCGTAAGAGGTACCATACATCCATGTCAGGCTTTTTACCTCGACATCCCTCACAAGTACCAGCAGACCAACGTCCATACCAGTACCAGGAGTTACCGACCGTATGTTCCTTCTGTGGAAGGGAAGGACACACTCATCTTATTTGTCGGAGGGCTAACCTTCTATGTTTAGTGTGTGGATCACCAGACCACATGATAGGGATTTGTCCCCGGAGGAGTTTAGCTGGATCTTCATCCTTCCAGCCTTCCAACCAGCATGCACCAGCACCGGTTCAGCAACAGCAGGCTCACAGGCCTTTACCGACGCAGTCCAATACATTCCAACAGCAGGGGCCTCAGCAATATATGTAGGCCCAGGCTCAGAGACAGAGAGACCAGCGACAATATCAAGCAGAACAAGTAGCATGTACCTATTGTGGCAAGTTAGGGCATCATAGTTCATTTTATCGGATGACCAATAAGCGATGCTTCCGCTGTGGAGCGGAGGACCATTCACTTAGCACTCGCCCATATCCGACATCTCGAGGACGACCATCTACACCAGATATACTGCCATCCGTTCAGTCACCTCCATCATTACCTCCAATAGTGGATGAGCAGCTAGGGTCAATACTAGATGTTCAACCATTGGCACAGTACCCACCACCATCGCGAGCTCAGAGGATCAGGAAGCTCAGAGCACAGTTGTATGTACAGTCCCAGGAGCAGCTGTAGTATCTGCCTGAGGATAATACCTTGGGAATCTCAGGTACCATCTTCATGACTTTTTTTCAGTTATGGCCTTAGATTTGTGTTTCAGTAGCAAGCCAGGTAGTGGCAGTATATCTTGGGTTCTTGTCGACGACTTGGTATTCTATCTATATATGGAGTACAATGGTCGACTTAACTTATTCGATGAGTGAATGCGAGTTTCTCGTCCCACTCTTCTGTCCTCATAGTCGAGACATGTGATAAATATCAGGTATCTCGACTACGAAGATATATCCTGGGTAGAGTCATGTCTTGGACTAAGTCATTGGTACAGACTTACTTTGAGACTTGACCTTTATCTATTTTTGGAGTCGGCGTAGGCCAGGGAGGACATTGGTCCCTACTCTACTGACTCAGGAGACATATCTATTCATATGCCTTCAGCCCTTCTTGATTGTGGTTGTGTTATTGCTTACGCATTTATTTACATTACTGTTGCCTTCATTTACTGATATGCCATGCCTTGTTTGATTGAGATAGTTGTATTTTCTTGAGCTTTTGTTTTGGTTATCATGCTCGACTAGCTTTAGGAAATTTCGAGGACAAATTTTTTCTAAGGATAAGAGAGTTGTGAGACTCGTCTCACTGTATCGGTATTTATATACAAATACGTATTTTTGTACTGTGTTTTATATTTTCTTGATTTTTGGAATGCTTTAAAATTTTCTCCAACTTATAGATTTTCTCCTTGACCGGCATACCGCCAGTATACCAGTGTATACCGACGACATGCCTGTCACTCATATTTTTTGTTATACGTATTTTCAGTATACATATACGGATTTCTGACATTTGTCAGGTGACCCGTGTTTTGACTTATCTTTCTTAGCCTTGATTTGGTTTAATCTTGTACTTGGTTTAATTTGGTTTGGTTCAACTTGGTTTGGCTTGGTTTGGTTTAGTTTGGTTTGAGATGAGAAGGGTTTTATATAAAAACCAACTTCTCTCTCTCTCCTCCATTCTTCATTTACTTTTCATCTTCTTCTTCTCCATTTACTCCTCAAAACCTACGCAAGTACATCTTGCCAAATCTTGAACAATGTTATTTTTGTTTGTTCTATTCTCTTTATTTCTTGATTCTAAGGCTCTTTAGAACTTGGAGTTTTTGGTTTTGATGGTTACATTTTTGTAAATCTAAGTTTTAAGATTTTTTTGTTTTTCTTGGTTTTGATCTCTTAAAGTTTGATATTTTCGAAATCTAATGGTTCCATGTTGTAGGAAATTCAATTCTACCCAATTTTGGCTTTTGAACCACTTGATTTCGATTTATTTTGAGTTAGTTATACCATTTTCTTGTACATGGGTTCCCCACACCTTTTGGTGCTGTCAGGACGATGAACAGTGCCGCACGCAGTGTTTTCGCTGCCGCGTGTCGTACTTGCACACAACGTGCATCGTGGGCACTTTTGCCTGTGCATGCTGCACAACTTGCGTGCCGCGCGCCGTGCTTGCGTGCAACGTGCGCCGTAGGCACTTTTGCCCTCGCGTATATAGCAACTTGTGCGTCGCGCGCCCACGCACCGTGCTTGCACACAATGTGCACCGTGAGCACTTTAGCCCTTGTGCACATTGCAACTTGCGAACCGCACGCCGACGCATTTTTCTGCCGTGCGCCAGCGTGCCGTGCTTGCGCGCAATGTGTGCCGTGGGCACTTTAGCCCTCGCGCATATTGCAACTTGCACGCGGCGCGCCCACGTATTTTTTTGCCGTGTGCAGCGCTTGCGCGCACCTTGCGCCATGGGCGGTTTTGTCCGCGCACGCAGTGCGTTTTGCACAGTGCGCAGTCCGCGCACCGTACATGCGCACAGCTTGCGCCGTGGGCATTTTTCCTGCGCGTGCAGATCACTCTGAATGACTATTTTTGCCTGTTTGTGCTGTTTTGTTGCTAAAATCTTGAAAAACTCAAAACATGAAAGTTGTAGATCCTTTTCTTGGCTTCAAGAATCTTCTTGTTTCACTTTAATCAGAGTTCATATATGACTGATGATTTCAATCATAGTTTCGATCTTTTAGCATGTTTTCTGTACTTGATGTTTTGAGGTTTTCTTCGACTGTAATAAATTTCTTAACATGATTTGATGATCTTGTGCAGTTAGAAAATGATTATATACCCTTTATACACCTAACACTAGCACAAATTTAATTATTATTTTATGCCAATTAGTTACTTTTACTTATCCCCTCTCACATATCAGGATATGTCTTTCCTTTCGAATATTTCTTATATGATATGATATGTGTTTCCATGCTTTTCCGGATTTATTGTACTTTATAATCTATGCCATGTTTAGAATTTTTTTATAGTGACCCGTTGTGGTGCACTCATGACTTATGCCTTTTCTTTGCTTTACATGTTAGTGACCCGTTGTGGTGCACTCTTGAACATGCCTTTCTTCGCTCTACATGATAGTGACCCGCCGTGGTGCACTCTAGAACATGTCCGTCCCTTGCTTATATGATAGTGGTCCGTAGAGGCGCACTCTTGACAAGTAAACCTTATTATGATAATTCTTAATAGTGGTCTATTGTGGCGCACTCTTGACATGATAAGTAAACCTGACATATAATCTTGAATGCTGTTGCGACGGCTATCTTGACATGCTGATTATTAACTCATTTTGACATCGTGGGTGATTGTTCTTGAATGTGCATGTATAAGCTACCAGTCTCGTCTCGCATCATGTCTAGGACTTGCATCTCTGGTTACCACGGTCAGGGATTTATACTGAATCTGACTAGGTTAATGATTAGATTGATCAAGTAGTTCATATAGAGAGATGTTTCCAGTTACAGGCGATCCCGTTATCCCGGCCACACCAGATGGACTTATAGCATGTCGATGAGTAGGGCACATTTCCAGCCTACTGTCATGTGGGGCACTTCTTCAAACAAGTAATGTGCTCACTGTCATGTGTTGCACTCAAAGTTACCTAATAATTCTTGATAACTCTTACATGAACCTCGCCTGGATAACCTGGATAGTTGCAGGGCTTGTGACTGTAGGAATATCTCGTTACATCTTGTTAGTAACTAGGTTTGTGATAACCCTAGTTAGTTAAAGTAGCAAGCCGTACTCATTATTTGGCCGTGATTGATGGATGGAGTCAGTCCAATCCAGTCTAGTTTGGTCTAGGCAGTGTCCGTATGTTTATTTCGGTACATTGTTGTTTATGCTTTACTTTTGTTGATAAATGATTAAGAACTAAGTTCTGTTCAGGAGAAGGGTTACAACCCCGGTCCTTGTTTGGTTTACGGGTTGTAACTTGGCTTCCGGAATAGCTCCCAAGTCATCTTATCATTTGTCGTCCTATTCAGTACTCACATGTTCTACATGATCTTATGTTGTACAATGATTAGATACTAAGTTTTGTTCAGGAGAAGGGTTACAATCTCGGTCCTTGTTTGGTTTACGGGTTGTAACTTGGCTTCCGGAATAGCTCCCAAGTCATCTTATCATTGTCGTTCTATAACTATCACAAGCTCTCATGCCCTAGTTACATAACATGCTCACAAGTCTCAGTTATCTAACATGCTCACATGTTCCACTTACCGTACATGTTCGCATGTACCATTTCTCTTATATAGTTTAGCTATGTTACAAGTTTTCTGTTTAATTCACAAGTCCACAGTTTATATTATGTCACATGTTAATTACTTACGCTCCAAGTAGCTTACTTATTATCTTTTCTATTTATCGGGATGAGTGCATTGGTAGTACATGAGTCTCGATCTGCATTTACTTATTGCTTTCTCTAACCATTGCTATGTTAGCTATTGCTGGTTTTAGTTCATAGTTTGGCTTCCTTTGTGGTACTTGCTATTTGGGGGTCTGACCCCACTGGTTTTGTTTGGCCAGATCTGATAGAGAAGCCCAGAGGATCTTCCGTACCATCTACTCGACGGTGATCATCCGGAGCACCAGAGTACCTGAGTGGGTTTCTTGTTTCTTTCTTTCACTTGATATGTACATTATTCTTTTGTGGCATTTAGCCTCCGAGCACGTGTTTAGCTCGTGTTTTGGTTCTTAATATTTAGCCTACGGGCTTAAACATGATGTGCGTATTCTAGACTATAGCTAGAGCTTATCATGTATGACTATTACTCTTGCTAGTTCTCCATTTTCTATTACTAGCTTTATGATCATCCATGTATATATGGTTTGGGATGCTTTACTATTGTATGTCTGATGATCATACTTCTTGCTCTTTGTGTAATTGTCTGTGATTGAGTTACCTAGGATTGTTTAACCTAGGATCGACTGTTGGCTTGTAGAAGTAACCCCCATGTCTTGACAGCTTATATGTGATTTCAGAGTACTGGCATACTCTGGCATTACGTAGCTAGCCTTGTCCATCCCCACTTGCTAGTATTCTGGTTCTGGGGCGTGACAGCTGTGTTGGCTGGAATAATTGATACAGAAATTAGGAATGGTTCGCCGGTCCCGCACTACTGCAAGCATCACCCACGACGTCACTGCTTCTCTTGGGCCTGAGGTCCAAATCCTCCTACACAATCTGGGCATCTATCAGGATATTCTCAAATTTTGCTGTTCGACGCCTAGACGTGCGAGATCTAACTCCGTGGTTCAAGCCCCTCCTGAACTTGTGGGCCTTCTCCCCAGCATCCTGAACCATGACCTTGGCGAACCTGCTTAGGCGGAAGAACTCAGCTGCGTACTCGTCAACCGACAAGTTCCCCTGCACTCGTCCCACAAACTAGCCCTCCAGTGCACTAAGAGCTACGTCAGGAAATAATTTCTCCTTGAATAGCCTCTTGAAGGTATCTCACGTCAGATTCGTCACTGTCAGTCGAGGGTCTGTACGGTACCAAGTCAGAGCGATATCAAAAAGCTGACTCGCTGCTGCTGCTACCCGTAGCCCCTCCAGAATCTGGGCCAACTCCAAACTCCTCTCAATATCCTTTAGCCAGTCATCGGCATAAAGGATCCCTTCCGTCCCCTTGAAATCTCGAAAGAACATCTTCTTGAAGCACTACTAAAATACATCAATTTGGCGACGGACAATTAGCGACGGATCTTATCCGTCGGACATAGCGACGGACTAGCGACTACCTTGTGACGGACTACCGTCAGAAAGCAATGGATAATTTTTTTATTTTTTGTGTCAAAATCAGTCGCACATCCGTCGCTCATTTGACGAAAATTGAGTGACGGATTGATGTCCGTCGCTAATATGTCGTACATTTTGGCAGCAAAAACTGGAAAAAATGGGGCGATAAATTAGCGTCTAATTAGCGACGGCCATTCCATCGGTAATCTAGTGGCTATTTAGCAACTACCTAGCGACGAATATATCCGTCGGTAGTCCGTCGCTAAATACTGTATCCTAACTTAAATTGAACCGACGGGGGAGAATTTTTCATTCCCCCCAAAAAGAGTCTCTCTCTTCCCCTCTCTCTCTCTCCGGCGGCGAGCTCTCTCCGACGGGTCATATTCTCCGCCGAAGCTCTCTCCGACGGGTCTCTCTCTCTCTCTCTCAGGTATGCTCTCTCTCTCTCCCTCTCTCTCTGTGTGTTTAGCATAACATATAGGGTTTCGGGTTGGTGGGGGGGTCGACTGTCGCTGGGGCCGGCGGGGTGGGGGAGAGGGAGTGGCCCCGGGGGGGAGCTTGTTGAGGGCGGGGGGCAGGGTAGGGTTTAGGGTTTCGGAGCAGGGGTAGGGTTTCAGGTGGGGGGTCGGCTGTTGCGGGGGCCGGCGGTGAGGGGGGAGTGAGGGGGGCGGGGGGTGGATGGTGTTGGGTGTGGGGCGGGGGCAGGGGTAGGGTTTAGGGTTTGCTGTCGGACTATCCCTATGAGTATCGGCATCGGGTGTATCGATAATATCGGTGGTTTCGGATCGGAGTATCGGATTTTTTGGTGTCGAAAAAAATAGCTATTAATAAATTATTAATATTAATAATTTATTAAAGTATCGGCCGATACCGATACCGATCGGAGTATCGGACTATTCTTATGAGGATGGTTTAAAGTATCGGCCGATACCGATCCGATACTGCCGATACCGGTACAGTTTGGCATGTCCCGCTCCGATACTGACCGATACCCGATACCGATCCGATACCGATACAGTTTGGCATGTCCTGGTATCGGTATCGGACTATCCCTATGAGTATTGGCATCGGGGGTATCGATAATATCGGTAGTTTCGGATCGAAGTATCAAATTTTTTGGTATCGAAAAACAAATAGCTATTAATAAATTATTAATATTAATAATTTATTAAAGTATCGGCCGATACCGATATCGATCGGAGTATCAGACTATTCTTATGAGGATGGTTTAAAGTATCGGCCGATACCGATCCGATACTGTCGATACCGGTACAGTTTGGCATGTCCCGCTCCGATACTGACCGATACTCGATACTGACCGATACCGATCCGATACTGTCCGATACCAATACAGTTTAGCATGTCCCTGTATCGGTATCGGACTATCCCTATGAGTATCGGCGTCGGGGGTATCGGTGGTTTCAGATCGGAGTATCGAATTTTTTGGTATCGAAAAACAAATAGCTATTAATAAATTATTAATATTAATAATTTATTAAAATATCGGCCGATACCGATACCGATCGGAGTATCGGACTATTCTTATGAGGATGGTTTAAAGTATCGGGCTATTCTTATGTTTAGTTTGTCTTACGATACAGATTTTCACATCCAAATCGAGGATGAATCGTTACTCTGTTGATCGTACATGGATGTACAAATGGCAACACGAGAGCAGAATTAGTGTGAGTGACGATTTTCAGGCAAGCGTGAAAGTATTTCTTAAGTATGTCATGAGCAAAGTTCAGTACATGGACGGTAACAAAATCAAGTGTCCATGTGTTAATTGTCATAATAGACGTTACGAAGAAGTGGTGACCGTGAGAGATCATTTGACCCGTAGGGGTTTCGTACGTGATTACGGCCTGTGGTCATCGCAAGGTGAATTATATTCGGAAAGACAGGCTGCGGAAGCTGGTACTTATGCTTTTGATGATAATGCTGCAATGGATGTCCTCGAAGACGACGGATGCTCTGTTGATTATGGAGACGTGCAGAACCTTGCACGAGATATGGTGTATGATACGGCAGGGCCTAATTTTGATCTGGAGGATCCTAATTCCGAGGCGAAGGAGTTCTATGATATGTTTCAGGATGCAGATACTTCTCTATATCCTGGTTGTGAGACTCATTTCATACTGTCATTGACGATGCGGTTGCTGAACATAAAGTCTGATTTTAACTTGCCACAAGCTTGCTATAATTGGATCACACGACTAATCAAGGAGGTATTACCGAAGGAATCAAAAGAGCTCCCAAAAAACTTCTATAAGTCAAAGATGATGGTCCGACAACTTGGACTAGGGTACAAGAAGATAGATTGTTGTCGCAACGGATGCATGTTGTACTACAAAAGAATTACGTATCAGAAAGTTGCAGCTTCTGTAATGCGGATCGTTACAAGCCAGTGCAGGAAAAAGGAAAGTCAACTAGAAAACGATGTCCTTACAAGTACATGCATTACTTGTCGATCACGAAGCGCTTGCAGAGGATGTATATGTCTCTGAATACAGTGGAACACATGACGTGGCACAGCGAAGAACGTATAAAGGACGAAGGAGAATTGTCACATCCTTCGGATGGAGAGGCGTAGAAACATTTTAATTTGTGTCATCCAGATTTTGCTGCAGAGCATAGAAATGTACGCCTTGCGCTATGTTCTGATGGCTTCATCCCTTTCGGACAGTCGGGATCTCAATACTCATGCTGGCCGGTCATTCTTACCCCTTACAATCTGCCACCATGGATGTGTATGAAGACTCCTTATATGTTCTTGATAGCTATCATACCCGGTCTCAAAAATCCGACGAAGAACATCAATATATATTTACAGCCGTTGGTGGATGAGCTGAAACAGCTGTGGGAGATTGGCGTCACGACGTATGATATTTCCAGGAAACAGAACTTTCAGATGAGAGCTTCACTCATGTGGACAATCAATGATTTTCTAGCATACGGTATGCTGTCGGGATGGAGTACACACGGCAACATGTCTTGTCCGATATGCATAGAAAATAGTAAGGCGTTCCGCCTTCGGCATGGAAAAAAACTTTTTCTTTGACTGTCACCGTCAATTTCTGCCCATAAGCCATCCTTGGCGAAAGAACAAGGACGCGTTCAGATCTGAAAAACCAGAATTTCTTGATCCTCCTGCCAGATTGTTGGGATACGATATTTGGAAAGTTGTAAAGGAATTGCCCACCGCAATGGAAGATCCGTCGAACAATCGTGTCGAGGGGTTCGGACAAAGCCATAACTGGACCAAACAGAGTATTTTCTGGGACTTGCCTTATTGGAAAGATAATCTTATAAGACATAATCTTGATGTCGTGCATATCGAAACGAATGTGTTCGATAATGTCTTTAATACCGTCATGGATATTAAAGGAAAGACGAAGGACAATCCAAAAGCAAGACAAGATATGGCCGAGATATGCAAACGTCCTGATCTAAACTTGATAAAAAGGGGAGCTGGTGGACAATTAAGTAAGCCTATAGCGCCATATACATTGAGCAAGGAAGATAGACTAATAATCTGCAAGTGGATATCTACTTTAAGATTTTCCGACGGCTATGTGTCAAATTTGTCTAGATGCGTTGATCTCAATGAACGCAAGCTAACAGGAATGAAGAGTCACGACTGCCACGTGTTTATAAAAAGATTACTGCCCATTGCTTTGAGAGAGTTGTTGCCTTCTGCTGTATGGGTTCTGTTGGCCGAGCTGTCTACATTCTTCAGGGATATCTGTTCAACTAAGCTGACGGTGCAACATATGGTACAACTTGAGGAGAAGATTGTCTTAACAATTTGCAAGTTAGAGAAAATATTTCCATCGAGTTTTTTCGACAGCATGGAGCATCTACCGATTAATCTACCATACGAAGCCCGTGTCGGTGCATCTGTTCATTATCGATGGATGTACCCCTTTGAAAGGTAAATAAAAATCGATATAATTTAAGTGGAATTTTATAATTCATTGTCAATTCTTAAGATAATTTGTCTTTCTAGGTACCTACACCATCTAAAGAAGAAAGTTGGCAACAAGGCTCATATAGAGGCTTCGATATGCGAAGCATATCTTATCGAGGAGGTGTCAAACTTCTGCTCCATTTATTTCGATACTCATGTCGAGACAAATAGAAATAGACCTCAAAGGAATGATGAAGACGTTGAGGATGGAGGTATATTCAATTTAAGGGGCAAGCCTATTGGGGCTAGTAAGAATCGGTGGTTGACTGACGATGAGTATGATGCCGCGCACTGATATGTATTGTTAAATTGTGACATACAAGAAATGAGAGATTTGGAGAAGTAAGTAACTACACCTCGTTATAATCTCTAATTTGGTGAAGTAGTGACTACACTTATTTTTATTCTCTCTAACAGTGTATTTAGAGATGAAGTCAAAATAAGGACACCCGATATTACCGATGAGGGACTTCAAAGAGAGGTTGATTGTACCTTTCCGATCTGGTTTCAAAAATATGTAAGTAACTGAGATAATATGTTATACGGCTACCATTAAAATATATGCAAGTAAAATATTTAAATGATCATTATTTGTTTACAAGTTTTATTGCCTGAAACAACACTCACAAATGAGAGCATTCGTTATTTGGCATTGGGACCGAAGAAGCATGCGAAGACTTGGCCAGGCTATGTCGTTAATGGCTTCAAGTTTAAGGCAACTCAGCATGCTATAAATGCCAAATTTGTCAGTGACAACTTCAGTACTAAGGATTCTGGTGTTTGCATAAGAGGCACCATCTATGATGACGAGCCGAACTTTGACTATTATGGAGTGCTTCGGGATATTATAGATTTACAATATAGTGCCCCATATGATATACATATTGTGATGTTCAAATGTGAGTGGTTCGATCCGACACTAAATATCGGTTGGAGAATCGATAAACAATTTGAATTCGTCGATATAAATCATCGCAGGAGGTATAGAGGGTCCGACACGTTTGCGATAGCAAGTCAGGACTGTTCAAGTCTACTATACAAGCTACCCAAGGCGTCGTAGAGATCGATTTGACTGGTGGGCAGTATGCAAGATTAAATCTAGAAATACATTCAATGTTGGAGACCCAGCATACCATGAGGACGAGATCGAAAAGCCCCAATACTTGGGACAATAGTCGGATACCATGGATGTTGAATTAGAGGTTGATATATCTCATGTTGAGGAAAATAGAGGGGAAGAAGAGGTTGATATACAAGACTTAGATGTCAACCAGGGGAGAAAGAGGCGTCTTGTCCCAAGTATTGAGACAGAAGAAGAAGAAGAAGAAGAAGAAGAAGAAGAAGAACTTGATGAGGATGAGGATGAGGATATAGATGAAGTCGACGATGAGGATGAGGATGAGGATGATGATGAGAATAAAGACGAGGCCGAAGACGAGGACGATGACGATGACTAAATATCGTTATATTTTAGTTCATGTTTTTGTCGAGGCCGAGGCCGAGGACGAGGACGATTCAGTTTAAATTAAACTTCTGTGTTCTTCTTTCAGTTCATGTTTTTGTCGTTCGATCATCTACTTATTGTATGATTTTCTTTTTGCAGATGGACACTCCTAGTCCTACTCCTCTGGCTGGCACTCGTCGCCCTACTGCTGGTATATATATTTTAGTTTAATTTTATATTATTTATACTTCTATATTATTAATTATGTTTATGTGTTCTATTTACAGGGCATGGTTGCGAGCACTCGTGCTGGTGGTGCTGGCCGTGGTGGTGGTGGTCGTGGGCGTGGGCGTGGTGGTAGCGGTCGTGGTCGCCAGACGTCTTCTGTCACTACCACTTTTCTAGGACAAGGGTATTTCTGTCATTTCATAAATGGAGTCTATTTTTTTTCTTTTAATATGATGGTTGTAATTATTAGTAGTCTAATTAATCATTAGTCGTGGTAGATGTCATTTATTTTTGACCTGACCAACTAGTTGATAAATTAGACTCTATTCATGGTTAGGTTGAACACAAGTCTTGATTAGAGCCAAACCACTTATCCTACTTAAGGACCCACTTAATATTAAGTATAATGAAAGGATTAGGACTAGTCTAGAGCCTATTTAACCCCCATTTAACCTAAAATGACAGCCACTAATAAACTAGGGTTTCCATCCTTTTCTCCATTCCAAACTTCCCCAAATTTCTTTCTCTTTCCTCCATTGTTTGGGCAAAAGCTTGGGGGAGCTCAAGGAGGCTAGGAGAAGGCTCTAGCAAGGGTTTGAAGGCTCATTCTCCATCCATTTTCTCTATTTTCATGCAACTTGGTAGAGGCTCCTTCCTACATAGGTATAACTTCCTAAACTTGCATTTCCATGGTTCAAATCCTTGCATTCATATAGGAGACCCACCCCTATGACTCATAGGAAGTGTATTGAAGTCCTAGTGAGCCTATTTGTGATGGTTTCATAGAGTTTTGTGTCCCTCCTATGAGGACTATGAATTTTGACCCCTAGGTGCTTGTTAAAATGTCTAAGAGACCATGTTGTCCTGTTTTCTTGGAGTTTAAGGCTGTATTTGGTTAGTTTTGGTTCAAGTGATAGGTAAAATGGTTTCTAAGGTATTAAGAGTACATGTATAGGTATATGTATGCTAATTACTACATATATGTGGCTGTGATGGGTTTTGGAGTGGACTGTGGGTGAGTGTTGGTGTGGGTTGTGATTGTATTGGACTGGTACCATTGTTTCAGTCTATGAATGACTATACCATCACCTGTGTTCAGTCCTCACTCAGTCCATACTATCACCTGTGTTCAGTTTTTTTCCCCATCTTTTGCATATGTAAGTATATGTATATGTATGTATATAGATGTATATTATGTTGGTGTATGTAGGAGAGGAGATTTAGGTCAGTGAGGGACTGTTGTATGCAGTTATGGCTTGGCATTTGGCCTATGTTCAGAGCTAGTGAGGGGTCGGGCAGCAGGGGATATTCTCCTTGTCTTGGCTTCATTACAGCAGAGCAGGGTACTTCCCCAATGCTCGAGCCCTACATGGCCAGACAGGCCATTGGCCTTAGCAGCCATTGCCTTGGCAGGTCAGTTAAAGAGCAGAGTAGAATATATGATATACTTATGTTATGGTTAAGGATACAAACTAGAGAGTGAGTGTTTTAATGTCAATTAGTGAAGGTAGGTGTGGTCAGGACTCTTAGGCCATACCCTTCAGCCTATGAAGGGCTCTGGTGTCAGTAGAACAGTAAGAGCTCACTTGGCAGTAGTGTCTTGGTGAGCAAGAGCAATTAGTATTTAGTGGTTAAGTGAGTTTGTGGGAGATGTGGCCATGGTCAGAGCAGGGAGAGGTCCTTAGCAGCAGGACATGAGAGTATCAGAGTGTATCAGAGCAAGAGAGGCTCGAGTTAGCCTTAACCATAGCAATGTGACTGTATTAGGATACCAGTTAGTGATATGATAAGTGAATGTGTACTAGAGTCCTAGTGATGGTTTAATAGCTGTTAGTTAGAGTATATAAGAAGGGATTTGGTATCTCATAGTGAGTGTATCTGAATTTCAGAGAGCAGGCCATTTGGCTATGAATTCTTAGGCCATAGCCTTGTGTGACAGAGGTATTAGGAGGAGTTTGATGAAAAGGAGGGGGTTTCCTTGTCTTGCAGCATAAGTGTTTCAGTGGGGTTGGGTTAGGCAGAGATTTTGAGTGTACATGTATGAGTCCATCTGTTAGCAAGGAGATATTATCCTTAGTTAGCCTTCATTATACACTAGCCCCATTTCTCCATATCATGTACCAGTCTTTGTAGGGTAGGAAGGCATTTTAGGCATTCAGTGGCAGCAGGGTTGGGTTATCTGAGTGTGTGTGGGTGCCATGGTATGAGTTGTATAGGTGTATGTGTTTGTGTCAAATAGAGAGTGAATAGGTTAGTTTCAGTCATGTAAGGTGTGTGTTTAAGTGTCTATATATGAGTATTTATTAGTGTTAGAGAGAGTAGTGGGTGTTTGATATGTGAATTGGACACGGGGACACTCGAATGACAGTGTGCATTGTTCAGAAGTTTCCCTGCTACCTAGGGTCCAGTTCTTAATTTCTAATGAACCAATTCACTTCCTAATGGCTCTATAAGGTAGGGGAGATATCTGACAATAGGTCTTTGGCTTTAGGCAGTGAGCCATGGCTTAGTCGAGCCATGGCATGACCCACAAGTTCCATTTTTGCAGTCGAGTGTGACAGTTTAATAGCAGCAGATATGGGACTGATACATAGAATTAGATGGGTTCCTGTTTGTCAGAGGATATATAAGAAGAGGGGTAATCAGTCCACCAACTGATGTGTGTATCAGTTGTTCAAAACTGATTTGTGAGTTCAGTCTCTTGACTGAACTGTAGGACAGGGTTGTGTTCAGTTTGAACTGAACATTAGTGAGGATCAGTCCTCAATTGATCCTTGTGATCTTGAACCAATCTTGTTCATTCTCTTGACTGAGCTGAGGTTGGGTTCCCTTGTGCACACATGAGTGATGGTTTAGTCATATACAATTTAGTATATGTTGGATGTTAAGTTAGTAGTTCAGCTAGAATATAGAGAGTTAGGGAGTGGGTGTGAGGGGCTGAATCCTAGTACAGTGGGGTTGGCTTAGCCACTGTAAGTTGGTGTCAGATGTTTAGAATAGAGGAGAGGGGCCTGTAGGCCGTGTGTGGCTTGGGGCAGGCCATTAGGCTACTGCCCGGGCCAGTGTAGGCCAACTGGCCATTAGCCATTTCCTGTTTATGCAGCAATGCCCTACAGCAGTAGCAGCAGGGGATTTTCCTGTAGGCGTTGTTTGGCTTTCTTGCATTTGCTTTGCATTCCAGCAAGGGGCATGAGGGGCAGGGGATTTACCCCTTGGATCAGGGTTGGCCATTGGCCTTTGAGTCTTGGTTCTATGTATCAGAGATTTTAGGGTGTACTGTTAGTATCCTAAATGGAGATATGTACATGGTTATATATATATGTGATAGGAAGGGGCTTTTGAGAATAGAGTTTAGAATGGGATCATTCCATACTGCAATACAAGGATGTGTTAGCATTTGAACTTAAGGGTAACCTGTGTGGGTCAGCCACATTGTTGGCCATAAGAAACCTTTTTCTTCTCTTTCCTGTATGTACATGTATCTAATTAGGAATAAGAGGGCATTAGTATACTGCTATATGTGGTTGTTTCACACTAGTATGTAGGTAGAGAATGTATAATAGGATATGTACATATTAGAGTATATGGGGTAAATATGGAATGTGGGTGAGTATCTAATATATGTGATACTCATACATTTATATAAATATATATTATAACTAGGTAGATAATGATTTGATATAGGTTAACTAGACCTAGAATGACCTAGATTTGACTAAGGTCGGACCAGAGTTGACCAAAAGTCAACTGTGAGTCAACAATTGACCTAGTTTTGACCTAGATTGCATACCACTCCCTAGAAAACCATGTTTGACACTATCTAACACCCTATTTAACTCATGTATCTCATCTATAGGCTTTGTGACTCCACTTTGAGGCTCATTTCACATTCATTGCTCAGGACGACAGGCGAGTACATTCTCTGATAGTTTCATTATGTTGATATATCCTATGATGCATGTTATATTAGTGTTCTATCTTGATTCTGACACGATGGACTCACGGATTGGTATTTTATGGATTCCTATGATTGGAGATACGGGGTTTCATGCCTATCTTGAATAATGTAATCATGACTAATACATCCATCGTGACTAATAAATGCGTGTCAAAGAACCTGGATTCTATGTGTACTAGTCGGGTGGGAAAATACCTAGAAGACATGTTAACATACCCCTTTCTATCCCATTGGTCTTTCGTGAATAATAGCGGCCACTCACGTAGGTGTATGGTTTGCCGGATATATCCCTCTAGCCGTTCACATGTCAAACTTGGTATTTTAAATCACTGGTCTTAACACAGTTTGTCTGAGTTGTCTACAACATATCTTGCATGACAGGTTTACTCATTCTTACATATCTGCCTGTTTCTCACATGATCTAGTACACTTGTCTTTTATTATACATTACCTCTACAACTTGATCATCAAGAATTTCATTATTATTTCATGACTTATAGCACTTGTCAATTATTTTGAACTGTTAGATGATGTGCTCGTTCCAATCCTGACTGGATGTGTTGACAAATATTACAGATGATGATGGTGACTGCCCTACTTTCTATGGGGCATATGAGGATGACACTCAGGAGCCTGAGGAGCATCTAGCTCAGTAGAGGACTACCCCCTTGATTAGACTAGTTAGTTTAGGCTTGACTGGACTGCGATCCAGCTAGTACTTGAGACTTGTAGTATATTTATTACTCTGGGATCTTGTGTTATGTTTTGAACTCTAACTTGTGTTGGGATCTTGCATATATTTCAGTTATTTTCTTCTATCTTATCTTTCATAATTCGTGTTATTTTCTTCTATCTTATCTTTCATAATTCGTGCTATCTTCCTTAGATTTTCTTGTGATTGAGTTATGCCATATTATACCTTCGTGTGGAGATGACAGGTACCCTTATAATTGTCTAGTTGTAGTATTTATAGACGACCTATACAGCGTTCTACTGTCGATTCTGCGGCGTAGGCTGGACGTACCCACGTTCTCGTGCCCTTCCTCAGGGTGCGGGTCATGACATCTTCCCCGAATGTGACCTCCGATCCCGACCTGGAGAGCCCGGGCATAAACCTTTCCCGCCGTCAATCTATTTCGGTGCCACCGTCATATTCGTCGAGGCATGCGACTCCATCCGCTAGCGGATCCGTTCCTCCATCCGCTAGCGGATCCGTTCCGCTACCGGATGCATCAGCAGATGCAGCAGCAGACCCAGCAGTTGCAGCACGGTGTGCCCAGAGTACCCCCAAATTCAGTTTCATCCTGTTATCGGGGAGTACATGCGCGGACCCTCGGATCCTCCGACGCCACCAGAGAGGCCGACGGGCGAGTTTCGACGAGGGATATGGCCCGCGGGTGAATCGTAAGTAAATTTAAGTTAATTATTAATTTGTTTCATTTATTTAAGTCAATAATCTAGTCGTTACTTTTTTATAGATTTTTCCCGTGGGATGTTGTCCGGAGTCTAGGGTGCATTATTCGGAAAAACTACCATGGACCCTACCTCAATTTTTCTGAGGTGCCTCAAGACAGGCAGTACGTCTGGCTCGACGAGATGAGGGTATATATCTTTTGGTTAATTATTCTTTAATTTATTAATTTTTTAATTATGTGATATTTGAATTTGTGTGTCAGAGGACGTTCTGGTGGCCCCCCCATCGCGAGAAGGCGATCCGCAGGACCTACAAAGCCGCCGTCGGGAAGAATATACGGGATACGGTGTACGACCTTCGTACGGTGCATACGAAGAAGGACTGGATCCTAGGCGGAGTACTATAAGGAGATGTTGGAGAAGATGGATACTCCTCAATACAAGGAAAAATCAGAGAAAGACAAGGCGAATAGACAGGCCGCGGGTCTGCATACAGGGGATCAAGGCCCCACGCACGGACGCGTGCAGATTTGGTGATATACCGCAAATTATTCCACTATTTAATTCGATACTATTAATATACGAAGTTAATTAAATTCTACATATGCAGGCCCAACGGGCAGTGAAGGAGGGGAGAGAGGCGGAGGCGGTCACCGCTCACAACGTATTCGTGCATACACACAAGAGGCAGGAAGGACGGGAGCTTCGTCGATGCGAGGGCCCAGGAGACTGATGTAAGTACTTATGTTTATGAGATTTATGTTATAAATATAATTATTGTTAACTTAATTAGGTAAACTTAGGATTAAAACTATAACTTAGGGAAACATAGGATTTAGATTATAACTTAGGAAAACTTATAGTATAAAAATATTCATTGGATAGGCTGCGTATCGTGAGGCACTCTATCGGATTGAGCCCCCTACCGAGGTTGTCGGCGAAACGACGCCCACCAAGACGCCCTCTTCTATGGCCGCTCGCTACGACGACGTGTTCATAGAATCCGCCGACGACTTTAGGAAAGGGCGCCTGTACGGCTTAGGTTCCATGGCAAATTTTTTGCAGACGTCGACTCCGAGATATCAACCGCCTCCTGCCTCCTTCCGTGCCCCCCCCGTAGACGATGTGAGGACGCAGCTTGCGACTCTCGCCACGGCGGTGTCGGATTTGCGGTCGATAGTGCTGGGGCACTATCCGCATCATTCTTCTGCTCCCGATCCGTCTGCTCCTGGTCCGTCTGCTGCCGCTCCGTCTACTGCTGCTATCGGTGCTTCGGATCGACCTAGTCCTTCTTCTACCAGGACGGCTTTCTTTTTCACCGCTCTTCCGAGGTCCGCCTGGTACCGGATGCTGCTATCGTGGCGCTCCTTGACATGATGTCGTCAGAGCAGCTATGCTCGCTTCCAGACCATGTCTTGTCCCAAGTGCCGCCACACATGGTGGAGCATTATATACGCAGAGCGGAAAGCAGCGGAGAGAGCACGAGATGATCCACCTCCTCCTTCTCAGTGATTTTGTTTATGTTTTTGGACATTTAGACATTTGGATATGTGTATATTTTGGATATTTTGTTTATGTTTGAATATTTTGCTATGTATGTTGGGATATTGGCGACGGTTATTGTGTTGGATATTTTGTTGGTCATTGGGTTAGATATTTTTTGTGTATATTGGGATATATTGGATGTTTGGAGATATTGTGTTGGCAATATGGATATTTGTCGGATATGTTGGATGTCGGATATGTTATATTTGTGTATGGTGGATGCTGGATATGTTATATTACAGGAAATAGTCTCTTTCCTGCAAATTTTTTCAAAAGTATTACAGTTAGCGACAGGATTGCTGACGGGTACCTGACAAAATTTTGCAGGTAGCGACGGCTTGCCGATGGTTTGCCGACGGAATTTTACAAGTAGCGACGGCTTGTCGACGGATTATCCGCCGTCCTGTTTCTGGAAAACATATAGCGACGGCATGGCGACGGATGGCCCGTCGCTCAGTTTCTGGAAATATGGAAGATATCCAGAAGCATGGCGACGGATTATCCATCGCCAAGTCACCACTAATCCGACGAGGTTCTGTATTTGGCGACGCACTCGCGATGGGCTAGTGACGTAAAATCCATCGCTAACTCTATGAATAACAGGGTAGCGATGGATGGACGACGGATTATCCATCGGCCTGGTTCTGGAAAAATACTAAGCGACGGAATGGCGACGGATTTCCCGTCGCTCAGTTTCTGGAAATATGGAATACAACCAGAAGCATGGCGACGGATTATCAGTCGCTACTCCGCCACTAATCCGACGAGGTTAGCGACGGATTAACGATGAATGTTGCGTATCAGAAACCCTTTGATACGCGTTTAGCGACGTATTGTCCGTCGCTAATCTTTGCTATATTAAAATTTTAAGCTGTCGAAGTTGACGGAAAGCCGTCGGCTAGCCGTCGCTAACAGTTTTGATTTAGCCAACGACTAATCCGTCGCTAAATAGTCGCTCAGCGGCGGACTAGAGACGGACTAGTTTTAGCGACGAGGTTATTCCCGATGGATTTTTTCAGCCCGTATCCATCGGTAATCTGATTTACCGACGGATTACCGACGGATCAGGCCGTCGCTAAATCGTTGTATTTTAGTAGTGAAGTCCTTGACAGTACCTAACTTCGCTTGCTGCTGCTGCTCCTAGATGGAAGCCCTGAGGCAAAGCAGCAGCCACCCTCTTAACTGCAGCAAGTGCCAATTGGTGGGCACTATCAATGCTCTGGCGCAACACATCAGCCTGTCGTTGTTGCGCCTCGGCCTAAGCCCTCTGCGCCTCCATCATCTGCTGGAACAACACAAATATCTGTGCGGTATCAGTCGGTGGTGGAGGTGTAGGAAGAGGCTCCTGCTGCATGAGGACGATCCTCTGAACCGGTGGAGGAACACCCCCAGGAGCTGCTGACACAGTAGGAGCAACTTCCTGAGCTGCAGCTCCCGCAGCTGGAAGAGGAGGCTCTGAAGTAGCAGATCTCTCCATCGTTGCAATGTTTCTAGTGCGTTGCGATCTAGTCTCCGACATCCTGAAGACAGATCGACAAGAGAAATCAATATGGCACAAGATGAGATATTATCAAGGATGGACAACTAATTTCGAAGAAAATTGAAATGAATGATGGTAATCAAAATATTGGAAGTTCTTAATTGTGATTGAGTAACTCTTAATATAGCCTAATTCTATATCCTAATAGCAGGCTCATAGCAACGCTCTAAGTCGAGCACCACTACGAAATCGCACTAGTTACGACCTTGACCTGCATGGGCCACCACAAAAATATGTCATGACCCGTACCCTGTTTAGGGGCACGAGGACGTGGGTACGTCCAGCCTATGCCGCAGTGTCAGTGGCAGAACGCTGTATAGGTCGTCTATAACATCTAACATCTATAATATAGAATATGAACCTACCATCTCCGCACGGAGGAATATAATATATGAAACATGACTCAATCACTCGAATCTAAAGGAAGATAAGCACGATATTGGAATTGAAGTTAAAAATTTAAAACTGAATAGCAACTGAATTCCACAACACAAAAGTCTAGACGTCTTAAATCAATTTAATACATGCCCTGAATAATTATAACAACTCAATCTCATAAACTAGAGATAAGGTCCAGTAAGCCTAGCTACTAGCTAAACACTACTAAAGGTGCATCCTCAGCGAGCACTAGCTCCAAAGGGAATCTCCTGGCAAGGTCGTCAGTCCTCTAGATTTTCTGAAAATATTATCCAGTCAGGATTGGAGCGAAGTACAAACACCAACAACAGTTCCATTAAATTGACAAAATTATAAAACAGTGATAAAGAGAATGCTATATACGATAAAAAAAATATGTCTAAGGCAATAGTATAATGGAAGAAACATGTAATATAAACTGAAAATGTAATATGTGAGATCATGTAATGGAAGAGGATCTGCCATATCAAGGATGGAGCAATGTAACTGATGAACTGAGTATGAAACTATAATAGACAATGTGTTTTGGAATACCAGTTAGATATGTGATCGGCTTGGGAGATTCAATGATTTGCACTAAGGAAGGCTAGCTCAACCATACATGCAATGTATGATAGCTAGTAGCCAATGATTTATACTACTTGCCGATAGTTCTTGATCACATATCTAACTAGTATTTTCCCCGCCCCGACTGATACGTTGGATCCAACCATGACATGTTACTAGCCAATGTATTCCAGTGTTATCCAATATTATCCAATGATACCAACGAGGACAGTATCCGATACCATTGTGATGAGTTAAGGTAACAACGCATGACTGAAGATCCAATGACAATACCAATCCATGTACCATCGTGGCAAGAATCATAAATAACATTTCTAAATACTTAAATCATAGTCAATACTGAAAACTATCAGAGAATGTACTCGCATGTCGTCCAGATCAATGAATGTGAATCGAAGCTCAAAGTGGAGTCACAGACCTAAAGATGAGATATACATATGTTAAATGGGGTTTAACAGTGTTAGACGTGGCTTTCTAGTGTGTGATATGCAATCTAGGTCCATTCTAGGTCAAGTTTGACTCAAGGTTGAGTTTTGGTCAACTGGTCAAATCCTGCTCCAACCCTAGTAATACCAAGTCCATCTAGGTCAAGCCCTAGTCAAACAAATCGATCTAGGTTAGGTTATCCCACCACAAGCTATTACCTGCCTATCCATCTCATACATTACCTATATATATAACATTTACTTTATACTCTATACATGATACCATCTACCTCATACATATACAACCTATAATATATATATCACTGAGAATAGGTAATTCAACACCTAAGGATAATAGGTAAATCCTTATACTCTAGCTACTAGGTGATAGCCTATACCTCAGTTTAGGTAAAGTATTACCTAAATGCTAGGGTAGGTAATATCCAAATTCTCACTAACCCATAACATCTCACAAGTGGTCTACTGCCTAACCATACCATGACTGTAAACCCCCTGATCTCTCTTATTATTATTATTATTTTTTAAACATGCATTTTGATGAATATATGTTGTATCCTTGTACTGGATTCCGATCCGATTTATTTTAGAGAATTTTTATAAATTAAGAATTTGTATCTCTTAGGAATAATTCCATATTACTATTAGAATGTGCATTTTTATTATTTATTGACTAAATAACATTTTCTCAAGCTAATTTATTTATTTATTTTCACGAACTCCATGAGTTATATTAAATGCTATTAGTTAAACTAATTAAAAAATTATTTTCCTTTAGCCTTTTTAGACCAAATCCATTGAGCCAATCTCTACATATTTTTTTTCCATTTATATTAAGGGTACCCAACTGAATTTAAATTCAGATTCGTTGTTGACCCAAGCCCAAAGGCCTAATGCCATTTTCTTATCTAATTGAACCCTAGCATTATCCTATAAAACCTCCTCTACATTCGCCCAATGTCAGAAACAGTATTCGCCAGCAACTTCTCTCCTCCACCGTTTTCAAATTCTTCATCTGCCATATTCACCTTATTTCACCATTTGAGCTAGCAAAGTAACTCCCTCTCTTTATTCTCCACAACACCATCTTCATCCTTCTACTCGTTCTTCCTTTTCTTCAATTCCCCATTATCACTAACAACCAAAAGAAAAAAGAAATGGCAGCGGAGGCAACGTGAAGCAGCAACAATGATAGTCGAAAGCTTTACGCACTCAACCATTTCCTCTGCATGTTGCGTTCAACCACGGGGTAATGCCTCATTCGGTGGAGAGTAACTCGACCGAGCAACGTGATCGGAACCCCTCTATAGCAGTCGACTGTGTTGTTGCCGGGAACGCCGGGGCACGCTATTCGATAGAAAATACAGAAACTGAAACAGTTGTAAAGACAACGTTTCAAATGCAATTCCTTAAAGAAGGTTTTGCAACAGAGATCCAGAAGGATTCTGCAAATTACAAGATCTAAAAAGATATCGTAATACACGAATAATGTAAAAAGATTTTCGTGATCGTAACAAACTGGCAGTAGTGCCTTCTAAAAAGAAGATACTGACAGAACTGCTAAAGGCAACAGAATGATGACAGGCGAGAGATGGAAATGCTGGGGTGAATTATCACCGTTGCTCAAAGCTTTATTCGCCCTCTGCGAACAGCTTCCAGGAACCAGCAAGGTTGACGGAAAACCTTGGAACACTCCTGCTCTTCTGACTCCTCGGAAGACGGTGAACTCCTCTGGCAATGGCTCTACTCTTCTCTCTCTGCTTGAAGTAACAGAACCCACGCGTACTAAAAAGTACTAGTGTTTGTGTTAAAGAACACGCTCACTACTCTGTTGTGTTAAAGAACACTTAGAGTTTTTCTCACTGGAATTCTGATTACTACCACACTCAGAGAGAGGAGAGAACCTGCATATATAGCCCACGGGGCGGTTGCCAAGCAGTTGCCTGAACTTCAGGGTAGTGGCAGAACTACTCCTGAACGTGTAGCAACTGCTGCAACCGTTCCCGCTCTAATATGCAGCCAGCCATACGCACACAGCCCCTTTTACGCACCCTACGCACACTACGCACTCTACGCACACTGCGTACGCTGCGCATACTGCGCGTACTGGGCGTACTGGGCTGCGTAATTGGGCCAGCATAACTGGGCTCGCGTAACGGGCCACACAACGTGGTCGCGCAAGTGGCTCGCGCAACGAGCGCAACTTAAGCGCACTATGCGCCTAGCGACGATGCTGACGTGCTAAGTGCAAAGTGCGCCAACAAAATGCCACATTACGCCTCATGAGCCGTTGAGCCCGAGTCCGAGTCTGAGTCCGAGTCCGAGTCCGAGTTCGAGTCCGAGTCGCTAAGCCCCAACGGGGCTTAGCTCCTATGGAAATAAATTTCCAAGAGCAAAAAGCTTACAGCTTCTTAATTGTTGATTAAGCCTTTATACCATTAATAATTAATCCCATATGGCACACACCCATGTGCACTACATGTGCATCTCCATAAAGAGAAAAGACTCATATATATGGAGATACACATTCCTTTCTAGCCGATGTGGGACTAAAAACCAAAACAAAAGGCTACAAACCCAACAATCCCCCACATATCTCTATATATATGAGTACGAGTGTTCCCCACAGTAACTGTCCATTATGCTTTTAGGATAGATGCCACTTAAGACTTGAATCTTCCCACGTGAGTCAAAAATCAAACTATAACACAAGAATGGACTAAGCCTTGAATTCTGCATCATAGCTGAAATTCTTTCCACTCATATAATGTAGTTACATGTGCTTCTGGCTACACATTAAAGGCCCTGTGCCAGCCTGGTTTCAGTGTATAATTTTGGGTGTCTACAAGTTTACCCTCAAGAGACGGCCTGATATCTCTGTCATACACTATAGGTGAGTTCATTATAAAGAGACATGGCATGAAACGCTTTGCGCATCCCTTGCGGTGCTACGCCGCTATGACATGGCTTAACGCCGAGGCCTTACCCCGTACCGGGAATCTCATCGTAGTGTCATACTACAGTAGCATGAGGCAACCGCCTCTTTGTAGTGCCAAACTACCCAGCATGAAGCCTTAGGCTCCCTTGCGGTGTTACGCCGCAACGACATGGCTTGCAAGGCCGAGGCTTTATCCCTAACCGGATACCTCATGGTGGTGTCGTGCCACTGTAACATGAGGAACTCCTCCTCTTTGTAGTACTGACTACACCCCTCTTTATATTTAATATACATCATTAGGTTAACTGCCTATTTGCGGTGCTACGCCGCTGTGACTTGGCCTGCAAAGCCGAGGCTTTATCCTATTCCTGGGCAGCACCCCACATATAGGAACCTCATTGTGGAGTAACCCCACTGTAGCATGGAGTTTCACTCCTTGTAGTGCTGCTCTACCGTGCTTCCTGTAAAGCACTCCAGGCATTCACTCTGCCAGAGAACTCATTAAGGCAATTAAGCCAACCTTCCCACAGGAACCATTTTTCGCAGAAAACAATAGTAGACAACAGTGGTTACAGGTCCGTAACCTCTCCATGCCCAATAGAACATGTACCCACCGTTCCTGATATTCTTCCGATTAGTGGTCCTCCCTTGAACCAAAAGCTAGATGCCTAGTAGATAAATCTTTGAACTATTAGCATAAAACTTTATGGTAGGAATACAAAAATCCAATATCAGAATGCCTTCAAGCCCATTTTACAAGCTGTGTCATTGACCAGCTGGCGCTTGAGGCCCTTGGTGAACGGATCCGCCAGGTTCTCCTGACTTTGAACATCAATCACTGCAATAACACCTCTCTTGATAAGATCGTGTACTGCCCTGTGCTTCAACCGCACAGTCCTCTTCTTTCCGTTGAAGAGGTCATTTGATGCCACCGCCACAGTCGCCTGGTTGTCGCAGTATATCGGTATCACCGGTATTTGTGCCCCAACCAATGGAAGATCATACATGAGCTCCCGAAGCTATTCTGCTTCCTCGGCTGTGGTATCTAGTACAAAGAACTCAGATTCCATGGATGACCGCGAGAGCATAGTCTGCTTCTTCGACTTCCACGATATAGCAGCTCCACCCATTGTGAAAATGTATCCACCTATGGACCTCTCGCTCTCCACCTCTGAGCACCAACTGGCATCTCTGAAGCCTTCCACTACCTGCGGATCTCCGCTGTAGTACAGTGCATATGTCTGAGTCTTCTTGAGATATCTCATAACCCGTTTCACAGCTTTCCAGTGTTCAGCACCTGGGTTGCTCGTGAAACGACTTAGCATTCCTACGGCGAAAGCTATATCAGGCCTTGTGGCAGTAGTAGCATACATCAAACTTCCTATTACGCTTGTATACTCCAGCTGTCTGACGCTTTCCCCTGAATTAGGCTTCAGCTTCATATCACACATGTACGGCGTATCGATCCCTGGAAGATCCCGATACCCATAACGAGTGATCATTTTCTCAATATAATGAGACTGTGACAGCGCTAGTCCAGTGTCTGTCCGGATGATCTTGATCCCTAAGATCACATCAGCTTCCCCCAAGTCCTTCATACTGAACTTGCTTGAGATGAATTTCTTTGTCTCCGTGACACAGCTAATATCCGTACCCAGAATAAGCATGTCGTCCACGTACAGACAAACGATAACACCTCTTCTACCAGCGAACTTTGTGTAAACACACTTGTCCGTATCGCTGACCATGTAGCCATTTGACCTTATAACTTTGTCAAATTTCTCATGCCACATCTTGGGAGCCTGTTTAAGACCGTACAAAGATTTCACCAACTTACAGACTTTGTCTTCAAGACCCCTGATGACAAATCCCTCTGGCTGTTGCATATAAATCTCTTCGATCAGCTCGCCATTTAGGAAAGCCGTATTCACATCCATCTGATGTATCACCATCTTATGTATTACTGCGAGAGCAATCAACATTCTGATGGTGGTCATCCGGGCTACTGGAGCATACGTGTCAAAATAGTCAATCTCCTGCTTCTGAGAAAATCCTTTGGCTACCAACCTAGCCTTGAACTTGTTAATAGTTCCGTCTGCTTTCATCTTCTTCTTGAAGATCCATTTGCATCCGATGGGTTTCGCTCCTTCAGGAAGATCAACCAACACCCAAGTGTTATTTGAGGTGATGGAATCAATTTCATTGTCAATCGCCTCCTTCCAGAAAATCGCGTCTCTGGTCTTCATCGCCTCATCATAGGTAAGCGTATCTGCTTCCACATGATAGGTGACAAAGTCACTTCCGAAGTCCTTCGGCCTCCTCACACGCTTAGCTGACGGCTCAGCTTGTTCTGGTTCAATCGTTGTTTCAATAACAACATCTTCTTGGACCACATCTTCATTAAAGACTTCAGTTTCTTGTGCACCCTCATTATTCTTCGGAACATCCGGAAGAACAATATTCTTGTGCCTTGCAAACTTGTCTTCAAAATATTCTGTATCGTGAGATTCAATGATATGATTTGACTCAATATCAAGAAATCTCCGAGCATCACTCTTCTCGGCATACCCCAAGAAGATCGTCTTTGTAGTCCTTGTCCCAAGCTTCTGAATCTTTAGATCTGGAAGCTTGACATACGCTAGACACCCCCACACTCGAATGACATTCAAGTTAGGTCTGACCTTGAACCAGAGTTCATGAGGAGTAACGTCTGAAGTTGCATGAGGCACTCTATTTAGAATAAAAGTGGCCGTCAATGCAGCTTCTCCCCAGTAGCACTTAGGAAGGCCAGCAGTCAACAACATTAAATTTATTATTTCTGTCAACGTCCTGTTCTTCCTCTCAGCTACTCCGTTTGATTGAGGAGAGTACGGAGCCGTAGTCTCATTGACAATTCCATGTTCTTTACAGAACGATGCGAATTCATGAGACCTGTACTCCCCACCTCGATCACTTCTTATCCTTTTGAGTTGTTGTCCAGTCTGCCGCTCAGCTTCGGCTCTGAACTCCTTAAACTTCTCGAATGCTTCGTCTTTAGCCTTCAGCAAGTAGAGGAACGCATACTTTGAGAAGTCATCGATGAAGGTTATGAAATACTTCATCTCGGCCTTTGTAGAGAACTGTTTGAAGTCACAGATATCGGAGTGAACCAACTCCAGAAGATCTGTACTTCGATTAACCCGAGGAAAGGGTTTCCTTGTGATCTTCGTTTGAGCACAAACTTCACATTTCTCTATCTTACCCCCACATTTGGAGATAAGTCCTAGACTAGACATTCTGTTTATTCGTTTACAATGAACATGTCCTAGCCTATTATGCCACAACTCAAGAGTATAAGCAGAATGAGTGACTTCATTAATTATATTAATTACATTGGACTGATTTACAAGCTGAATCTAGAACATTCTTTCGGTATAAAAAGCTTTCCCGAAATATGTTCCCTTGATAGACATCACCATCTGTCCAGCATTGATGTCCATCCTGAGGCCTGAATTGCAGAGTAGGTGTCACACCCCAGAACCAGAATACTGGAGAACGGGGGCAGACATAGCCAGCTACGTATAACAGAATGGAATCCACACCGCTATACGGTCACGGCTGTCTAGATATGTGAGGGTTTCACTACAATCCATCAGTCTCTTAAGGTCATAAATAGCCTATTGTCTCAATCTCAACCAACTAATAATAATTACAAGATGTCAGATCACCCAATATACAATTGTAAGGCGTCCCAAACATTACATATCCAGATGATCATGAAGCTAGTCGTTACAAAATGTGAGGACTAGCAAGAGTTCAGTCATACATGATCAACCCCCGGGGCTTGTCAATCATGTTACAGCCCGTAGGCAGACAATAAGTAAGTACAACCGAGCTAACACTTGCTCGTCGGCTAAACGCCTCAAAAGAATAATTTACAATATTACAGTGGGAGAACAAAAGAAACCCACTCGATGCCCTGGTTACGCCGGGTGACCACCATCGGGCTGGAAAGCAGGAAGATCCTTCGGTGCTGCTCCGGTATCTGGCCATACAAAACCAGCTGGATCAGACCCCAGAAAGAGCAAGTGCCACAAAGGAGGCTTCACTTAGGACTAAAACCAATAAATTATTAGCATTCAATATGTAAGAAAACAACAAGTAACATGGATTGAGGGTTGTGCACTACCAATGCACTTGCCCCAATCAGAGAAAATAATTAAGAGAAGCATTATTAACATAAGACAACAGGAGAATCATGCTAAATAAAATATAGCTGGACAATATATGAAGAGAAGACGAAGGTACTATTCCGAAAGCCAGGTTACAATCCTTAAACCAAACAAGGACCGAGATTGTAACCCTTCGCCTGAACAGAGCTTACTCTCTGATCATTTATTACTAAAGGTGACAATCATTAAGGTGAAAAGAAAAGAGTGCAATGATAAATGTGACAATGAAGAGTACAATACGCTAGAGTGATAATAGAGTACAATCGTTATAGTAACAATCTGGAGTGACAATCATTCAATCATTCTGGTACAATCTTGCAATCAATCACTTCTAGACAATACTATACTGAACTAGACTCCATCCAATCAATCACGGCCAATCATTGCCTACGGCTTTCTACATTAACTAACTAGGGTTATCACAATCCTAGTTACTAGCAAGATGCAATGAGATGCTCCAAGTAGTCACAGGCCCTGCAGCTATCCAGGTTATCCAGGTAATCATTATAGTGACAATTTAGAGAGTACAATGCATTAGAGTGACAATAGAGTTCAATCCTTTAAGTGACAATAGTGGGTGCCCCACATAACAGTGGGCTGGAAATGTGCCCTACTCGTCGGCAGGCTACAAGTCCAATCATTTGCGGCCGGGATAACGGGATCGCCTGTAACTGGGGAACATCTCTTCATGACTAGTGAATTATACTAATTATTAACCTTAGTCCAATTCAACAGGTACTCTTGACCGTGGTACTCAGGAGTCCCCCTCCTAGACATGATGCAAGACATGACTGGATTATTTGTACAAGCACAATCGCCTACGGTGTCAGGATTAATTATACAGGTCATGTTACAAGTTACACGTCAAGTCAAGTCAGGAGTGCGCCGCCACGGGCCACTATCAAGTTATCAAGATAAATCATGTCAGGGTACTTGTCGGGAGTGCGCCACGACGGGCCACTGTAGTGTTAGGAGTGCACCACTACGGGTCACTGTCGTGTTATGCTAGTTCCTTGTCATACCATGCCATGCACAATAGTCAATCCAAACATATTAAGTAAAATCAAGCTCATGACAAAAGGCGTAAGGATATAAACAGGAAATACCATGCACTAAAAGAAGATGAAATAAAACGTAATGCAAATAAGTGCCAAGACTAGACTGCGCATGGGAAGCCAGGGTCAGATTGCTCCAGGGTTAGATTGCGCAAGATTGGGTTGCGCAGGAGCCAAGCCGCGCAGGAGTCGAACTGCGCCTGAGCCAAGCGCGCTGAGTTGGATTGCGCAGGGAATGGGTTGCGCAGCAGATGAACTGCGCTGACTGGGTTGCGCTGGAGGATGGATTGCGCTGCGGATGAATTGCGCTGACTGGGTTGTGCTGCGGTCTAGTGCGCAGAGGAGCGTGCGCAAGTCGGCCCAGCGCTAAAGAGCGCTGGCCGGGGGAAGTGATTGCGCAATCCGGCCTAGCGCTAAAGAGCGCAGGCCGAGGGGGAGCTAGCGCAATCCGGCCTTGCGCTAAAGAGCGCAGGCCGAGACGTCTTCTTCTCCATCTGGCCGAGAAGAACACCATGAATTCCGAAATTTTAAATCTTCATAACTTGACTAAAACAAAACCAAATTTGGATTTTCAAAGTTCTAACTTGGGTAAAATTGAATTCTCTTCCACATGGAACAATCAAAACATGAAAATAAACAAGTTTTATAGATCAAAACCATCAAAATCCGAAAATACTTCAATCCTAGATCTACAAAATTCTAAGCCCCAAATGGAGAAAACCCAAGTTCTAATGTTGCTTAAAATGAGCTAATAAGGCTTTTAGACAAATAAAATGTAGCCCTCAAGTGATAGCAAGATGCAACTTGCCTAGGTTGGTGGTGGTGTTAATGGTGGAGAGGAAAGAGTAATGAGGAAGAAGATGAGAAAATAAATGAGGAGAGAAAGAGGGAATTGATATTTATGGTGGTGGTGGTTCTCCATGTCAACCCAAAATAAACCAAGTCAAAATAAACCAAGGTGAACCAAGTCAAGGCCAATAAACCCTCTCTCTAGCAATTTAAACCAAATGAACCATGAAATAAACCATGCCTCACTAATCCAAAATAAACCAAAGAACCATTAAAACCAATTGAACTATCAATGCCAATTAAAACCAAGCCAATGCAAAATAAACCAAGATAACTAATCATGACTAAATAAAATATGGGTCCAAAACATGTATACGTATACTAAATACGTATCACGAATTTAGGACATTACAGTAGGCCTCCCAAGACCAGGTTTTTGGCGATAGCAGGTACGTGCTTTACGCCTTAAAGCGTCAGAGACTTCCCCGAAGTCAGCTTCAACACCACCGTCCCGATCCCGAGCACTTCAGCTTGTGCTTGGTTCGCCATCATAACCACTTCAGAAGTAGGTGTATAGGTGGTGAACCACTCCTTACTGGAGCAGACATGGCAGGAGGCTCCAGTGTCTACCCACCAGTCAGAGTCAGTCCTTACTGAATCAACTTGTGCAATCATAGCAACTACGTCAGTGATCATAGATACCTTACTAGGCTCTCCTTGCTCTGATTGCTTGGTCTTTGCTTTACACTCATTCTTAAAGTGGCCCTTCTTGCCACACTTGAAGCAAGGCATTTTTGACTTTAGCTTCTTTTTCTTGATAGAAGTTCCCTTGACTTTTAGATTGTCAGGGTTCTTCTTCTTGCTGTGGAAAGCCGCCTGCTTCCCCTTTGGTTCCTTGGTCTGAACCAGATTGGCGTTAGCCAATTGCTTGGACAGTGTGTCCACCTTCAGTTGAGCCCGCATCTGGTCCTCAACATAGATTTTCTGTAGGAGATCTTCAAGGTGATCTCCAACTTCTTCCTATGCATGTTTGCATAGAACTTGCTCCACCTAGCGGGGAGCTTTGAGATAATCCCTCCAACAACAAACTTGTCGGAGAGGGGCATCGCCTCGTCTTCTAGCTTCTGTCGCAGTTTCAGGAACTCCTTTACCTGCGGCAGCATAGACTTTTCGTCCTCAAAGAACCATGTAGGCCTTTAAAAAAATGAAAGTCACGCTGAGTTGATCAGGACAGAGTCAAAAGTCACGCTCAGTTGATCCAGACAATATAAACAAATCACGCTAGGGAGACAGCTCATCATTTGTCAGAGAGTAATTATGACTGACAGCACAAACAGTCGAAGAATGTCTCTTCGTATGCCACGTATGCACAGAACTCGATAGATCACAGCCGACTATTGCGTGACTTTCAAAATCTTCTTCAGCAAGACTCAACCTTCGTCAAGTTGGCGTACCAAAAGAGCTTCTTGTCATTTAATGCGACTGACAAAAGCAATCACTGTCAGAAATTTTGTGTCAGTCGAGGCACGTCGAATTAAGACAGCTGGCAGTCCTGCCTCAATTGAGCGTGGATTATGTTCCTTCCCAAAGTCCGCGTATATTTTGAGCTTTCTATCTCAAGTTTGCGTGGATTCTGAAGTTTCTTCCCTCAAGTCTGCGTGGATTCTGAAGTTTTCTTCACCAAATCTGCGTGGATTCTGAAGCTTCCTGCCCCAAGTTTTGCGTGGATTTTGAAGCTTTCTGTCCCAAGTCTGCGTAGATTTCGTCCTCAACAAGTCTGCATAGATTTTATCAAATTGGAGTACGTGGCAGCCATGCTACTGATCTCTCGCCTGCGTGTCCTGTAACTTGCACACGACTCATGCATGATCGCCATGTGTCCAACAGTTACAGGCCACGTCCAGTAACTGCTCACAACCTTGCGTATGTTAAATCCTGCGTGATTTTCAACTAAGCACAGGCTGTGAAGACAGTTATCTTTTCAGTTATTATTTTTGACTCTATAAATAGAGTTCTTTTTTTTTCATTCATTGTACAGATACATTGATATCTACTGTTAAAATTTTGAGAGCTTTTCTTCTTCGCATAGTCCAAGGGATAAAGCGATCGTCTTCTAGATCGGATTCCTACAGTTGTAATTTTCCCAGAAACACAACAAATAAAGAGAATTTCTTTATGGAAAACAAATTAGTGACTCTGCTGGGGAAAACCATCTCCTCTTCTGAGATGGTAACAACTCAATGCGACACTTCGTCAATCGGCTCGACGAAGAAGGTGATGACGATCAAATTCGATCAACTCGCCTATGAAGAAATGCAGCGGGCTAAGGGTGGCAAGTCCACTCCAGCCTCTATTATCACTGCCAAGTCGAAGGGACACTCTGTCTATGTCCCTAAGAATCAGTTGGCAATCAATGGTGAAGTCTCTGCCACAGTGTCTACTCCTAACACTGGCAAGAACTTCACTGCAAGCACGCACACTCCTGTGTGCTCGAATATGACAGTAACTAAAAGTCACGCTGACAGTACTGGCTCCTTAGCCGAATCTGTTCCAGCGTGCAAATTCAACTCTAAAAGTCACACTGACAGTACTGGCTCCTTAGCCAAATCTGTTCTAGCGTGCAAATTCAACTCTAAAAGTCACGCTGATAGTACTGGCTCCTTAGCCAAATCTATTCCAGTGTGCAATCCCACATTCAACAGTCACGCTGAGAGTACTGGTTCTTTAGCCAAATCTGTTCCAGCGTGTAATTCTAAAATCAAAAGTCACGCTAACAGCTCTAGTTCTTTAACCAAGTCTGTTTCAGCGTGTATTTCATTAGAGAAGAATAGCTCTTTAGTTATCTCTTCTTCTTCACCGAGTTCTACTAGAACTGGGGGTGGTCTTCCACACAAAGTCCCTTCGAAAAGGAATAACTCTTTAGTTGTTTCTTCTGCTCCTGTAGTTTTTACTTCAGGAACAGCTTTGACTGATACTTTTGTTAGTCAAAAGAAAGGAGATGGTCTTTTGACTACTCTTCCTTCTGGACATTCTATGTCTCAATACTTGAATGAGTCTAAGAAGAAACATTCCTTAATGTCTTCTTCTTTGACTTCTTCAAATTGGGCACAAAATCTGTCCATTAAAGAGGGTCTGTTACCAACTCCTAATCAAAGGAGTGGTTCAACTCTTCCTTCTCTGCAAATATCCAGATCAATGGAAGGAAAACTCCATGTTTCTAAAATTAATGTGTTACCTTCCACTGATTTAAGAACAAAACTCAGCACTTCTGGTGTTAAGAAACCATACCAATTGGATATGAAGATAAAAGATCCAGATGCAGAGTATGCAAGAAATTATGTGGCTCACATTAATCACTCTTTGTATAATCAAGAGCCATCAAGACCCAAGAACAGGAAGTATACTCCTCAATCTTCACAAACAGATTTACGGGAATATCTTCAACAGAAGAGAAGGAATAATTCTATATCAAAGGAACATGCTGAATGTGACTTCTATCCAAGAGTCATAATTCAGTGCAGATGTCAATCAACAGTTCAAGACCATGGTGATCATGAATGTGACTTCCAGCCAAGAGTCACAATGCAATACAGATGTCAAAATAAACGACAGTTTGTCTTCAATAGGATTCAGTATGAACCTATGCCTGATGAAGATGAGCCTTTGTTTGCCTCTGTCAACATGACTTCTCGGGACACTGGGGGTAGAGTTGATAGTCCAGATGGAGTATGTAGAAACACCAGAGCAAGAGTCCTGGCTTCTAGTCAAAAAAATTTGATCCCTGAAATTGATTCTGAATTTCTTGGAGAATCTAACTTTCCACCTCTTCCTACTGGGGGTAATTCTCCTATAGTTGACTTTGATGCACGAAGCAATGATTCAGAGCATACAACATCTACTAGTTCATCAATAATCCCTCATACAGTCACGACTTACATGGTTGATGGGAATACTGATGAACCTTCTTCTTCCTTGACTCCTCAAGATCAAAGAATTGCTTCTTTGGAACAGCAAATGAAGTCTATGACTGACACAATGAAGTCGATGTATGAACTCATGACAGCTCAGTTGCAAAATCGACAGACTGTATCAGATGCCATACCAGTTGATACTGATATAAGTCCAGTACAAGTTCCTCCAACAGTACAATCCAATACTCCTGGACCAGCTCAACCAAATCCTAGTCTCTCTGGAGCTGGGGGTAGTGCTTACAATGCTGTTCCTCCTCCCAACTATTCTCTACAAGCCACAACTCCACAATCTTCGGGAGTTGTCTCTAAAGAATTGAAGAATCTCAAAACTCAATTCGAGGCATTCAAACAGAAGGATGGTTTAGAAAGGTTAGGCATCAAACAGCCTTATCCGATAGAATGGAAGCAAGTATCATATCCTCCTAAATACAAGCCTCCTACTATCTCATTCTATGATGGAACCACTTCTCTAAGTCAGTTTATTAATCATTTTGAAGTGATGACTGATCAACTGCAACCAAGTGATGCCCTCCTTACTCGAGTATTTATTGGATGTCTCAAGGGAACGGCTTATAAATGGTATAGGAGTCTCCCAGATGGGAGTATTACCTCATTTGCTGGTTTCAAACAGATGTTTCTTGAAAGGTTCTATGAAGGGCTTAATGACATGACTATGTCTGCTCTTATTAGAATCAAGCAGAAAAATAATGAATCTACAGAGGAATACATTGAACGGTTTCGAAGAGAAGCTCTGAAGATGCCTCTTGGAACTCCTGATGCTGTCACCATTAACATGTACAAATCAAACTTGTTGCCAATCATCAGTATGTGGACAGGGTCCACTCAATTTCAAGATTGGCCTTCCTTCATAGTCAGTGCCAAAGCTGCAAAAATCAGTGCTAAAACCTTCAAAGGTTTAGGAGTGCAGATGACTCCTAAAGAAACAGGACAAGGTGCTAACAATAAAAATAATGCTCGCAAAGGAAAAGAAACTCTTGAAGTTAATCTTCAGAGCAAAGATGCATCAAATGTTCAAACTCCTGCCTCTACAACTCAACAATCAAGAACACCTCGCCACAAAGAAGAATATTCTTTTGACGACGACGATGTCCTTGGTATCTTTGAATGTCTGCTGAAAGGTAATAAAATACAATTACCAGAGATCAAGAAACCTGATGAAGTTGGTAAGACAGATCATCCTAAATACTGTCCATATCACAGAATGCTGGGTCACACAATTCGTACATGTTATGTATTGAAAGGAAAGATCCAAGAAATGATTAAATCTGGAGCTATCTCTCTTACTCCAAAAGAGAAGACCGTCACCTCCAACGTCGTCTCTATGCAATTTAGAAATTTTCCTCCTCAACTCCTTGAAAGTAGGATTGTTCCTATTCCCAAGGCAACTCTTGACATAGTGAATCTTCCTCCTCCACAGTCTGAAGGATTAGTGCCAATCACTTTGGAAACAAGGAAAATCATGTGGATCCATCCTGATCTAGTGGCAGATTTTGAATCGCCTTCTCCTCAAAAGATTTCTTCTCAAAAATCCAAGAAGGCTGGAAAGATCAAGTCATGTCATATGACTTCTCTTGGGTCTACCTCTGACACAGAGCCAAAAGACAAAAAAGAAGTACTTGTTAGTGCTACTCGAACGGGGAAACCTTACCTAAAGGATTATTCTAAAAATCCTGAAGATCCTACTGATATCCCTTCAGATGCTAAAGATGCTCCTAATGTTCCTCCTGAAGAAGAATCATCCACTGAACCTGTTCCTCCCAAGCCTACGGCTCTGGAGAAAGGCAAACAACAGGCTTGGTTTGATAAGCCAATCAAGAAGTCTTCTCCTCTTGGACTTCAGAAGCCTTACAACTTCGACATTTTGGCTCAACTTGCTAATACTCCAGCTAGAATGTCCCTTTTTGAACTTCTATGTCTTTCTAAAGAAACTCGGAAGACGTTAAGTGAAGCACTTCTACAAGCTGACTCTTGTCTTGCACAATTGAAGAAGCCAGATGCGGAACCTGCCACTTGCCTACATTGCAACAGTGTACTGGAGATTATCCCAAATATCACCTTTACACAAGACGACATGCTACTGGAGGATAATCGACATGACCGACCTCTCTACTACACTGGTTATATTGATACGATGAAGATAGATCGTATCCTCATTGACCCAGGGTCTGCTATAAGCATAATGCCAAAGAGTTTGTTGGATGAACTAAAAATCCCTCTTCACAAGCTCTCCAAGACGGTTACTACTATCTTGGGATTCAATCAAAGCCGAAGTGAGCCTTTGGGAAAGATTCATCTGAAGCTTCAGATAGGCGATTTCAGATCTAAAGTCACTTTCTATGTGATCGAGATCGTGGGATCCTATAATCTTCTTCTGGGGAGGCCCTTTCTTCATGAAAATAATGGGGTGCCCTCTACTCTTCATCAATGTTTTAAATACATTGATAGCAATGGAAGAGTACAAAAAGAAGTTGCTGATATAAATTCCTTCCATGGGGTTGAAGCTTATTTCAACGATTCCTGAATGTACAAAGAAGAGTATACAAGGATCATACAAGCTATGGAGAAAGAGGATGCACAAAGTGAGACTTTAATAATCCCTGTTAAAGGTCGAACTACTCAGCAACAATCTCCTAAACCCTCTGGAGAAGATTCTTTCATCATTCCAGTGAGTGGACGGATCTCTCCGTTACCTCAGTCATCTACTCAAAATACACTGATCATTCCTGTCAGTGGGCGTACTACAGTTTATGTATCTTCACAAGATACTCTGCTAATTCCAGTTGGAGGGCGGACTACTCTTTCTACTCAAACTTCAAGGGATCTCACCTCTTCTGAGCCATTTGTTATCGATCTTAATCGAAACAAAGCTTCTTCTTCTTCTCCCCCTTTAGTCATTGACTTGGCTAAAATCTCTAAGGCTCAGCCTTCTCCCAATGTAAATATTGCTGCTTTTACATTTAATGAAAAGTCTCCACCTTTGCAGTACGTTGATGTGTGTAATTATGTTCATAGTTATTTACATCTGTTAGATGACTTAAACACAATAACCATAGGAGTTGTACAGACTGTTCATACAGATGTATCTCTAGAACCTGTACAATCTTCATACTTTCTAGTTCCCAGCAGAAAGCCAGGAGACATTCCAATATTCTTCTACAAAGGGCCTCAAAATCCTTCTGATCTTGAAGATGATGACAAAAATGATGATACTGGAAGATTACAACTACGTCGTTATAGTCAGCAATCTAGAGACATCATCAAAAATATGGGCTATGACTTCAGGACTGGCCTTAATGATGGAAAAGGAAGAAAAATACCTGTCCGGATTCCTCCTTTGAAATATGGAAGGACGAAATACGGATTGGGTTATACTGCTCCTACTCCTTTCATCAATATTATCCATGAAGATCTCGAGTCTGACGAAGATAAGAGATCTGATTCTTCTAGTACCACTTCTTGGGATTCCGATACGAGTATCGGTGACTTCTATTGCAACCTTCTGTCTTCCAATATGGTTTCCATTGACCATTCTGAAGAAAGTGATGAAGACGAAGAAGAGTTTGAAATCTCACCTGAATCAGAACAGTGGGCCCAAAGATTAGATAATCAATGGGAGTTCCGTTTCGAGCAAAAAGAACCTCCGACTGAAGATAAACTTGTTCAAACAGATGTTGGTGAAGAGGGATCTCCCAAACCAATATTCATCAGTGAAAGTCTTTCAGAAACTGATAAGAAAGACATGATCAAACTCATTCGTGATTACATCGATGTCTTTGCTTGGAGTTATGAAGATATGCCAGGGCTTGATCCTCAAATTGCAACCCACAAGCTCAATATCTTGCCGAATGCTAAACCGGTCAAACAACAACAGCGACGATTTCGTCCAGACATCATGGATGCAATTGAAGCTGAAGTCAATAAACTCATTACCTCTGGGTTTATTAGAGAGGAACAACATCCCGATTGGGTGGCTAATATTGTTCCTGTTCTTAAAAAGACTGGCAAGATCAGAGTATGCATAGACTTTCGCGATCTCAATGCGGCATATCCTAAAGACGAATTCCCTCTACCAATCACTGATGTCATGGTTGATAATACCTGTGGATTTGAACGAATGTCATTCATGGACGGGTATTCTAGGTACAATCAGATCAAAATGTTTCCAGAGGACGAGAAGCACACTTCTTTCAGAACGCCGATTGGTACATACTGTTATACAGTTATGCCATTCGATCTCAAGAATGCAGGAGCAACTTATCAACGAGCTATGAGCACTATATTCCGTGAACATTTGCAAAAAACAGTCGAATGCTATGTTGATGATATTGCAGTCAAAAGTCGACAAAAGGAGGATCATATCCAAGATTTGAAGATTATATTTGATCTAATGCGTAAGCATCAATTAAAGATGAACCCTACTAAGTCCTTCTTAGGCGTCTCTAGTGGTAAATTTCTCGGCTTCGTCATTACCTCTAAAGGTATACACGTGGATCCCGAGAAGATCAAAGCCATCCAAGAGATGCGTCCTCCACGCACCTTAAAAGAGCTACGAGGATTTCAAGGAAGAATCGCTTATATCAGGAGATTTATCTCTAATTTATCAGGACGCTGCAGACCATTCAACAAACTTATGAAGAAAGGTGTCACTTTTATCTGGAATAATGAATGTCAGAAAGCATTCGATGATATAAAACAATATCTAATGAGCCCTCCAGTATTGGTACCTCCCGTCTCAGGAATACCGTTCCTCCTCTATACTCGAGCAATGAGTCATTCATTGGGTGCATTACTCGCTCAAAAGAATCAAAATGGCCATGAACAAGCCATTTATTATCTCAGCCGCACTATGACCGGAGTTGAACCTCGATATTCACCGGTTGAAAAAGAATGTCTAGCTTTGATGTTTGCTGTCCAAAAGACACGTCATTATATCATTGGCCAGACTATTCATGTCATCTCCAGGATCAATCCTATACGGATCATGATGAAGAAACCCAGTGTTTTGAATTCTCGATTGGCTAACTGGGGAATCCTACTTGCTCAGTATGACATGCACTATATTCCTCAGAAATCAGTTAAAGGACAAGCTTTAGCTGATTTTCTGGCTGCTCACTCAATTCCAGAAAATTCAAAACTCTATAATGAAATCCCAGATGAAGTCCTAGATTCAAATCAAATTGCTGAAGAAGATCCTACTTGGCGTCTATTCTTTGATGGAGCATCAAGAATTGGTCCTAATGGCGATATTGTCGCTGGAGTTGGAATTGTTCTTGTATCTCCAGAAGGTCTTGCCATCCAAAGAGCTTATTCTCTCGATCAGCCGTGTTCAAACAATGTAGCTGAGTACAACGCATTACTTATTGGTCTTCAACTCGCTAAACATCTGAATATTCAATATTTAGAGGCGTATGGAGACTCTAAACTTATTGTCAATCAGATCAGGGGTACTTATGAAGTTCGCCATCAAGATCTGGTTCCTTATCATAAAACAGCTATATCTATGGCTTCTTCGTTTGAAAAATTCTTCATTGAACATGTTAGGCGAGCATGTAACACAGAAACTGATGCCCTTGCTAATCTTGCAGCAGTGCTGGCTATCCCAATCAGACGGCAACAAATGATTGTTGTTCGTAATCGAGAATTATTTCATCTTGAAAATAACCTGACTCTAGGACTTCCAGTTGACATTGAAGAATCAACATCTTATGACGTCAACACAACAAGAGGATTTGGATTCAGTCGTAAATCGATATCATCTTCATCCGATTCCAGCATGGAATTCATCTTCAGTAACTCGACTGAGAATCAGAATACGGATAAAGATTGGAGACTTCCTTTCTTAGATCTCGTATTATATGATATTCTTCCGGATGATCCGAGTGAGGCAGCATCTATCAGACGACGATCACTCAGATTCTATTACAATCATACAACAAAGACCTTATATCGTCGAGCTTTTGATGGTTTACTCCTTCGATGTGTTGCCGGTGACGAGGCTCAACAAATCATTCGTGAAGCACATGGTGGAATTTGTGGAGCACATCAGCCAGGACCAAAACTTCAAGACCGTATTCGACGTATGGGTTATTATTGGCCCACCATGGTATCTGATGCTATCGAATACGCAAAGAAGTGTAAAGCTTGTCAAATCCATGCAGATTTTATTCATCGACCCTCGGAATTTCTACATCCGACGGCAGCATCATGGCCCTTCGAAGCTTGGGGCATGGATATTGTCGGCCCGATCAATCCACCGTCATCTAAAGGTCATCGGTTCATTCTCGCAATAACTGATTACTTCTCCAAATTGGCCGAAGCCATTCCTTTATCTGAAGTTAAGACGTCTAATGTCATCAGCTTTATTAAGCACCATGTCATCTACAGATTTGGTGTTCCTCGACGTATTGTTCATGATAACGGACCACAGTTCGTCAGCCAGAAATTTACTCGATTCTATGACGATCACCGGATCAATAATGTTGCTTCTACCGCATATAATCCAGCAGCTAACGGATTAGCAGAAGCTTTCAACAAGACTATCATCAAACTCCTAAAGAAGTTTGTCTCCACTAACAAACGTAATTGGAGTGACAAGCTCGGGGAATGTTTGTGGGCTTATCGCACTACAGTTCGTAATGCTACCAAATGTACACCTTTCTCTCTGGTATATGGTTGCGAAGCTGTTCTTCCATTAGAGATTCAAATTCCTTCTTTAAGGATAGCAATCGCTAATGAACTCACTGCTGAAAATAACGATCGTCTTCGACTTCAGAAATTAGAAGCTCTGGATGAAAAGCGATTATCTGCTCAACAAAATATTGAATTCTATCAAGCTAGAATTTTAAGAGCTTTTAATAAAAAAGTCAGAGTTCGATCATATCAAAAAGGAGAACTTGTCCTAACAGTCAGACGTCCTATGACTATGACTCATATGAGTAAGGGCAAATTTGATGCAAAGTGGGAAGGTCCCTATATTGTGAGCAAAGTTTTCTCAAATGGAGCTTATCAACTCTCAGAATTGGATGGTCGAAAAGTTTTGATGCCTATTAATGGCAAATTCCTTAAAAAGTACTATGTATAAATGTAAATACTTGTAATCATCAGACAAATTCATGTTTAAAAATAAAATTTTTATTTTATTTTCATGAATGATGATACATGATATTAAGGAAGATCACTATCATCCTTCTCTACTTTTGGACGTGGGCCACTATTGTCCTTCTCGAAGACGTGATCAGCAAAAGAGCCGAGAACCTCCTTGCTAGAACCCACGAGGAATTTGCAAGCGGCCAACCTCATGGCTTCCTCTTCTTCAGTCCTTCCTGGTTCGAGCAGAAAATCCAGAATGTCCCTTGGTGGCTTGGGTGCGGACGAACCTTCGCCTGCTTCCGTCTTCTTCATTTTGACTGGACCAGTAGGGCGTTCTTCAGTGCCTTTTTGAACCTTTGAGGCTATCTTAGTCTTCTTAGATGCTTCTCCAGATGACATTTTTATGTTGAGGAGTAGAAGTATTCATTCTCGCTAGATTTCTGCTATATTTATAGGCAGAAGTTTCTCATTCATCCGACGTTTCACATATTCATTAATGCTTAACGGTTCATCCATTCATTTCTCACATTCATCCGACGTTTCACATGTTCATTAATACTTGACGGTTCATCCGTTCATTTATTACATTCACTCGACAGTTCATCTGTTCATCATTTCCTAACGGTTCATCCGTTCATAATCTTCTATCAATTTATTAAGTGGGGATTCGTTATTTATTATGTTTTCATAACCTCTGAATCAATTTCGAATCTACTTACTCATTTGTCATGTTTTGACCTCTGCATAGAAATCAATCTATTTTCTTTTGAGTTCCTATATATTATCACGTCCATAATACCTCTGATAATATCATATACTCTAAAATAGAAAAGATGATTTTATTATCTATCATGTCCAAAATTCATCCACAAATACAAATCATTGAGCATAGAAGAATTGTCATTTCCATTCTCATTTCACCATAAAAAGTCTATTACATTTTCTTAGACTTTCTTACAAATCATAATGGAAATCTATTACAAATCTTGGATTTTCATTCTACACCACAACGATAACCTAATAGAGATCTATCTTCTTCTTTGGATCTTCTCCGTCGGACCTTCTCCGTCAGGTTTGTTGTTGGTGGCAATTCCTGACTGTCTGGGTCTCAGTCACGACCAGATCAGCAGGAATCAAACTCTGGTCTTCTCTCTCAGATGAGAGGAGAACCACAGAGCATGGCAGCCCGAAGTCGTGGTGCTGCCAATACAACTGGTAGATTAGGAGCGACCTTTCAGAGGAGACAGGAATGTATCCAACCTTGGGATACAATTCCTAGTTCTCCCGTAAAAGGAACTCTACTACCCGATTTCTTGGTAGCAGAGTTGACTCCACCATCCAACTCTCGTGTATAAAGGCTCTTCCTACCATCTAAGAAAGACCCTTCTATCCCACGAAGAGTTCTGAGTTGTCTGATTTATGCGTCAAAAGCGTATGAGCTCCCTGATGTAGATGTCAGCAGGATATTCTCCACAGCATCCACATCCCCAATGCCAGTTCTGAAGAAAATTTTCAGCCAAATTTCTGCAGAAAGATCAACAGAAATCATTCAGTATGCATTTATCAAACAGAGACAGGCGTGTATTGTTCAAATCAGAAACAAGAAACAGAAAGCCTATCTTCAACAGCAAAAATAAATACACGTATTACACTGACTTACCTTCAAGTTTGGTGCTAAGGATCGGCAAACTCATGTTTGATACAGTGCACAGAAGTCGAACATTAGAAAACATTGCTTTCCTGTTTGAGAGTGAAATCTCCCAAAAATTTCATTCTCAGAGAAGAAAAGGAATGGGAGATGAGTATTTGCGAACTCTTCCATCTATTTAAAGAGCAAAGTACAAGTCCATTCTTGGAAAAGATCCGCATAAATAGCGCTCGTAAATTGTGAAATGAGTGTCACGTATGCTTTGGAAGACAGAGCAACATTAGAAACAATCAAAGACTGCTGATTAATATTTCTCATTAAGGCACGTAGATCAAACACAAAAGTTGTGCTTCATTTCTTCAAGACAGGCACTGATGGCCTTACAAAAGACAAAACAAAAAGTGCAACAAAAGCATAAAAGTCACGCTCTATTTCCCAGAACGACTGAGCTTGGTGCCTAGTTCTTCTACGCTCCTAACTCCCAGACAGTGCAACAGAGCTTTAAATATTTCACGCTGCTCTATGAGGCTGCGTCCATCGGAAGAGGACGAGCCATCCAAGCCAAAATAGCTCAAGAAATTCTTGGCTAGTTGCAAGGGATCATCTTTGAGCTCGAAGACAAGGGGCTCTGGCTCTTCACCCCCAAAAGTGGGGTCACCATGAGAACAAAAGCCTAACTTGCGTGCTTCTTCCTCAGCTTTCTCCTTTGGTGTCATATTGACGTAAGATGAAGATTAAAAATGGAACTTCTTCCTGTTTATATAACTGAGTTTTGCCGGCGGTTCATATTCTACCATAAATTGGATACAATCAGTCTCGGAGAACGAAGAGTCATTATGACATTTAATAAGTTCATTTGGATGTTTTTCAAAGAACTTCGAAGTCTTTTCGATTTCCGAAAAATTTTGAAGTCATCTCAGCGTGACTAAATCCATTTTATCATCTCTATTTTCAAAGTATTTCGAAAATTTTGAAGTCTTTTCAATTTTTCGAAAACTTTGAAGGGGGTCTTGTAGGCCTTTAAAAAAATGAAAGTCACGCTGAGTTGATCAGGACAGAGTCAAAAGTCACGCTCAGTTGATCCAGACAATATAAACAAATCACGCTGGGGAGACAGCTCATCATTTGTCAGAGAGTAATTATGACTGACAGCACAAACAGTCGAAGAATGTCTCTTCGTATGCCACGTATACACAGAACTCGAGAGATCACAGCCGACTATTGCGTGACTTTCGAAATCTTCTTCAGCAAGACTCAACCTTCGTCAAGTTGGCGTACCAAAAGAGCTTCTTGTCATTTAATGCGACTGACAAAAGCAATCACTGTCAGAGATTTTGTGTCAGTCGAGGCACGTCGAATCAAGACAGCTGGCAGTCCTGCCTCAATTGAGCGTGGATTATGTTCCTTCCCAAAGTCCGCGTATATTTTGAGCTTTCTATCTCAAGTTTGCGTGGATTCTGAAGTTTCTTCCCTCAAGTCTGCGTGGATTCTAAAGTTTTCTTCACCAAATCTGCGTGGATTCTGAAGCTTCCTGCCCCAAGTTTTGCGTGGATTTTGAAGCTTTCTGTCCCAAGTCTGCGTGGATTTCGTCTTCAACAAGTCTGCGTGGATTTTATCAAATTGGAGTACGTGGCAGCCATGCCACTGATCTCTCGCCTGCGTGTCCTGTAACTTGCATACGACTCATGCATGATCGCCATGTGTCCAACAGTTACAGGCCACGTCCAGTAACTGCTCACAACCTTGCGTATGTTAAATCCTGCGTGATTTTCAATTAAGCACAGGCTGTGAAGACAGTTATCTTTTCAGTTATTATTTTTGACTCTATAAATAGAGTTCTTTTTTTTTCATTCATTGTACAGATACATTGATATCTACTGTTAAAATTTTGAGAGCTTTTCTTCTTCGCATAGTCCAAGGGATAAAGCGATCGTCTTCTAGATCGGATTCCTACAGTTGTAATTTTCCCAGAAACACAACAAATAAAGAGAATTTCTTTATGGAAAACAAACCACTTGTGATATTTTTCAACCACAAATATTTTACTGCGGTTCTTGTCTTCTTCGTAGAGTTTTTCTAGAGACTCCCATATGTCTCTAGCGATATTCTTCTTAGAATAGGATTCTGCTAGGGAATCCTCCATAGCATTCAGGATAAGCAACCTGCAAATGCTATTTTTCCTTCTCCACTTGGCCTGAAGTTTAGTAGCCGCAGAGATTGCGGCAGCAGACCCAGTATCTGGAACGGTAGGTTCCTCTTCAAGAAGCACGTGATCCACGTCTCTGAGTTGAAGAGTGAGATAAACCTTCCTCTTCCAGACTTGATAATGCTCTCCATCAAACTTCTCTAACTTACAGAAGTCAGTGTTTAGGAGTGAAGCATTAATGTTTTCCATCGTAGCAATAAAGCTTTGAGATTGTTGTTGCCGGGAACGCCGGGGCACGCTATTCGATGGAAAATACAGAAACTGAAACAGTTGTAAAGACAACGTTTCAAATGCAATTCCTTAAAGAAGGTTTTGCAACCGAGATCCAGAAGGATTCTGCAAATTACGAGATCTAAAAAGATATCGTAATACACGAATAATCTGAAGAGATTTTCGTGATCGTAGCTAACTGGCAGTAGTGCCTTCTAAAAAGAAGATACTGACAGAACTGCTAAAGGCAACAGAAGGATGACAGGCGAGAGATGGAAATGCTGGGGTGAATTATCACCGTTGCTCAAAGCTTTATTCGCCCTCTGCGAACAGCTTCCAGGAACCAGCAAGGTTGACGGAAAACCTTGGAACACTCCCGCTCTTCTGACTCCTCGGAAGACGGTGAACTCCTCTGGCAATGGCTCTACTCTTCTCTCTCTGCTTGAAGTAACAGAACCCACGCGTACTAAAAAGTACTAGTGTTTGTGTTAAAGAACACGCTCACTACTCTGTTGTGTTAAAGAACACTTAGAGTTTTTCTCACTGGAATTTTGATTACTACCACACTCAGAGAGAGGAGAGAACCTGCATATATAGCTCACGGGGCGGTTGCCAAGCAGATGCCTGAACTTCAGGGTAGTGGCAGAACCACTCCTGAACGTGCAGCAACTGCTGCAACCGTTCCCGCTCTAATATGCAGCCAGCCATACGCACACAGCCCCTTTTACGCACCCTACGCACACTACGCACTCTACGCACACTGCGTACGCTGCGCGTACTGGGCTGCGTAACTGGGCCAGCGTAACGGGCCGTAATATGCAGTCAGCCATACGCACACAGCCCCTTTTACGCACTCTACGCACTCTACGCACACTGCGTACGCTGCGCACACTGCGTACGCTGCGCACTCTAAGTGAAAGTGCGCCAACAAAACGCCACATTATGCCTCATGAGCCCTTGAGCCCGAGTCCGAGTCCGAGTCGCTAAGCCCCAACGGGGCTTAGCTTCTATGGAAATAAATTTCCAAGAGCAAAAAACTTACAGCTTCTTAATTGTTGATTAAACCTTTATACCATTAATAATTAATCCCACATGGCACACATCCATGTGCACTACATGTGCATCTCCATAAGGAGAAAAGACTCATATATATGGAGATACACATTCCTTTCTAGTCGATGTGGGACTAAAAACCAAAACAAAAGACTACAAACCCAACAGACTGTACCAGTCGAGCGTCAACTTCAACTCCTTGCGCCGGGGCCTCCACCTACGCTGGAAGCCTTCGAGTCTCCGCCACCATCTCTCTGGAAAAGTGCAGCCTCCGTCAAGCCAAACCCTGGCAGCGCATGACCTTGCACCGATCTGACTTCATCGCACACGCGATTTGACGTAGGTACGTCGTGTCCATGCACGCGAGTACCATTTCTCTGCAACTCACCTCCGCACGACCTTTTCGATTGAATCTTTGGTAGTTGCCGAGTTTTCCGCCGAAAATAGTACCGTAGTCTTGCCACTGCTCGAACCTAAGTAAGCACTAGTCCTTCCTAGCATTCTACTATTCACATGGATATAACAGTAGTAATAGAAGTAAGCAACGACCTATGGCTAGGGGAGAAGCAGCAGTAAATTGATACATAAAGAAGAAGCATATGCATTCACCGGACGCTGTGCACTTTATGTTCCAACTATATTATAGCATATTATATAATATAGTATATTATAAATACAAAGAAGCATTAAATTATATATATACACTAGTTACTAATCATCAGAGAGTCTTCCTTTTAGTTGTAATATATTTGTAGATACACCCCCATTAAATAAGTTTTACTAATTAGCCCTTCTTTATAGGTATCTCCTTTTAGTTGTAATATATTTGTAGATACACCCCCATTAAATAAGTTTTACTAATTAGCCCTTCTTTATAGGTGTCTCACGTTTTGATAAGGAATAAAGAAGACACTTTTACATTAGACCCTCCTTTATTAAAGTAGAGTAACAACACCTATTTCTTAAGATGCATATTATTAAGTAAAGATTTTTGACGTAGTCCCTAACTTTATACTTAATTTCACATAGGTCCAATAACATAGAAAATGATCTTTTCTTTCAGTAAACTATATTAAAAGGTTTTATATATTTACACATGTAATCCGAGCCATGCATACATGCTACAGCCAAGATTCCTTTCATAAGGAAAGTACCCGGAGGACACCCGGAGGGACCGGCAAGGTTCGAGTCCCCCAATTGTGTGTGTGTGTGAGATTTCAAAAAAAAAAAGGAAAGTACCTTTTGCAATTTAACCCAATGAACTTCTAATAATTACAAAGTTCGTTAAAATTTTCATAGATAAGAGCCATGCATGTTTTTATATGTATATAATATGTGGAACTAACTATAGTAAAGAAAAATCTATATTTTCGAAAATAATAGTGTTTAATATTAATATTGTGGTTTTATATATATATATATATATATATATATATATATATATATATATATATATATATATATATATATATATATATATATATATAATAGAAAAACTTGATGGTGAAACTTTTGAATTCCGAAAATACCCTTACATGTTTATACTAATTAAAAATAATTCATTAATTTTAATAATGACAACTTAGTAATTACGAAGACTACCCTTTGGTCTTCCTAAAGAGTTTTCATAAGTTAATTAAAAGAATGTTAAAATACGTGCAAGGCACGTGCACATATGCTAGTATGTATATATATATATATATATATATATATATATATATATATATATATATATATATATATATTAGGCTCGTTGGATTAAGATTGTGACTTGATATCCACAGCGCGATGTTGGCCAACATAACAGGCAAGTATACCTTGCCCACTGTACAATATTTTCATGGATTTTCTCTATATTGCAGTTTTTTCCTGTCATATTTTATTACCTGCTTCTTAGGTTCATGCCAGTTATATTTTCTCATTTTACGTGCACGTACATTATTCCCTTTATCCTACATATCACTGCCACTCCATGTGTAGATCATAATAGTGTTGCCTAGTCCTGTGCCGCATTCATTGGTATGTCTTGACCTGTACCTTACTTGTATCTTGACTTGAGTCGACCTGACTGGACACTGTATAGTTCCTTGAGACAGAGAGGACATTTACTAGGCATGCGGGCTGTATGATAGTATTGTATTGGCCGATAGTTCGGATGAGCTTCGGTTGTATTGATGATTCTGTTGGCCGTTAGTTTCGTGCTACGGTTGTGATATTATGTTGGTCGTTATTCTCGGAGGAGATGCGATTGTGATTATTCTGTTAGCCGTTAGTTTTGGATGAGCTACGGTTGTGATGGTACATGTATCTGTTAGCCCAAGTGTCGAACGTTGTCCTTGATGTTGCGTCTTCATGTAGATTGGTTAGGAGTAGAGTACCATATTTCTGTCATTCTCCTTATGCATGTTTATTTACTGTTACATTCAGCATGTATATTATGTATCTTGCTACGTCCCTCTGAGGACCTGGTGATCTCTCCAGGTTATTGTTGATTTTCTTCCCGGTTATTGCTGAGATCTGATATAAGCTTAGTGGGAGCTTCGTCTTCAGGATCTTCAGGTATATTTAGTAGATGCCTTCTTATTTGTTCTTTCTTAGTTAATTCCTTAATTTCATAGTTCATAGTGTAGTTAGCGTTGTGGATGATATATGTAGACTGTGTACTTGTATGGATAATGCTTATCATAGACAGTGTACTACCGTCGATGTTGTGCCGTAGACTGGGCTTGGCCACGAACTCGTATCCGAAAAGCGGATGCGGGTCGTGATAATTTTTTATGGTGTCCCAGCAGGTCTCGTCTTTGCAAGATGTACAAAGTTGTGGTGGTACCTAGGATAGTAGTACTACTGCGAGCCTGCAACCAATTGAGGAATATAACTCATTGATACATCCACAACTAGGGTTATAGGCTTCTCTAGGACTCTTTAACACTATTGCTTTCATGTTATCTTCTTTCTCGACATGATTGTTTTTGTGTTCTTCCCTTCTTGTGGTTGACTAAACCCTTCCCGTTGACCTCTTGTGTAATTCTTCTTGTTTCTTTGTTAAGTCGTCGAAAAGTATCTTATGGATTGGTCCAAGGAAATTTTGAGAAATTATATTTATTTTTGTATTACGAAATCAAAGTTTTTGCAGCCAAAGAAATACTGACGAGGCAGAAATTTAGATAACGGCATTATGGCCACATATGTTTCTCGAATTCTACTTGAACCATACCCTATGCAAATGACTGAACTATTCTCTTGTATCCCGCATTTGAAAATATTTCATGGATTTGGCCAAGATAAGCTCAAGAACCTATATCATATGGCGTGGTTGATGTGCACTGCAGTCATCCGTCGTATTATGGAACAAGGAAGTTATTTGCAGCCGGATGCACGTACAGGCATGGCAGTAACTTCACGTAAAATAATCACGGAGGTATATGGTCCTCGAGTTTTACCTAGACTACATCATATGCATCTCGCTTGGCTTCATACCATTCTTCAAAATATTTTAACAATCCTTACTGCTTTGCTTGACCCTAACGTTGTTTGATTTTATATGGATTACTTGACCAAACCGTAGATTCTTGTTACCTTCATATTTTATAAATGGCTAAACTAGACAACCCTTATAGTCATACTATAGAGTATAACCATGAAATGCTATTAATGTATTCATGATGCTTGGGTAGTTATGAGGGGGTAAGTGTCCTTCAAGGTTAAATTGGGTTAAGCTTCTAGGCTGGGCATAAGTGACTAGCGGTATGAGACATGACCGACTATATGAAATGTAGAGCCAATTAAGAGTGCTTACACAAAGCGAACTGATGGGTTTTATTGGCGATAGATTTAGCCCCAATAATTAAGAATTTGAATAATACCCTTGCCATCTTGGAGAGTCAATACATGAAGGTGTTGATGACTAGGCTATACCCATGACTTCGGGAGTTAATGAGCGATTTTGATTATAGGGAACTTACTAACAAGATAAGATGAGAAGTAGCAAGGTTTAAAATGAGGTTATGATTGCTTTGAATTGAATGCATGATATAGCCTTGAAGAATATGCCATATTAATGGGTAAAAGAAAGGAAGAAAGACTGTTTAGCGGAAGGAGTAAGTTGAACTTTGTACTAACGCATTCAATGTAGAAGGATTACATAGGTACAGTGGAGGTTTCTAATTGAGAGCACGATTACGGTCATGAGTTTCCTAGTTAATGATGGAATATGAGCTGATTAATATAACAACAACGACGATATAATATATGATTAGTAAGAAGGTGATTCAAGGAACGAATGTCATAGACAAATGGATTGTACACAGTGGACACACGATTAAGAAGGTAGGCAGTAATGAGTCGTAGTAAATTAAGTGAACCATCAGTGGATGACCTACTTGTAAATTTGTGGCCTAGCTGACGACAATATAGCAGAGACTGGTTGTAATATGACTTATAAGTAGATTGGGTGGTTTAATCCTTGTAAAGTTCTTTATGTGGCTATCATGATAGAGTGTTTATAATCAATGAGTCCCTAAGTTAAACCCAAAATTAAGTTAGAAGTTAAACAGTTTGCTACATATGATTGTAGGTACTATTGAGGAGGATTGGGAGAAATGAATATAAGGATACCATGCATGGTTGATGAAATAATGGTGCCTATTAAGGGGCAACGAAACCAACTAGTCATGATTGATAATGGAAGGATGGGTGTAACCAAGAAATGTTGAAAAATAAACATATCTCGAGGATGATGACCTATATTATAGAGTATACAAAAGGTTTCTTAATAACATCAAATGTACCCAAATGTTATAGTTTACGATGGAGAAGACCTTAGTCAATCTAGACGTTAGACCCTAGTTTGCATGCCTGACCAGGACAGATGATCAGGAGACACCAACACCAGGAGTAGCAAATAAGGGTAAGATTTACTTTTATCATATATAGTTATATAGTAGTTTCTATTGTTAGTATTGGCCACGAACTCGTATCCGAAAAACGGGTACGGGTCGTGACAAAGACCAACCCTCCTCTGCTGCCCATGCTGCCAAGGCATAGCCCAAATGCACTTGCCAAGCTGCTGCTATATGCCATAACTTGCAAATGCAAGCCAAGCATGCTCTGCTACAATATCAGTTGGGAATTTACACTACCAAGATCACACACACACACACTCACAAATATCTCACAATCTCTGATACACCCATTATTCTAACTCTCAAATCCCTAAAATCCTAACTGGATTAACCATATCCTAACTCACATATATCCTACACTAACACCAAACACAAGAGGCAGTAGGCCCCTGCTACTGCTCACTGGCCTCTCACATAACCTCTGATACACTCAACATATATATTGCACTAAGACTCATGTGCCAATAGCCAAAAGCCAACAGTCAAGGCCAATGGCCAAGCCAATGCTGCCTACAGTAGTCCCATCTCCACTGCAACATGGCCAAGTGGCCACTCTTGTTGCCACTGCATACTGCTGCAGGGCTCTTACTGCTGTCTAGCAGCACAGCCAATTGAGCATCTCAAGGCCCTGCAAACTATATCCAAATTCACATCACTCACTCTCTCACACAATCTCTTAACCACATTACCAAATTCTAACCAAGGCTAGCTAAGGATACTAACCTATTTTCTAATACACTAACACAAACTTCTAACCCATCAATATCCTAACTGAAACTTGACCTCTAAACTAACATCCTAACCTCTAATTGGAAGGCTATCTGAAAGTTAACTCACCACAAGCTAATGGCCTATGGCCAGCACTCATGTACTGCTAAATGCAGTCCCAAAACCCTTATCCTCACTCTCTGTCTATGCAGCAGGGCCAAGCCCTTACTGTTGCTATGCAAAGCAACATGCTAAGTGGCCTCCCTGCTGCTCGAGCCAACTACATCATGCCAAGAGCAGCTGCCACTCACAGTAGGCTAAAAGGCCAAATGTCATGCCTCCTCCTGAACCAAACACATGGCCAAGTGCCAAAACCTTAGCCCCCTACTCTCCTACAATCAAGTGGCATTGGCCCAAGGTGGTCTCCCCTACTGCCATACACCTGCAGTCCAAAGGCAAGCTGCCCGACCCCTAACCAGACCACACCCCTGATACACATTTAATATACTCTAATTATCTCATATATGATACCCATCACACACTCAACATAAGGCTAATATGGCCTATATAGGCCTAGCCAAGGGCAACATCACTAATGCAAGTAAGCCCCTCACTCTTCCTGTACCAACACTAACATACTAGGATACTATTGGATATCTAACTAAATTAATCCTCAATACTCACATTCAACCATGGACTAAGCTCTGATACATGGCCAAGACACTCACAAACCTGACACATCTATAACCCAAATGAACAAGCACTCAACTGATACTCAAACACATGAGGGACACACTATACACTCTCACTCTTATACTGCTACTTCCACACAGGGTTATACACTCACAAACTCTGTCATAGTGAAAGCTCACATATGAGTGATACCACTCTAACCTCCTTCACACACCCTGTGTTCACTGAACCCCCAAACACTCAATCACAAGCAGCCTACAGGCACACACTCTTCCCCTGATCACAAGGACTGAACAAGCAGCCCCCCTCCTCAAAACTTAACACACACACAACCACACACATAACACATTCATGCATATAATACTTAGTGTAGCTCATATGTATTTATATATAGGAAATCACTAAGAAACCACTCTAAGTGCCTAGCTAATGAGCAACCTATCCAAACATGGCACAAAAACTGAATACAAAGCCAAGAATAACCTATTAGGCATTTCAACAAACACTTGGGGGGCTCTCCTCGGATTTCTCTAAGGATGGCACAAAAACTCCAAATAGAATATACAAAAATGAGGTCTAGAGCCTTGCTCATCTCCCCAAGGGTACCCTTAACCAATGTGGGTGTTCCTACATGTGTCATGCATGAAGAAGGAGCTAAAAACTATCAAAATATAAGGGTTTTTACCTATTGGGTGGTTGATTTCCCAATGTAATCTCCTATGGATGCTCTTGTGTCAAGTTGGACACAATTTTCTCCTCCTTTGGATACTTCCCCATGAGCTCCTTCGTCTCAAAGCTCTTAGTCTTGTAGAATGAAGGTTTTGGAAGAGTTTGGAAGAAATTGGGAGAGTTTCAACGGTAGGAATTCTTGGAAATAAAGGGGGCTTCTTCTAGGGTTTTGTGGATGCTCTCTAATGAGGAAGAAGATGACTTAATGCTCATTAAAACCAGCCAACTAAGGAAGCCCTAATCCCCTTCTAAAATGTTCATTTTGCCCTCTCAAGTCATCATGAACAATCTCCTAATTAAAGGGTTAAATGTGCACTAAGTGTGGGATTAAATTCTAGTCTTAACCAAGTCTAACATGACTTAAATGAGGCTAGTTGTGTTCATCCTAGGTTGTTGGCTCAAGTGGTCATGTCTAGTCTAATTGGGTTCACAAGTTAAGGTTCAATTTATGGGCTAAACTAACAATGAATGAAACCTTCACAATAATGACTTAAATAAATATTCAAGTAATATAAATAATAAAAATTGACAAAAATATCCCTATTTTTGAAATGTGGTAGTGACAAATTTTAAAATCACTGTGGGTAAACTAAGCCTCACTATCATCATCGTATGACCTTACGATACGAAAAACTCTACTTATCAGCTTTTATTGTTATTATATTGCAGGAATTTCTTACGGTGGAATTCAAGTTGTTCTCTTCCGCCCAATGCACTAACATAGTACTACAAACAATTATTATTCTATTATCTTACATAGCTTTGCTCTGATTCAAGTATGTATCTCGTTTTGAATCTTAAAATTCAAGTATGTATCTCGTTTCGAATCTCAAAATAATATAAAATATGAGAATACAAATTCAGGTCATGTTTCTTCCGGATGGAACATAGCAAAAAAATACTGAAAACATGAATTGGATTTCACTTGTGTGACTTTGTGTTCGTGGCCTACGCATCCTAGACTTTCTCTACTTAAATTATTAATTGAGAATTATCAAAAGTTCGTCGCTAACTAAACATATAGTTATCTATACTTAGGGTTTAGTATTAGCGATAGGTATTGGATTTAAAAAAATTGGTTAACTTCCAAAAATTTTAAATTTTTTGGCAGAGTCACATTTGTATTTCAAGCTCCAAAATTTTGACAATTCAATAATATAGACCCGGAACAACCCTCCGTAAAATTCTCTTAGGTACGCTGACCCTTCGGTGGAACATCTCAACACCGATATTATATATATATATATATATATATTTTTTTTTTCTATATATATATATATATATATATATATATATATATATATATATATATATATATATATATATATATATAGTGAGTATCAATTGGAGAGTGTGTGTGCATATACATGTGGGTGTGTGTGTAACATGAAATATATATATATATATATATATATATATATATATATATATATATATATATATATATATATATATATATATATATATATATATATAGTGAGTATCAATTGGAGAGTGTGTGTGCATATACATGTGGGTGTGTGTATAACATGTGGACGTGTGTGTCATGGGTAATGGAGTGGCTTAGAGTAACAGTTGAAAGGATATATGCTTGTGCATATATATGGATAGATGAGTGTGTGTATGTAGGAGTGAAGTAGAGAAAGGGGATAGGGATAATGTAGTAGTTGCAGCAACAGCAGCTGCCTGGCTTAGCAGGTGCTTGCAAAAGCAACAACAGTAGTATCAATAACAACAGCAACAATGGTATCAATAGCAACAGCAGTAGTATCACTAGCAGCATCAGTAGAAGTAAAAGCAATAGCAGCAGTATGAGCAAAAGGCAGCAGCAGTAGTATTAGCAATAGTAAGAGCAAAAGGCAGCAACAGCAGTTGCAGTAGTATCAGCAGCAGTAGGGGCAAAAGGCAGCAACGGTAGAAATAGGGTCACTATAGCAGCAGTAGTAATAGCAAGCAACAGTGGCAATAGGGGTTTGTGCAGTATGCTAGGTAATATGCATATGCATATTAGTTTGGGTATCTATTTATGGAATATATGGATATTTAGGGATATGCATATAGGTATCATGTGGAGTTGATATGTGGATATGGGATTAGTATAGGTTATGTGTATAGTGAAAGGTAATTGGGTATACCAAGGTATTGGTATATGCAAGCATAGCTGTATAATAGGTCTAGTGTAGATATTGGTATGGGTATACATATGTAACATGTGAATATGATATGGTATAGACATATGGTATCTTGGTAAACCATGGATTGGGTACATATGCATACATGGTATAGGCAGAGTATATTTATACATGTGTATATATAGGTAATTGGGTAAATGAGTTAAGGTGTTAAATTATGTGTCTATATATATGTATGGTATCTAGTATCCCTATTCCTATGTGGTATGGACCTAGAAATGACTAATTTGACTCTAGGAGCAATGTATTGACCTAGTTTGACCATAAAAATAAGGTATTGACCTAGTTTGACCATAGAAACTAGGTATTGACCTAAAAATCACATTCCAATTTAAATATCACTAATTATCACTCCAAAAAAACCAATTGACATTGATATTTCATATTTAGGTCTTTGTGACTCCATTTTGGACATCGATCCTCACTAATTGTACAGGACCACATGTGAGTACATTCTCTGACTGTTTTCGTTATTTTGATAATTTCTATGATATCAGTTTTGTAGTGTTATACTTGATTCCTAACAGGTTGATTACACGGGCTAGTATCTTGATACATGTCATGAGGATTCGTGATTGGATCTATTATATTAGCTGGAGGATAGAAAAATATTGGTAGACTATGTGATCATACCCTAATACTTGTGCATAGCTCACCCTCAGCACACGTAGGGTGTAGCCTGATCTTACTTGTACTTCTGCATAGCTTTCCATATATGACTGGCCTGATCTATTATTATACTTGTGGATAGCCAGTCATATGGAATAGTCTAATTTTGTCCTAAGCTGATCACATAATTGTAGAAGCATAAATAAACTTTATAGACCAAGTCAAAGAAGTTGAGAGCTTTTCGCAAAGTCAGTTTCATACTCTACGCGAAGCCCATTTAAATACTCTACGCAAGTCAAACTGAGTCAGATTCAAGCTCTACGCAGAGATCAAACAGAGTCTAACTCTACTCAAGCTCCTTTACGCGAGAGCATTCTTAGACTTTACGCGAGAGACAGAATGTCCAGACCGCATTTAATGCGCGTGATACTGCTCTGACAGAATGATTTTCTGACAGAACATTGTACAGAAGCCAAGAAGATTTTCACACCAAACCCAACGCTTATAGTTTAGTGTGCAGATGGGCTACTTTACGCTCTAGAGACTGCTTCCTTTACGCATGAGAGTTATTTGAGTTTCTTACGCTCAAGGCTATCTCAGCTACTATTTTGTGTGCGTAGAGTTTATTTAAGCTAGCTATACGCTCAAGGCTACTTTTTAGCCGCTCTACGCAGGAAGTTTGTTTTGGGTTATTTTACGTTCAATCTTTTCTGGCTATGTGAGAACGTGGTCTGCATACGTGGCTTTCATGCCACACTTATCGAGGAACGTGTGTACGTGCTCTTCCCATATTGTTGAAGTTGTGGGACACATGTCACTATACGTAGAGACCATAACTCTATATGGGACACGTGCCATCACGCGTAGAGGTCGATTTTCAATCGTGGGTGGCAGTTACTTGCGTAGAGACCCAATTATGTTGCTTTTTACGCACAGAGGGTCTAGTCTATAAATAGATTTATTTTTTAAACAGAAGGTACAAGATTTTAGAGCCCAGAGACTTTTAGAGCAAAGTGATTTTCCAGAGTGTTTCGCTTCAACTTTTTCTCAAGAACAGAGTGAAGCAAAGCAGGAAAGCATTCGACTGTGCCTTCAGTGCCAATTGTGTCGATACATTTCTAGTGACTTAGTTCTTTCGGTTGTTCTTCTTCAAGCAGTTCTCTTCATCATCATCATGTGGTCCAAGGAACAAAGTGATCGCTCTCAGATCAGACTTCCATAGCAATACTTTCCAGAATCTATTTGTACTTTTGTATTTTTTTCTCGTTTTCTTTCAAAGCCTTTTAAGGGTATTTTGTTAAGTGAAACAAAATGGTAACTTTGCTGGGGACGACTTTCTTCTCTGACGAGAAAGCAATTGCTCAATATGATGATGTGTCGATTGGATCGACAAAGAAGACTCTGGTTGTTCACTTCGACCAGACTGCTTATGAAGAAATGCTCCGAATAGGGGGTAGTCTCGCTGCTCCAATGTTCAAAAATTACGAAAGGTGCAAAAGGTTTGGATCCCTAAGTCCAAAGCACCCTTTGATCTCTCTATTGTCTCTGAAGGCAAGGGAATTCTTCCCACTCCTGTTGTTGGGGCTCTCGTCTGTGACGAGGCAGTTTCTACTTCAGTTTTGCACCCAGGGCGTAAAATTCAGTCTCTCGTCTATGATGTGGCAGACGCTCAAGTCTTGGGCTCTACGCATAAAGGTAAATCTCCTGTCTATGACGTGGCAGATACTTTTGTTTTGCGCTATACGCGTAAAGGCAAATCTTCTGTCGGTGACATGGTAGATAAAGTTCATAATGGTGCTTTTGTACCTAATGTGAACTTGCCTACACGCGTGCAGCGTAAAAACAAGTCTTCTGTTACTATGACAGACAATTCCTTTGGTTTATCTAAAGTGGCAAAGCTTCTGTTTTACGCCAACAATCTTCTAGTGCTGCTTTACGTAAAGTGCTTAATCTCAGGATTACGCGCAAAGCTGATGGCGTTCGTAGTGCACAAAAATCAACGTAGGATTTACGCACACAACTCCATGCACGTAAAAATGTACACCTTTCTTCTGCCAATGAAGCTAGTAATCTTCTTTTTACACAAGGGACTGGATATTTCTCTGTCCCAAATATAAAAAAGAAAATGCTACCTTCTCATTCTTCTGATTTACGCAAGTTACTTGTACAAAAGCGTAAAAATAGAAAATCTCATGTGACACTCCTCCAAGAAAACCATCATTGTGAGTGTCATCAAATTGTAATCAAATGTTGTTGTACTGCTACTAAACGATCAGTTTTCGACCGATTAAGCTACAACATACCTCAGCAACAAATTGATGACCAAGAACATGAGTTGTCCTATGCATCAGTTAATATGGCATCTCATATCAATAGAGGACGACGTTCAAGACGCAAATCATCCTAGAATCCAGGTCAACAACGGTTCAACCGAATTCTTGACTCTTTTGAAGGAGTATATCAACATACTCGGTCAAGAAGTCGACAATCTTTAAATATGCATTCTTCAGATTCAGTGGCTGGGGGTACCCAGTACTTGGAGTCAGAAACTGATAGTGTTGATTCTTATCTCTATACCGATCCCTCTGTGTGTTCAAGAGAAGTTGAATCTTATGCTATCGGAGAAGAACATGAGACATCTACTTCTCATACAGAACAGCATCTTTCTGCTGTAGAATAATCGCTAAAGGATAAGCTTGCAATAATACAAAATATGTATCAGTTAATAACGAATCAGCAAACAGTCCAACCAGCAATGGTAACACAGGTGCAGGTAGCACCACAAACTCAAGATAGTCAAGGGGTTGACATACCTCTGAATAATTTGAGTCAAGAGCCTGTTATCAACCAAAACTCCGCATCTCCTGATCTTCTCATTCCAGAAGATGTATCACCTCCGGTGGGGGTTACAACATCCAACTACTATTCAATCAAACATACTCCCTCAAACTAATGCTATTCAAGCTATTCGGGAGTTAAAAGCACAGTTTGAGGTTCTGAAGCACAAAGATCAGCTCCAGAAGTTGGGAATCAAGCAACCTTATCCTCTCCACTGGAATGATGTGCCATTTTTTCCTAAATTTAAGCCACAATCTATGGTATTATTTGATGGAAAGGCTTCTCTAAGTCAATATATCAATTATTTTGATATTATGAATGTGCATCTACAGACGAATGATGCTCTTCTCACCCGAGTCTTCATTGGGTGTTTGACGGGTTCAGCATACGACTGGTATCGCAGTCTACCCGATAATTGTATATCGTCTTTTGACGAGTTTAAAGCAATGTTTCTCTCATGTTTCTATGAAGGAGGAATGGACATGAATATGTCCTCCTTAATAGAAATTAAACAAAAAGAAAAGGAGGATACTCGGACGTTTATTGAACGTTTCCGACTGGTTACTTTAAAAATGCCTCATGGTATACCAGATTCAGCATTAATTGATACATGCAAAATAAATTTGCGACCAACCATCGCTGTTTTTACATGCTCTCAATTCACAGATTGGGCCTCGTTTATTATAGTAGCAGTTTCAGCTGAGACCAACGGTAGATTGGCTCGTGAACATAGGATGATCTTCGCCTCAGAAGACAAAGGAAAGAAAGCCTCTTCAAGCAACAACTCTGGTAATCACAATGGGAAAGGAAAGGAAACTCTAGTGGTAAACCTTTCGAAATCCAAAACAACACCAAGTAATCCAGAGTCTTCTAAACCGAAAGAAGAATACTCTTTCGATGACAGTGATATTCCTGGGATATTTCAATGTCTCGTAAAGAGTGGTAAACTCCAGATCCCAGAGCCAAAACGACCTAATGAGGTAGATTTGGTTGATAATCCCAAATATTGTATCTATCATAGATACATAAATCATCCCACAAAATCTTGCTATGCCTTGAAGAAGAAGATTCAAGAATTGATAAATGCTAAAGCTATCGCTTTAACTAATGATGATCATACAGTCACAACCAATATAATTTCTCTTCAATTTAGTGGTTTTCCTCCACAGCAAGTTCCTGATGGGGTTGTCCCAATTCCGAAGGCGACGATGAAGATTGTGAATCTTCTACCAGCCAGAGATCAAAGTAAAAAATTAATGCCTCTCACCTTGAAAAATGGTGAAATTATGTGGGTACACCCTGACTTAGTACCTGAAATGGAACATAAAAGTAAAACTTTAAAAATCTAAGAAAGGTAAAAAAGTCAGAACCTGTAACATAATTTCTCATGTTGTTACCATAAATCATGATGATTCTGATCATCTGTGGGATGGCATCCCTTTGGAAGATAGACTACGGGGTCTGAATATATGCCCTCCGAGTTTGGCTCCTCCTACCAAACTAAAGCTTACTCATCAGCAGTGGTTAGTAATGAATAGTATCCTTTTGTACATGGCACAATAAGTTTTTGCTGCCTACGAGAAAGCTCCGGTTGGAATTTTACCTCCTGCACCAAAACTTTCTATCCTTGCTACTACAGAGGTCTCTGTTCCTTCTTCATATATTGAGGTGTCTAGTAAAAGTCTGCTACCCACACACATTTACAGTCAACAATCGATCCATCTCATTAAAAAGATGGGCTATGACTTTCAAAAAGCAGAAGGCTTGAATTATGGTAAAGGTATACGGGTTCCTTTACAAATTCAAGGTCAAAAATCTTCCGTCGGATTGGGATTTAAAGTTCCTCATAAAAATCCACATAAGAAGAAGACTAAGGGAAAGAAGACTAAATCCTGTAATATGGTACTTCATTCTCCTGAGTCTGAAGAAGAAGTCTTTGTTGGTACAAGGTCCGGAAAGGACTACCACAAAGATTATGAGGGAACTTCCAAAGAAACGGAAGACACCGCTGAAACACTACCGACTCAGTCATCTTCTGTTCCTGTCGAGACAAGGCCTTCTAAACCCCTAGTGGTTGAAAAAGGGAAACAGAAGGCAGTGTGTTTTGATGCCCCGTTGAAGTCTAGTTCAAATCAAGGGTCGATGAAATCTATAAATTTGACATACTAGCCCAGTTAGCCAATGCCCCAGCTAGATTTTCTATCTTTGAGTTACTTCGTCTCTCTAAAGAAAGTCAAGAAACTTTAACCGAAGCTTTGCTACAAGCCGATTCATGCTTAGCTCAACTCAAAAATCTTGATAATATATCGGTGTCATGTCTCCAATGCCATAGTATGATGGAATCAATTCCTAACATTACTTTCACACAAGAGGATATGCTGTTAAAACATAATTGACAAGACAGGCGTTTGTGTTATACGGGGTATATTAACTCTACTGAAATTGACAGGATTTACATCGATCCTGGGTCTTCCATCAGCATTATTCTTCAGAGTATGCTAAGACCATTGAGGATTCCAACTAGTGATTTGACTTACACTAGTACAACAATCATTGGTTTTAATTATGGAAGGAGTAAACAATTGGGGAAAATTTGCCTGAAGATTCAAATAGGTGATCTTCGAACCATGGCAACCTTCTATGTTATCAACTCAGATGTATCTTATAATATCCTCCTTGGAAGACCATGGATACATGAGCATAACATTGTACCTTCGACTCTCCACCAATGCTTCAAGTATGTGGATTCTCAGGGGATTGTAAAGACTAAATTTGCAGATATTAATCATTTTAAGGGTGTTGAAGCCTATTTCTCTGATTCAATACTCTACAAACAGGAGCATGTGAAGGAAATATCTGATATGGCTGAAGATAGAGCACCTGTAAAAGATCAATCGATTTTAGAAGATCAATCGCCTTCAGAAAATTAACCCTTGATGATTAAGGTTAAAGGTTGAACTCAACCCCAACCTGTCAATGATGATGATTAAAGTTAAACGAAAATTCAAGCTACGTCTGATGAAGCTGCGAGGGTTCTAGTCAAGAACCAGGTTCAAACTAACACTAGTATTCAGCCTCTTATGATCAAGGTTAAAGGACGTACTTCTCGTACAGCTGATCCAAAACCACTGGTTATCAACCTTGGCAAGTCTACGCTGAAGACGGATGATGGTCCATTAATGATTAATCCAAAGCGAAGAAGTCAGTCTGTCAATGATGTAAATATTGATCACTCTGTATTCTCTCATTTTAATAAAGATTTCCTTTTGGAGTATATGGCTGTCAAATTTATTGAAAGAATGACTTTATCTGATGATAATCAAAGTCATCAACATAAAATTGACATAAATACAGAGGAAACCTTATATATTAATCATAAAGAGAATTTTTTTTCTCCTTATGTCGATGTTGGACCCTATGCTCAGAGGTTCCTAACATCTTCTCCTTATTTTCTACCTGTAGCTTCATCATCACAAGCTTGTGTAACTTATAGACGTTACGAAGAATCTTATTTTGTGATCCCGTCTAATAATAAAAACAAGCGTCAAATTGTGTTTGGCTTGGCTAGAAATATCCCAGTTATTCAGACAGATAATCTCGTATAGAAAGATAAAAGAAAAATCAAAATTGACAAATATAGTCAACAATCTCTTAAGATTATCCAAAATATGGGATATGATTTGAAAACCATGCTAGGTCTCAATCAAGGCAAAGGTAGACGATTACCGTTATGTGGTGATCCATTTTATCAACGAACTCGTCATGGTTTGGGATACGATCCATCCCACATATTTAATGAAGATATGGAAGAAGAATTTTCTTCCAGTTCTTCACACTTCTCAGATTCTGAAGGAGTCCAGTATATTGAATCTGAGCGCGTCTTTTCAGTCAATATGGTTCAAACCGATGGTGAATCTGAATTATTTGAAAATGACCCTTCGGCACAACAAATGGACACTCAGTGGGAGCTTTGGTTTGAATAACGACAGCCACCCACAGAAGATAAAATTGTCCAGATTGATGTTGGAGACGAAACTACGTCTAAGCCAATATTCATCAGTAAAAACTCTTCTGAAGATGAAAAAGAAGAGTTGATAAAGCTGATAAAAGAATATATCGATATTTTTGCATGGAGTTATGAGGATATGCCGGGTCTGGATCCCAAAGTAGCCACTCATAAACTCAATATTCTTCCTAATACCAAACCTGTAAAACAACAGCAGCGGCATTTTCGACCAGATATGATGGATGCAATTAAAGTAGAAGTCAAAAAGCTGATTACATGTGGCTTTGTCCGTGAAGAGCAACACCCAGATTGGGTTGCTAATATTGTCCCTGTCATGAAAAAGAATGGAAAAGTTTGAGTTTGCATAGATTTTCGAGATCTTAACGCAGCTTGTCCAAAAGATGAATTTTTACTTCCGATCACCGATATCATGATAGATAATACATGTGGTTTTGAACGTATGTCTTTCATGGACGAATTTTCAGGATATAACCAAATTAAGATACATCCAGGAGATAAAAAAGCATACTGTTTTTCGTACACCCCTTGGAGTTTATTGCTACACAATTATGCCTTTTGGTCTAAAAAATGCTGGTGCTACATATCAAAGAGCCATGAGCAATATCTTTCAAGATTATCTGCAAAAAATAGTTGAATGTTACGTAGATGATATCGCTGTCAAAAGTCAATTAAAAGATGATCCCATTCAAGACTTGAAGACAATATTCGAGTTGATGCGTCGACATCAATTAAAGATGAACCCTACTAAGTCTTTCTTAGGGGTTTCCAGTGGCAAATTTTTGGGAGTTGTCATTACTTCTCAAGGTATCCATGTTGATCCTGATAAAGTAAAAGCAATTCTTGAAATGTGTCCTCCACGTAATCTGAAAGAACTCCGTGGCTTTCAGGGTCGCATTGCTTATATCAGGAGATTTATATCCAATCTTTCTGGGAGATATCAACCTTTCCCTCGTTTATTGAAGAAGGGTGTATCATTTGTTTGGGATGAAGCATGTCAAAAAGTATTCAATGACATCAAGCAATACCTTATAAATCTACCTATTTTAGTACCCCCAGTCGGGGGAAGACCATTTTTGTTGTATGTTCGAGCCTTAGATCATTCTCTTGGTGCTCTTCTTGCACAGAAAAGTGATAAGGGTCATGAACAGGCAATTTATTATCTTAGCCGAATGATGGTTGGAGCTGAACATAGGTATACTCCTGTGGAAAAAGAATATCTAGTCTTGGTTTTTGCTATTCAAAAAATGCGACATTATGTAACGGGACAGACTATTCATGTCATATCCAGAATAAATCCTATTCGGGTATTAATGAAGAAGCCGAATATTCTTAACTCCAGGTTAGCTACGTGGGCAATGTTGCTTACTCCTTATGATATGGTCTACATACCTCAAAAATCAGTGAAGGGTCAAGCGTTAGCTGATTTTTTAGCAGCTCACCCTATACCTGAAACTTTCAAGCTATATGAAGACATTCCAGATGAAGTCGTAGATTGCACTATGACTTTGAAAAATGACATTTGGCAACTATACTTTGATGGAGCATCAAGAGTTGGACCTAAAGGCAATATTGTCTCTGGAGTAGGTATCGTGCTTATTCTCTTAATGAACCATGTTCCAATAATGTGGCAGAATATAATATCCTACTAATTGGTCTTCAAGTAGCAAAATAGTTGGATATTGAGTTCTTAGAAGCATATGGAGATTCTCAACTGATTGTTAATCAAGTCAGAGGGACATATAAAGTCAGAAATCCTGACCTCATTCCTTATCATCAAGTAGTAATCGAATTGGCTCTTTCATTCAAAGGGTTCTTCATTAAATTCATACCACGTTCTCAAAATTTGAAAGCTGACGCTCTCGCTAGTCTAGCTGCAGACTTAGCTATTCCAATTAGAAGACAAAACACCATTACTTTATTGGATAGAGATTTATTCTGTGTCAAGAATAATTTACATATCGAACAGAGTTATGCTACCGAATGAAATTCTCAGCAAAGGGATTGGAGAAGTCCATTTATTGATTATGCGATTTATGAGATTTTACCTGAAGATCCAAAAGAAGCTGTATCAATCAAAAGATGATCATCTCGATTCTATTATGATTCTTTAATGCATATGTTGTATCGTCGTTCTTATGACGGACTTTTATTGCGTTGTCTTTCTGAAAGTGAAGCCAAGCAAACACTTCATGAAGCTTATGATGGAGTTTGTGGTGCGCATCAACCAGGTCCAAAATTACAGGACCGTATTCGAAGAATGGGTTATTATTGGCCTTCTATGATAGCAGATGCTGTAGATTATGCCAGACGGTGTAAAGCATGCCAAATTCATGCTGATTTTATTCATCAACCCTCTAAATTCTTACATCCTACAGCAGCTTCTTGGCTTTTCGAAGCTTGGGGTATGGATATTATTGGTCCAATTAATTCCCCTTCTGTCAAAAGACATCGGTTCATCATGGCTATAACCGATTATTTTTCTAAATGGGCAGAAGCAATTCCTCTTGTTGAAGTAAAAATGTCTAATGTGATTAACTTCATCAAACATCATGTCATTTATCATTTTGGGATTCCTCGAAGGATAATCCATGATAACGGGCCTCAATTTGCTAGTCAGGCATTTTATCGATTTTGTAACAAGAATCGGATCCAGAACTTAGCTTCTACAGCTTACAATCCAGCTGCTAATGGTTTAGCAGAAGCTTTCAATAAAACAATTATTAAACTTCTCAAAAAGTTTGTCTTCTCTAATAAACGTGATTGAACGAGAAACTTGGAGAATGTTTATGGGCTTATCGAACAACAATCCGAACTCCAACTGATTTTACACCATTTTTATTGGTTTACGGATGTGAAGCTGTTCTTCCACTGGAGATCCAGATACCATCTCTTAGAATAGCCATTGCTAATGAGCTAACTACAGAGAATAATAACCGCTTAAGACTCCAAGAACTTGAAGGTTTGGATGAGAAGCGACTTCAAGCACAACAGCACATTGAGCTGTATCAAGCCCGCATATCTCGAGCTTTCAATCGCAAAGTCAAAGAAAGGGTGTTTAAAGTAGGAGAGCTAGTTCTAGCTGTCCGAAGACCTATGGTTATGACTCATAAGAGTAAAGGCAAATTCCAAGCTAAATTGGAGGGTCCTTATGTAGTCGAAACCGTTATGTTCTTTTATAATCAATGCCAAACACGGTTAAGATGATTATTTATTCTCCTAAAAGAGAATTTTGATCTTCTGTCTTACCTGCTAATTTCAGAAAGAAAAAGATTTATTATTTATCATGTCTTCATTACCTCTGAATAAATATCAAATCTACTTCTTTTCCTTTATTATCTATCATGTTCATATTACCGCTGAATAGATATTAATATATTTTCTTTGAGTCATTACGATCTATTATGTCCATATTACCTCTGATAGTATTGTAATATCTAAAGAAAATAGGATTTATTATCTATCATGTCTATATTACCTCTGGATAGATATAATCTATTTTGTTGAGTTTGGAAAACTTATCATGTCCATATTACCTCTGATAATTATTTTCTATCTCATAACTATTTTATAAAAAAATGTTTCATTCATTGCATGATTTGAAATATTACGGCAAAAGAAAGACAGAATACAAATTTTTTTATTGATAACATGAAAGGAAGAATACAAAATTCTTTATTGATACAAAATTCCTAAGGAGGAGCAGACAGCTCTTCAATCATCTTCTGCAACTCTACCAGACGTTTTTCATGAGAGCCCACTATAGTTGTGTATGCTATAGATCTTCGGGCTTCCGTAGTGCAGAGGTGAGAGAGTTCGACAAAGGCAGATATCATTTTGTCTTTGGCATCTTCAAGGGTTTTTACTTTTGCTTCAGCACCAAAGACCTTCTCTTCCAATATTGAGCTCTGCGCTAGATGTTTATCTCGAGCTGCAATCATCTGCTCTCTCTCTGCTTTCAATCGAGCCAACTCTGCTTCAACTTCACGAATTCTATCATCTTGTTGATGAATTCTCATGTTTAAAGTTTCATAGGCTTCTCTATGTATCTCCAGTAAGGGTTTAGTTTCGTTTAAAAAAGCTCATTCTTTGGCAACTTTGCTGTTGTAGTCCTGAAGAGATTCTTTAAAAATAGTCTCCCGATTGATGTATTCAGCTGATAAAGCATCATACTCGGTCTGGATGAGACTTTCGAGGGTTTCACTTGACAGCCTTAGATATTCCTTAATAGGCTGTTCAAGTCCTTCCACTACTTTCTCTAGAGCTGCTGCTCTCTCAGCATCATTAAACATAGCAACGTTCCCAATGGTGGAAGCAATCGCAGCCTTCAAGCTTTTATAATTTAGGCCCTTCTTCAGGACCATCTTGATCAAGGCCGCCAAGGTTTTATAGAAAGCTTCAGTATGAATCTCAACGAAAAGATTCATTTCTGTATGGGAAGTCGGTGTGGCAGCAAGGTCTACTAAATCCTTCTTCTGAAGACTGGGAGCAGATGTTGTCGTTGCCTTGGTAGCAAGATGAGATAAAGCCATAGTTGTTGTTGCTACCATGGTTAATTGAGTCCTGGGGAGTTCTGGGGCTACATCTTCAACAACTTTTTCTGCTACCTCCGGAGGATGAGTTTCGGTGGTAGAAGATGGTATCATGGAGGTGCTGCTTCCTATATTCGATTCAGACTCGAACACAGTTATCTCAAGAACTTGAGCTGGACTGGCAGTAATAATTGATGTTGCCGCTACATCCATGGTCTCAGCAATCTGTTCTTGAGCAGCAATTGATTCTTGGAATACAGTTGGCTCTTTGTCTACAGCTTGCTCCTTGTCTGCAACTGGCTCTTCTTCTGCTGCAGCTGCTTCTTCTCTCTCTTCGGCAGGAGAAGGCAATTTCTGATATGCCTCTTCTGTAGGCTCTTATGGTATCTTCATAGGTGGGGAGTCTTCTTTAGAAGCAGAATCTTCTTTTGAAGAAGAACTCTCTTCTTCAGACTCTCTGTCTTCTTCATGAATAGTTTTTTGAGGAGGAGGAGCCACAGGATTTGCTGCAGCGATGATACCTACAAATATTAAGCAAAATAGTTAATATACAAAATCATAATACATATTTTTATATAAATTTTGGGTAATTTATCTTTACCAGGAGTAGGTGCATGATGCGCCAAGAGTGCGTCATAATCTATATCCCAGTCATCATCCTCTAATTCAAGGGCCGGTTCATCCGAAGGGATGGGTTCCGGATCAACAGCATGAGTTGTGGCGGAGTCTTCAACAACTTTCGCCTTTTGTGGCTAAGTGAGATATAGTGAAGTGCTGAGGCATCCAGGAGATAGGACTCCTACAACTTCTGTTGCTGCTGCTGGCTGGGATGCTGAAGACCCTTCTCCAGGTTGAGCTGAAGAAGATGTAATATTTTGGGGCTCCTCAACAAGAGTTTCGCTTTCTGAAGTAGCGGCTCTCTGTTTGGAAGGCCCTTTAACATTGACTTTCTTCTTCTTCTCCCGAAGAGTAACAACTGCATCTATTTTCTGCTTCCGGGTTGTAGTGATGGTAATGGGTCCTGCAACTGGTTCCCCCATTCCCATAGGGAGTGCTTCTAGATATTCATCCGGAACAACAACATCATCAGGTATGTCCGAAGGTACCCTAACCGGTTCTTCGACATTTCCTTTCTTGTCCCATCGAAGATTTCCCTTCATGTTGTAGTCATTTGCGAAGGAACGAATGGAGACATAAAAATAAGCATACGAATGGAGCATTCGTAGCTCAGTTGTACTTATGGTAGTGGACACACGGAATCTGGCACCGGTACATCCAGCGCTGAAATACGTCCATGCCCTTGCACCATCAACTAATTTTCCATAATAGTTGAAGCAAGTGGAGGGATTACCAACGTGAAGTTGGTCATATCTGAACTGACGAGCGAACCGACTGGGTAGATACGGTTCGAACATACAGTTGTCTTCAGTTCTATACATCAGATGCGAGGGTTTGATGCATATTAGCCATTTAAAGACTGGTGCAGGTATCTCAGTCCTCTCTTGACCTACATCTTCAAATTACATACCGAAACAGTCAGCTGGGACTGGTGGTCTTGTGCAGAAGAAGTTCCACCTATAGGAAAAGTTTAGTGTTGCCCGGGTATTCGCCACTGAAGTCGCAGTCCACGTGGCTTTATTAAATTTCTCGAGGAATACCTTCATATCATTTCCAGGGCCTGGTGGCAATAAATTGCAGTTGTGATGCAATAACCAGCCCATCAAATAAGTGTAGGGCATCTCCACCCTAGGGAAATCTTTTCGGTAAGGAGCATTATTGATCAGTTCATCACAAATGCTCGCAAACATACATTTATCCAACATACCATTGTCGATAACAGGTTGATTCTGGCCTTGAATACCAAACATACTGCTGGCCATAGTACATTTTGGTGAATCCTGTCGACTGTACCAGTCCCTGGTACGACCCATCTTTGCAGCCACATGGAAAGAAAGCCTGCCAGCAAGGCTTCCTTTGAGAGCTTCCGACTGTCATGTCTCAGAAAGCTCAATGCTTCAATTCCTGTAGGGAATTCTCCGGTCTTGGTGGTCAAATATTTGTCCGGGGACTTATAGGTGATCATCCAAGTGTTTATTGTATCAGCAGGAATTATTGAACAAGGGTTGATGGGTTGAGCCTTGTTGTCTTAGAATCTCTCTTTGTCATCCATGAATATCCTATTCTTATGGTAGAATAGATATGTTGTCCATTTATTGATGTATGCCAAATGCGATCCACTTTCATACATAGTGGTGCAAATCAGATAATGGCACATCAATTCTTGGTATACCTCAACTAACTGAGGATTTTTCTCCCTGATTTCTGCTAGTTCCCGGTTGGAGGGAACGTATTCTTCATATGGAGTTTCCTCCATTGGCAGCTTGGAGATGAATTGCATCTCATGGAGTGCAAAACCCATTTCACCTATTAGGGTTACAAAAGTCCCCGTCGAGCTGATATATAATTCCATCAAGGCTAAGAACAAGTTATTGTTCATTGGTATGCCTTGACTTGTGGAGGCTACTGCTTCAAATAGCCCAATGGCTCGCAGGTCCGCTTCAAAGTTCTTCATGTTCCAAGCACTAAGTTGAATCCAGTTATTATTGTGAGGGGTCATCCACCCTGGCAGCCTAGGGTTGACCTGGGGATATAGCACTGAGGCTTTCATAAACTTGTTTATGAACATTGGTATCTGTACTGGTTGGATCAAAGCTGAGCCCTCGCTCGGTATAAATCCAGGCAGTAAACCGGAGAAAGGAATGACACCACCGCTGGGAGTACTGGTATGGTAGACCATTTGGTTGGACCCGTCCCTCTTGAAAATAATTCTGCCTGGTCTACCATGACTGTTAGGAGTCAGGTTCCAGATCATCTGTTTTGGGTGGGTGGCATGAATAAACGAAGACAGAGGATAATCTCTTGGCATATCTGGGAGATATATTGCCCTCTCCAAACTTAAAGACCCAAGCCTCCTTCTTGGGGTTCATCTGTGATTGAAAATCAATAGCTCCCCAAACATGAAAGCAGGCTTCAAAAATTACTGGCCATCTAGCGACACCAGCAATTCTCCATTTATCAACGACAGCAGCATTATATCTCCCTGAGCAGCTATCAGTTGTTGTCTCTCTTCAGGGTACTGTTTGTCAGTTTACGGGAACTCAACATGAGACAGATTCTCCAAATAGTTGGAACCCAAGATACCAGTTGGGGAACCAAAGACTTCAGAGAGAGGATGAATCTGCAAGTCCACTACAAAAAGAAGATCAAGAAAAAAAGAAATCAAGTTAGTAAAATTCAGAATTGATCTCTATACATCTCTACGCAAATACTTCTACGCAAGTAAATGTTTGTGCGTAAAGATTTTAAAATTTTTCATTCTTTGTTTTAAAAAGATTGAAAAATATCCTAAGTTGGTTCATCTCTACGCAAGACTTTTTTACGCAAGTGAAGATTTGTGCGTAAAGGATTTTGAATATTTTACATTCTTTGTTTCAAAAAGTTTTGGAAAAAATTATAAGTTAATGCAGTGTATGACTAAAAGTTTTTACGTGTACGTTTCTTTGTTCAAAAAGAGTAAAAGTTGTACGCTTGAAAACATAGTCTTATTTTTATGCTAACACATATGAACGTGGGTGACTTGCGTATTTTTAATTTTTTACGCTGGCACGTATAGACGTGAGCGTAATTAATGCTTAACATTTTACGCTGGCACGTATAGACGTGGGCGTATTTTGTTGTTTCTATTTTTACGCTGGCATATATGGATGTGGGCATTTTTTCATATTTTTACGCTGGCACATATGAATGTGGGCGTATTTTTCATATTTTTACGCTGACACATATGAATGTGGGCTTATTTTTTATATTTTTACACTGACACGTGTAAACGTGGGCGTACGAATTAGGGTTTCTCTTGGGTCATCTTCCTCAATGAAATCCATGGTTGAATAGCGGGGATTTCTACCTATCATGGCCGGAGCCACGTTTGGGTGTCTTGGTCGAGTCTCCTCGCGGTGTGGGGATGCAACGGCGGTGTCGTGTCCCTCCGACGATCTCGTTGATGAGGTGGTGGCGGGCTTCTTCCCCTTGACTGTGTTGATCGCCTTCCTCTTTGCTGCCATTTGTTTGAATGGGATTTTGAAGACAAGAGTAAAGAAGATTGAGATTGCAAGAGATGAGTAAAATTCTCTCTTTACTAGCGAAGCTCTGTTTATAGAAAATTTTGAAATCGGTTCAAATTTCTGAATTTTACGCCTCTGAGATGACTGTTGGGTATCCCGAATTTTACGCTTCTGAGATGACTGTTGGGTATCCCGAATTTTATGCTTCTGAGATGATTGTTGGATATCACGGATTTTACGCTTCTGTTCAAAGTATTTCAAATTTTGAAACAAACTTTGAAGGGGGTCTTGTAGAAGCATAAATAAACTTCATAGACCAAGTCAAAGAAGTTGAGAGCTTTTCGCAAAGTCAGTTTCATACTCTACGCGAAGCCCATTTAAAGACTCTACGCAAGTCAAACTGAGTCAGATTCAAGCTCTACGCAGAGATCAAACAGAGTCTAACTCTACGCAAGCTCCTTTACGCGAGAGCATTCTCAGACTTTACGCGAGAGATAGGCTGTCCAGACCGCATTTAATGTGCGTGATAATGCTCTGACAGAATGATTTTCTGACAGAACATTGCACAGAAGCCAAGAAGATTTTTGCACCAAACCCAACGCTTATAGTTTAGTGTGCAGATGGGCTACTTTACGCTCAAGAGACCGCTTCCTTTACGCATGAGAGTTATTTGAGTTTCTTACGCTCAAGGCTATCTCAGCTACTACTTTTGTATGCGTAGAGTTTATTTGAGCTAGCTATACGCTCAAGGATACTTTTTAGCCGCTCTACGCAGGAAGTTTATTTTGGGTTATTTTATGCTCAATCTTTTCTGGCTATGTGAGAACGTGGTCTGCATACGTGGCTTTCATGCCACACTTATCGAGGAACGTGTGTACGTGTTCTCCCCATATTGTTGAAGTTGTGGGACACGTGTCACCATGCGTAGAGACCATAACTCTATATGGGACACGTGTCATCACGCGTAGAGGTCGACTTTGAATCGTGGGTGGCAGTTACTTGCGTAGAGACCCAATTATGTTGCTTTTTACGCATAGAGGTTCTATTCTATAAATAGACTTATTTTTTAAACAGAAGGTACAAGATTTTAGAGCCCAGAGACTTTCAGAGCAAAGTGATTTTCCAGAGTGTTTCTCTTCAACTTTTTCTCAAGAACAAAGTGAAGCAAAGCAGGAAAGCATTCGACTGTGCCTTCAGTGCCAATTGTGTCGATACCTTTCTGGTGACTTAGTTCTTCCGGTTGTTCTTCTTCAAGCAGTTCTCTTCATCATCATCGTGTGGTCCAAGGAACAAAGTGATCGCTCTCAGATCAGACTTCCCTAGCAATACTTCGCCCAGAATCTATTTGTACTTTTGTACTTTTTCTCGTTTTCTTTCAAAAGCATTTTAAGGACATTTTGTTAAGTGAAACAATAATAAACTAATATTTCAAGGCACATCTTAGTAGTTCATGTTATATTCCAGTTACTACATGTTGATACATTCATTCTCATGATTACTTACAGTTTATTATTGTCTATGACATGATAACCTGTTTACATGTTTCCTCTTTGTTTCAATTACTTTTCCATCTTGTATTACCATTACTTACTGTTTTTATAGTTTTTTCCAATTTAATGGAACTGTTATTAGTTCATGTATTCACTCCAATCCTAACTGGATAACATTTTTTAGAGGATCTTGAGGACTTTTGTCCTACCTATTATGGACCGGGAGTAGATGATAGATACGTCCAGGAGTCACAGGAGGAGCCTATTTCCGTAGAGGAGACACCACTGGTAGCGACTTAACTAGTTTAGCTATTAGTACTGGATTTCTCTCCAGCTTCTGAGATATTGAGATGTTATATTTCTGAGACTTATGTTGATGTTGAGATAGCTAGACTCTTGGACTTTTGATGTGGATTTGGGATATATATGTTTCTAGCCTTCTCTTGGATTCTCATTTTATATTTTTATATCATTATCGTACCATTTATCTTTCTTATAGTTTATTATGATTGAGTATGAATATTATTATTATATTTTCCTCATTTTGGAGATGAAATATCATTTACAAGATGTGATATATATTCATGAGATGTGTTAGTTAGTATTGATTGACCTAGACATCGTTCTACAGTCGATCCTGCAGCATATGCTGGACGTACCCACGTCCTCGTGCCCTTATTCCGGGTACGGATTGTAATGACCCGCTTCGCACAAACAGAATGCCGATTCAAACGGCACAAGTGCAACGACCCAATCCTGCCTTGGTTGGGGAAACGACTCGATTAAGTCAAAGTCAATGGACTTGGCCCTTCAGAAGAAATCAGACTTCGACTTTCAAAGGTGCGCTCGGAGGCTCGCTCGGCCGATGCGATCATCGCTAAGGTGGGTGGCTTCGATGAACCTGTCTTTGCTTAGCCTGGACATATAATAATATGGACGGTATTGCTAGATTCGCTAGGCGATAATCCCCTTGCATGCTAATAAGAAAACTCAACGTACCCAGCTAAAAGAATAATCCTATATTGTATTGCTTGTGTAGAACATGGAAATAAACTTAAAATTTCACTTGAACCCTCGTACCACACTCTAAGCTCGTGCCAAGGCACATCTTATGTGTATCGAATAGATTTACTTTTGCGCTCAATTATGTACGAAATGTATGTCAGTGGGATCGTACCACAACATGAGGCACAACACAGTAAATGGTTCACTAAATTGAGGCAGAAAGACTATCAAAATAGTCATTCTGAGCCGAGTAATAGAAACATAGGAATGCTTCGAGACCATTAGGTCGCCAAGGCAGTTTCCGTATCGAGAGCTACATAATGATAACAAAAGAATGAATGAATAAATGAACGAATGAATGAATGAATGAAAGAACAAAAGAATGAATGATTGAACAAGTGAACGAATGAATAAAACAAAGAAAGGAAAGAATGAATGAAAGAAAGAAATAAAATAAAGAAGAAAAGTATGATTAGCGACAGGTATATCGGGGACATGCAACGGGGCTCACTACCCGTGCTACACGGATGCCGCCGCCAACCTAGTCGATAATCCGTTATAGCTCAGAGAGCCTGTCTCAGAAAGCCCGATAAGTTAAGAATAAAAAGAAAATACGAAATGGCCGCGGACAAATCGTGCACGAGAAAAAAGAAAGAAGAATTCCTCGGATGATCAGAAGCTAGGTGACCAGGGATCATGTCGGCCTAGGCAGAATTCATGGCATACTGGTGACTTGTGTCACGCATCGATCCCGCAGAGTCTTTTCGTCCTCGCTTCGGACTTTGTGAGACTGTTCATCTTCACTAAGGCATGATGTCATGCAAGCCTAAGTTACGCTTGTACAAGGCCAAGACCTGTAATAAGACAAGATAGACAAGGTTGACAATACACAACAGAACATATTGCAGATAATTGAAGCAGCAGCGGACATTTTACAGATATATGAATTGAACACAATGGTAACAAGAAACAATTATCTTTATTAATTTCATTTGAACAGATTACAAGCTCTCGTCTTTCTCTGATACAATGCTTATATTCTTTCAGGATTTTACAGATTACAATGATCTCGTTCCCATATATTACATTCTTTTATATACAAAACCAACTCTTGGCAACAGATGTCCTTCTCTTGGCATCTCTTCTGATTTTTGGCTCCTGAGGATGAGGCTCGGACTATCGCTTTGGACTATCCTTCTCGATGTATCTTGCACTTGCATGCAGATTGATGGTGGGTCAATATATTAGCATACTGGTGATTGTGAACAAAGAGCTACATTTGTCTGAAACGATCACTGTTTATTTAGTGAGAAAATATTTCTTGTGATGTGATCTTGCTACTTTTACCTATGTTCATTTCATGCATACAAAGTTAGTTTACATTCTTTGAAAATATCTTTGAAAAGCCACAATTTATTTCATTTCAAGCATACAAGGGACTGTTCAATTCAAGCACGATGACTATTTATTTCATGTGCAGTACGCAGCGTGTTTCATGAACCATATCATTTCATTAGGGACAACAACATTAGCATTCTTTTCTCTTATTCAAGACATTCTCAGGCAGATTACAAGCATGATTATCATAATTTCTTTGGACGGAACATAACAATTCTTGCAATAGATTAATCTTTTCAAGCAATTCATATAGAAAACTTAAGCAACACATACATATCACTTCTCAGTGATTCTTACCCATAGCCGACAGTCATCCTTACATAAGACAAGGATTAGCATAAACATAACATAACCAACATTCTTATTTCCTGTTCGTCTCTGCATCTTTAGCTCTTAGCAAAATATTCTTGACACATGCAGACTCGATTGGCAGCTGTGACTCTCCGGTTCAGCTCTGCACCAATCAATACTTATCTATATGATGGTCCATGGAAAATTCCATGATTAGCCGCTGTGACTTTTTGGTTCAACTCGTCGCTAAGGACTCAAATATCGACTCCCATTTTCACATGAAGGCCCTAATCTCTCCTAGGCCGAGTGGTTCCAGGCACCCCCAGATACCACCCAAGAGACAAATTTTTACTTATGCACAAGTTGCCCGAGACCAAATACATGCTCTAGCAGTTCTATCAGATGAGACAGATTTAGACTTATGTACAGATATACGACACATTCATTTCGTACCTTAGCAGATATACAAAATGTTCATTTCATGCCTTTGTAGATGTACGACACGTTCACTTCGTGCCTTTTCTTCTTTTAATCACATAGCCATCAGCTTCTCTCTTTTCTTGTCAAGCATGACAATTAGTCATATTCAGAACAAAGATCTATATTAGCATGTAAACATCTCATTTAATTTTAACATAGCAAACATTCATTTCTTTTTATCAGGCAACAATCTTTCTTTAGCATACAGGCATCAGTTCGTTTCTCATTAACAGGCAACGATTCTTCTTAGCATACAGGTTATCTCTTTTCTTATTCTTAGCATAGTAACATGTGGATTTTCTTAAAGCATACTCAATAAATTACCATCTTGTTATTAACAATAGCATTCAATCAAAAACTCAGATTCTTATTAGGCGTAAGCGAATCATAAAATGAGACATTGTCCACTCACCCAGATCAATCGTCTTCTATTGCAGAGCCAACAATTCGATTTTAATGTTTATCTAGTACCTTTGCGGAGCGGGGCACTACAACTTGGGTGCGGGTCTGGACACACAAGCGACATAATGTTGGTATTGCGTAGCCTATTAGGATGTACCGACCATCACGCCTGGTCGTCACTATGAATACCCAATTTGTATAGTCTAAATGGCTTGTGATGCCAGCGATCGGTGCATATAGATTAAGTTAGTTCGCTGGCGGTAATTCGCGTGCGAGTCCTTGCATTGAAATAAGAAATATGAGTAAGCTGAACAACTGAGTAACTGAATGAAACATATCTGAACAAAGTTTGAGTATAACACATCTTGACAAAACTTGAGTACTTCGTTCACCTGAGTCAGAAATACGCCCATGACACTCTTATTTTCTTATGCAAATCTGTCATGTCACTATGTATAAAATGTTGGCTAACTTGGTTTACCTTGGACAGGGAAGATCGTATGGTAATTATGTAAGTTGCATATGTTATCCTTATAAGACACTTGATATCCGTAACACGAGATAGGCTTTACATTATATGCCATGAATAAGGCAAGATTAGAAAGACAATAACTGATAGATGGTGCACGAAACTAAATTGAACTTGTTTGGTAATAATAGCGAGCGGGCAAGCTAGCCTTCCCACCAGTGCATGTAATGTACTGATAACCACATAGACTGCTTGCAGGGTACGGGAGAACCTCGTCTGGTGCGGAGTATTCCCTCGAACGTCTAAGGCACAGAGCTAACTCTGGAGCCGTGGAACGTTGCAAAGGAACTGAAGCACCATATATAGGATATAATATATTGGAACATCGTCATGTATTATTCCATATTGTAAGCCGCTTGGCATGTCTTTTATGTTTCGAGAGAGAGAACTTGAGCGAATTATAATCTTAGCCTAGCACCGCTTGTAATACTTCTTAGATATCAATAAAGATCTTGAATTTGTTTCAACTTGTATTCATTTACATTTCTGCCGCAATGGGGACACTCTGTGCGACTCTGTGGCCTAGCTTCAATCAGCCATTTTAGGAATCCGCCTTACATGGGCTTAACATAGGCTCACGCGACATCAAGCCCAAGCAAGGACGTTCGCTCCTCTGGGAGCGTGGCATGACAGATTGGTATCAGAGTACGACTTTACGTCCTTGGACTTCATGTCGATTCTCTCAGTTTTGAAAGCTCGTTCGTGGGTAAAAGATGTGTACGCTCTCTCTCGTTGTTCCTTAGGATGTTCCATACAATAAGTCTAATATTTTCAAAAGCTCGTACAAGTATTCGGTTGAACGGGATCGATATACGAAGGCCTTTGTGCCGAACTGTGTCGGACTTGAGTTGAAAGGAACCCATGCTAAAGTTAGCAAGTGATGTATATACTTGAATAACCTTATGCTGACACAAGCGAATAAGTGTGCGAGACTGGAGTATAGTTCAAACAGGATGGCTATGCACACATCCTTTTGGCTAAGTTGTGCTGAGTATCGTGCACCTAGACCTTCTGGTGCGAGCGAGTCTGCGAGCGAGATTGAATATCGCTCAGAAGAGAATACGTTACACTTAGAGTGTATATCGATAGAGATGCTATCGGACCAACGCTAAGGCGAACACAAAGATTGGTGTTAGGTTTTGAGGAATAGTTCGAACAGCTAATTACATCGAGGAGTATGAATCAGTAATATAAATTGCATGATGGACTATCAATAGAGGTATACGAGACCTAGATTATCAAAGCGCTGCAAGGAATCATGCTGGTGTTTTGAGGAACATATTAGGGAAATATATGAGCGAATAATGTGAACGTGATTGAATCCAAGATCGGATGACTATATCCCTGAGTGGTGTATACGATAGCCTCGAAGAGGAGTAAGAGTGAGTTTTGATGATTGGTCGAGTGGCACAAATCCTGAGTGGTGTATAGTTCATCGTGGAAATTATTCAAACAAAATTGAGGATTTGGGGTAGCAACGAGTATATCAGCAAGGGATGTGATCGTGCAAAGCCTTAGATCAAGTAACACTTAGTTGGTCGTGTTTCGAGGGTCTCGAATGAGTTGTCGTTCGAACAATTTATGAATGTGTAGTGCAAATTAGAAAACGGTATTGAATAAGGATTCAGAACGATAAAAATGGATGTCTTGATCGGGGAAACCTAGCGAATCATACGTGCGATTTCAGATATAGTAGAATGGATTGAAACTTGAGTTAAGGTAAAATACTCATAGATGAGATTGAAGATAGCACGATTGAAAGATAGCGTACATGAAAGCGTTGGTATGAAGATACGAGAATGACTCTAAGGATTTGGGATAGATGTTGCTCATGATACGAATTGAGGAACTATGTTGCACAACTCGAATTTTGTTGCAAAGGAAGATCGTCAGGTTATATACATCATCAATGGTTTTGAGGCGTATCAAAGATCGATGTGCGATAACTCGGGGATACTCTGATTCGAGGAATGATGATCATGTAAAATGTTATTGTTTAGATGGAATATATACTTGGGATTTTGATAGTAATGGATGTTTGGATTATTTGACTTGATGAACTTGAAGTATACATGAATAAATGATAGTCGGACTATGCGAAACAAAAACGTTGATAGATTTGATGAGAAATGAAAAGAAGAAATATTTGAGAACTGGATTGATATATTACTTGGATGAAAACGAAAATGTCTTGATTGATTCGATGATAACCAAAACGTTGACGTTCTTATATTTTACGAGTGCCAATCCAGCCTCGCACATCTGTCACGTCGGATTAGGGCGATAATTTTACGGAAATGCTGGCATGGTGATTCAAGTCCAGCAGGGATGATCGAACTTGCGGAAGATCATGGCATGGCAATTGGATGATTTTGACTTGTGGTTTGATGCAAAGGTAAATTCGAGGATCATTGGACTTGTGATTTACGATAAAGTAAGTTTGAGAATTGAGTAGATCTAATGTGCGCATCAAGAATAAATTAGTCTAGACTCAAAGTAAGAGTTACGCCCCGATGAGGACTATTATTCTGCAGGATAGTTGACCTGGTGATTCATGTCTAACATGGATAATCGGACTTACGGGAGATTGGGGCGCGACATATTGTTATGCTAGACGACCTTGTGATCGAATACATAAATTATGTGAAACGACTAAGGGAATATGGTCTGAGAATTATGGTTTAGTGACAAATCGTGCCGTGGTATACTTGACTTGGTTAGGATGGATAGGTGGAATATATCGAACATGTTTAAAGAGATAGACTATGCAAATTGCTAGTTTGGACGTGCAATATTAATATACCGAGGATTTGTTTGAGCTGAACTTACCGTAGGATGGCTTTGCTGAACAGACTCGGACCCCGTACGAAGAATGTTAATGCAAATAAGATGAACACTGCTCGATGTTTAGAAATCTGAGTGAAACGAGCTTGGGTAGAGTATCCAGTACGAACGAACAACGGTTTAACCTTAGAATTGGGGCAAGCGTCATGCAACGAGTTTGCACGATGAACCTCGAACTTGAGTTATAATTATGACCTTATGAGCTGACCTAGCGGATAGGTGGACAACCCTATGCTGAGTTACTGAACCTATATGACCGACTTTATAGTAGCGTTCGGGTGGACGATTGATCTGGGACAACAAGACTTAGAGTTAGGACTTGAAACTGGAAGAGTGTGCTAGCGACATTGATATCAGACCCATATGAAGTGTATAATAGGAACCGGTGATGCACAAGTAAAGTTGGGATAACGAATTGAATCATCGCTTAGAAGACGTACTTGATGGTAGTGTAATGCATGGTTTTGAAATTGGACTAGAATTACTTGGATTTTGATCGACGCCGCTAAGTAATCATATTGGTTTCATAAGACGAGAATGCTTGAAAAATGAATCATGTCATCTCGAGGATCGAGATAGATGATAGTAAAATGAACTGGTTTCGATTTAGGCGAGTTGGTAAAATGATCGGCAATTCGAAACTATCCCGAGTAGCTTGTCCGACTTCGCTATTGCTAAACTTGGTTGAAATATATATATATTCGGGGGATACCTTGAATATGTGCATGACCCAGACTCAGCGATATGCTGAACTCGAATGCAGCTACAAGTGGATATGTTGAGATGTGTATGAATGAGTGAATTAGCCTTAACCTTAGCCTCAGCCTAAGACCCTCATGTATGATGAATTATAATGTACCTCGTATGACCGTTATAGTCCGATGATATGGCACAATAGCGACCAGGTCATAGAAACACAATAATTGAGTGAGTACCGTCAACTCGAATGAGTGGTAAAGTCATTCAATGAAATTAGCCAATCACAAGCGACACGGAACTTAGAAAGGTACTTGAGTATAGTTTAATGCCATCAAAAGATAGAGTCGTTCGATGAGAATTGTCTACGACACACATACGATATGGATTAAGGAACGGTAGGATGACTTGCACTCAGGAAGTCTCGATGACGAGACTTATTCTAAGTGGTGTATTATGTCATGACCTGCTCCGCACAACCAGAATGTCAATTCAAACGACGCAAGTGCAACGACCCAATCCCACCTTAGTTGGCGAAACGACTCGATTAAGGCAAATACAATAGACTTGGCCCTTCAGAAGAATCCAAACTTAGACTTTCAAAGGCGCGTTCGGAGGCTCGCTCGGCCGATGCGATCATCGCTAAGGTGGGTGGCTCTGATGAACCTATCTTTGCTTAGCCTGGACACATAATAACATGGACGGTATTGCTACATTCGCTAGGCGATAACTCTCTTGTATGCTAATAAGAGAACGCAATGCACCTAGCTAGGGAAATGATTCTATCTTGTATCGCTTGTGTAGAACATGGAAATAAACTTGGAATTTCACTTGAACCCTCGTACCGCACTCCACGCTCGTGCCAAGGCACAACTTATATGTATCAAATAGATTTACTTATGTACTCAATTATGTATGAAATGCTTGTCAGTGGGATCGTACCACAACATGAGGCACAACACAGTAAATGGTTCACTGAATTGAGGCAGGAAGACTATCAAAATAGTTATTACAAGTCGAGTGATGGAAACATGGAAAGGCTTCGGGACTATTGGGTCGCCAAGGCAGTCCCGTACCGGGAGATGCATAACGATTACAAAAGAATGAATGAATAAATGAACGAACAAATGAATGAATAAAAGAACAAAAGAATGAATGAATGGACAAGTGTATGAATAAATGAAAGAAAGAAATAAAATAATGAAAGTAAGAAAGTAGAAAAGAAAGAAAAAAAGTATGATTAACGACATGTATGTCGGGGATGTACAACGGGGCTCGCTACCCGCGCTGTACGGATGCCGCTGCCAACCTAGTCGATAATCCGTAATGGCCCAGAGAGCCCGATAAGTTAAGAATAAAAGAGAATACAAAATAGTCGTAGATAACTAGCGCACGAGAAAAGAGAAAGAAGGATTCTTCGTACGATCAAAAGCTGGATGACCAGGGATCATGCCGGCTTAGGAGGAATTCATGGCTTACAAGTGACTTGGGTGCGGGTCTGGGCACACAAGCGACGTAATACCGGTATTGTGTAGCCAGTCAGGGTGTACTAGACATCACGCCTGGTAGTCACTACGAATACCCAGTTTGTATAGTCCAAATGGCTTGTGATGCCAGCGACCGGTGCATATAGATTAAGTTGACTCGCTGACGACAATCCGGTAAGAGTCCTTGCATTGAAATAAGAAATCTGAGTAAGTTGAACAACTGAGTAACTGAATGAAATACATCTGAACAAATTTTGAGTATAACACATCTTGACAAACTTGAGTACTTCATTCACCTGAGTCAGAAATACGCCCATGACACTCTTATTTTCATATGCAAATCCGTCAAGTCACTATGTATAAAATGTTGGCTAACTTGGTTTACATTGGACATGGAAGATCGTATGGAAAGTATAGTAAGTTGCATATGTTATCCCTATGCGACACTTAATGTCTGTAACACGAGATAGGCTTTAAACCTGATCCTAAGACAAGATTAAAAAGACAACAACTGATAGATGGTGCACAAAACTAAATTGAACGTGTTTAGTAATGACAGCGAGTGGGCGAGCTAGCCTCCCCACCAGTGCATACAATGTACTGATAACTACATAGACTGCTTGCAGGGTACGGGAGAACCTCATCTGGTGCGGAGTATTCCCTCGAACGTGCTAAGGCACGGAGCTAACTTTGGAGCCTTGGAGCGTTGCAAAGGAACTGAAGCACCATATACATGGCATAATATATTGGAACATCGCCATGTATCATTCTATATTGTAAGCCGCTTGGCACGCCTTTTATATTTTGAGAGAGAGAGAGCTTGAGCGAATTACAATCTCGGCCTAGCACTGTTTGTTATACTTTTTGGATATCAATAAAGAGCTTGAATTTGTGTTAACTTGTATTCATTTACATTTCTGTCGCAATAGGGACACTCTGTGCAACTCTGTGGCCTACTTCAATCGGCCATTTTAGGAATCCGCCTTGTGTGAGTGCAACCTAAGCTCCTGCGGCATCACGCACAAGCAAGGACGTTCGCTCCTCCGGGAGCGGGGCATGGCAGATTGGTATTAGAGCACGACTTTACGTCATTGGACTTCATGTTAATTCTTTCAGTTTTGAAAGCTCGTTCGTGGGTAAAAGAAGTGTACGCCCTCTCTTTTTGTTCCTTGGGATATTCCATACAATAAGTCTAATATTTTTAAAATCTCGTACAAGTATTCGGTTGAACAGAATCGATATACGAAGGCCTTTGTGCCGAACTGTGTCAGACTTGGGTTGAAAGAAACCTATGCTAAAGTTAGCAAGTGGTGTGCGTACTTGAATAACCTTATGTTGACACAAGGGAATAAGTGTGCGAGACCGGAGTATAGTTCGAATGGGATGGTTATGCATACAGCCTTTTGGCTAAGTTCTGCTGAGTATTGCGCACGTAGACCTTCTGGTACGAGCGAGTTTACGAGCGAGATTGAATATCGCTCAGACGAGAATACGTTACACTTAGAGTGTATATTGATAGAGATGCTATCGGACCAACGCTAAGGCGAACACAGAGATTAGTGTTGGGTTTTGAGGAATAGTTCGAACGGCTAATTACGTCGAGGAGTATGAATCAGTAATATGATTGCATGATGGACTATCAATAGCGGTATACGAGACCTAGATTATCAAGGTGCCGTAAGGAATCGCGCTGGACTTTTGAGAAATAGATTGGAGAAATGTATGAGCGAATACTGAGAATTGAAGACAAGCTTGGATGACTAGATCCCTGAGTGGTGTATGCAATAGCCTCGAAGAGGAGTAATAGTGAGTTTTGAATTGGTCGAGTGGCTCGAACCCTGAGTGGTGTATGGTTCGTCGTCGAAATTGTTCGAGCAAAATTAAGGATTTGGGGGGTAGCAATGAGTATATCAGCAAGCGATGTGATTGCGCAAAGCCTTAGATCAAGTAACACTTAGTTGGTCATGATTTCGAGGGTCTCGAACGAGATATCGTTTGGACATTTTGTGAATGTGTAGTGCAAATTAGAAAACTCGATGTACCGTAACTCAGGCTACTCTGATTCGAGGAATGATGATCGTATAAAATGTTATTGTTCAGATAGAATATATACTTAGGCTTTTGATCGTAATGGAAGTTAGGATTACTTGATTTGATGAACTTGAAGTACACCAGAATAAATGATAGTCGGACTATGCGAAACAAAAATGTTGACGGATTTGATGATAAATGAATTGAGAAAATATTTGAGAACTTGATTGATATATTACTTGGATGAAAACGGAAATGTCTTGATTGCTTCGACGATTACCACAACGTTGATATTTTTGTTTTGTACGAGCGCAATTCTAGCTTCGCACATGCGTCACGCCGGATTAGGGTGATCCTTCCACAGGAGCGCTGACATGGTAATTCCTGTCCAGCGGGGATGATCGAACTTGTGGGAGATCATGGCATGGCCATTGGATGATTTTGACTTGTGGTTTGATGCAAAGGTAAATTTGAGGATTGTTGGACTTGTGATTGACGATAAAGTAAGTTTAAGGATTGAATAGATCCAATGTGCGTATCGAGAATAAATTAATCTAGACTCAAATCAAGAGTTACGTCCCGATGGGGACGATTATCCCGCGGAAGCATTGACATGGTGATTCATGTCCAACATGGATAATCAGACTTGCGGAAGATTGGGACGTAACATATTATTATGCTAGACGACCTTATGATCGAATACGTGAATTATGTGAAACGACTTAGGGAATATGGTGTAAGAATTATGGTTTAGTGACCAATCGTGTCATGGTATACTTGCTTGGTTAGGATGGATATGTGGATTATATTAAACATGTTTGAAGAGATAGACTATGTGAATTGCTAGTTTGGACTTGCGATATTGATATGCCAAGGATTTGTTTGAGCTGAACTTACCGTTGGATGGCTTTGCTGAACGAACTCAGACCCTGTACGAATAATGTTGATGCGAATAAGATGAATACTGCTCGATGTTTAGAAATCTGAGTGAAATGAGCTTGGGTAGAGTATCCTGTACGAATGAACAATGATTTAACCTTAGAATTGGGGCGAGCGTCTTGTAAAGAGTTTACAAGATGAACCGCAAACTTGAGTTGTAACTATGACCTTGTGAGCTGACCTAGCGGATAGGCAAACAAACCTATGCTGAGTGACTGAACTGTTGGCCCAATCATTGTATCATGTTTTTGAATATGGTTAATCTGTTAAGTTTAGCATTTCATTATCACTAATCTTCATACTATCATTATAGCATTTCTATTTATACTTATACCTTTGGTGATATATGCTTATTATTTTACATATTAGTGATATGAGTTTTTATTATATATATCTTAAATTTAATTCAGTTACCAAATTCAAAACTATGTTTTGATTGTGATTATTCAATTAAGTTTAACATTATGATATCACTAATATTTGTGCTATCACTATAGCTCTTATACTTAAACTTAGCATTGTTCTACTATGCTTTATCTTATCATATTTGCTACATGTATATTGCTTTGTTCGTCTAACATGTACATACAGAAAAGCAATAAGCAAGATCAATGTGGACATATGCAATAAAAAAATTATGGTGGGCCAAAGATGACGGATCCTACAAGATTTTAATGAACCACCCGACGACATCTCTGGACATCTTTGGACAGCTGTTGTCAAGGAAGAAGCCGACATCTAACAAGGAAAGAACCATGCCATCACATTTCAAGACTCTGAAGAAGCCTGCACCTGCTACAATATATCTGGTGTCTGTAATGAGTCTTAGGAATAATTGTAAACACAAGAAATGGATGACAAAATTGAAAGCTAGGATAGAAATTAGCCCATGATCATTTTCGGATGAAAATCGGCATACCGATGGTATACCGATTTTGTTCACCTACAAAATCGGCATACCGACGGAATACCAATCTATGTCGACGGTATACCGATTCAGTAACGTTAAAAATCCAATGGTTGGATTTCGAACATTTAATGATCCCAACGGCTATATTTCTAGCCGTTGTAATTCCAGACCGGTATTCCGATGGTATACCGGTTCGTACCGACGATATACAGATCACTGACTGAAAAGTTGCCTTTGAGCTCTTTTCAATGCTTTGGTTACAAATAGCCTTGAATCCCTTCATTAAGGTTGATACTTTGAGCCTAAAAATTTCTAAACCAGCAAAGCCTATCCATAAACAACTCTACAAAGTTTTTATTTTTCATCCACAAATTGTGTTAGAGTTATTGAGTTGAAAAGTAAGATCTCCATTTTATTGTGTAAGGAGATCAAAACCTATTGTGAAAGGTTGAAGTTGGAGAGTCTTCGGATCCAAACTCTCGGTTGAAGTTGGAGAGTCTTTGTATCCAAACTCTTGGTCGAAGTTGGAGAGTCTTCGTATCCAAACTCTCGGTTGAAGTCGGAGAGGCCTTCGGACTAAAGCTCTCGTGTAAGAAATTGGTGAGCCTTCGTATGAAAACTCACATTATGCTATTTGCGATAATAGTGGATTAAATCCGGAGAGAGTTCCGGGACTGGAGTGTCCCTTGGAAGGATACCATGATACATCGGGTGTCGGTATTATTTTGCTTCTTCTCTTGCACTTATATTTCTAAATTTCTCATTAGCTTGTGCTAAGTGCTTGATTAGTTAGCTTGACCCTATTCACCCCCCTCTAGGGTTCCTACAATTGGTATCAGAGCAAGGACTCTATTGTTAGGCTTAACATCCTTAGAGTAGATCCTTGTTAATTTTTCTATGTCATCGTATTCCTCCTCCTCCGATAAAGAGGGTTTTACTTCTAGTAGCATGGACAATCATGTTCTTCTAAATGCAAGAAATGCTCTAAGTGGAAACCCATGGCTAACCAATCCTTAGAGATTCTTGATGACCTTTATTCTACAAATGAAGAACTTTCAGAAAAGGTAATTCATTTAGAAGAATCTAATGAGTTTTTGAGAAATGAAAACAATGATTTATTGTCTAGACTTGATTTTCAAAACTCATCTTTTGTTTCTTTAAAGAGTTTGAATGAGACTTTAATTTTGAAAATCAAATCTCTTTCCTCATCAATAGAAGATCTTAAGAGGCAAACACATTAGCTAAATCATTTGCATGATTCTTCCATTGACTCTTTAAAGAAACAAAATGATGATTTTATTTCTAGAATTGCTTTATTTGAAAAAGAGAATTATGCATTAAATGCTAAATTTGATTATCTTACTTGTTTGTATGATGATTTGCTATTAGAACATGATATTCTTAAGACCAAATCCATGCATGCTAACTCTAGAGATATTCATCATTCTAGTATGTCACATGTTCATAATCATGCTCATTCCGATACATGTGCATACACTAGTATTAGGTGTTTTTATTGCTCTCGCATTGGACACATGAGTCTAACCTATCCTATTCGTAGGAGTTTTTCTACCAATGCTAGAGTAAATAGTATATGGGTCCCTAAAACTAACAAATATGGATCCAAGTTTATTTGGATACCAAAGTCTTCGCCTAATGTTGTAGGTGGAGCTTCTTGTATCGGAACATAGTACCGAAGAGAGTGTTGGTGGTTGCAAAGCTCAAAGGTCATCTTTCAAGCAATTGTACCAACGCAAGTGTGGCCACTAGAGCCACTTTGGTAACAAGCTAAACGATTCTCTTTAAATGGTTTATATTTGTAGAATCTAGCATGTTTCTCTTGATGTCTTGCTACTAGCTCACACTGATATCATTTAGTTGCTTTTTATATAAATCAATGTGAGATATAATACTAGCATGCTAAGTTAATTTTCTTATTAATTTTTTTTATCTAGCATGACTAGTTAGCTTAAATGATTAGTTCACGCTATGTAGTTTATCACTCATTTTCTATTAGTGTGACACATTTATATATTCATGCTCGTTATTCTTAATCATTATTTATAAAGCATGCATATCACTCTAGTCCATAGGAGCTTGGTTTTGATTTGAGTTAATACGATTTTAACTCTCCGTCTTTAAAGTTTTTGAGATAGTCACTTTTTGTCGATTTGTATATAATATGTCATATTTAAATTAATCGGTATTTGTGAATATATGTGTTTAGCACAAGCTTCTTATCACTTGACAAGTATACACTTATACTTCCATTTTAATCTCGTGCTTATATAATATATTCATTATTGATTCTCATGTTTTATTTTGACTAAATCTCTTATGAATCAATTATGTCTTTGCCTAATAAAGCTTATTTAAACATGTTTTGAATTTATGATAGTTTTTCAAACATTCATTAAGGATACATGACTATATTCATTAAATTTCCATTTACATGTAGATCATGTATTTCTTATGTTGATATATATTTTTGTATAAATGTCTTTATGTGGGCATATGAGTTAAGCTAAAGTTTTATATTGACTTGAAGAGTATTTAATTATACTTGTTACCTTCAAACTTGTGCTTATCTCATACTTTAGCTATTGATTCCTTTGACCAAATTTGTGCTTCTTGAATCAATTAGCTTCTTCTTTAAAGTCTTCTTTTAATGATATCTTTTTGACTTTTTGGTTGGCATTATGGATACATGTTCTTAATTGATTTTTGATCTTTTCATGTATGACTATTCGTGATATATATAGTTTCATATATATAAATGATTCCTAACTTTTGATATTTATTTGTTTATACCTTTAAGTTAGGATGTTGAAAGAAAATGTTTATTAATGTCTTGCTCATGACTAATTATGGTGTTCTATTAAGGTCACATAGTTTTGTGCTTTACCTTGCATGTTAAATTTACCTCCTTAATTAGTGCACATTTTCTAGTCTGTATCTTTATAATTTACTATGGTGCACTATGAAAGCTCTTGGAAAATATACTTTTTGATATCTTTAGCATTTAGCTTTCTTGATCTTAATGATCTTTCCTTGCTCATTCCTTGGGTTTATGCTTCTTTAGAATTATTGTTGCCTAATGATATTTTTGTAGCACATAAGGATTCTTGTAATTGATACATCATATTTCTTATGTCTTAGCTACTATGGTTTGAGCTTTTGTGTTGAGATTTTTCCATTTCTAGAGAATACACTTATTTCATAATGGCTATAATATTTTGCATTCTCTAGATCGATCTATTATTTTATTATCTTGGGTTAATCTCAATACTTGACAAGGAGATTTTTTTATTATGTTTTCATGAATATCTCTTTTGGCCTATACTTGATTAGAGTCTAATTCATTTTTAGTGACTTAAGAGTTAATGAGTAGATTTATCTTGTTAATGGCCTACCTCATTAATCTTAATTAGTTATGTAGCTTGCCTATTTATGATATATTGTTAAGCTATATAATTTGGTTCACTTTCACTCATCTAGCTATTGTTTTTCTTTTCAATCTATATATGATATGCTAGTTTACATAAACAAGATTTGTGATTCTTTTAAATGTAATTTATATCCTATTTTAGATACATATGTTGTTCTCTAAAACTAGTTTTACAAATTCTTGATTAGATCTTTTTTCTCTTGGAGGTTTGTGATTCCTTTCTTTAAGTCTCCTTCCATATTAGTCATTAGCAAGTATCTCTTAATTTTCTATCACTTTTGATTCATAATTTCATCGTATTATCATTTACATCTCTTCTTGATTATATTTGCAATCATTTAAATAAAAATGACTCTTTTCCATATTTTTCATTAATTTATGAGATTTTATTATAAGTATGGATTTGAATTTTTTTTTGAGATTTGTTGGATCATGTTTAAATTTGTTTATTTTTATTGATAAAATATCCTAATGGTTGAGTAGTCCTATATTTTCTTATTATGTGATTATCAAGCTAATTTATTAGTATATTTGACTACTCATGAATTGCCACATATGGGCCGTTGCTATTCGAACTATGGATTATTAATTTACCATTAGCAAGGTTTGGATTTTACTCGTTGATGGGTACATATATGGTGAAACATACCTAGTCCATGCAAAGTAATAAATTGGTTGATTCTTTCTTAATTAGATAATCATGGACATGATATTTGAGTTTTATTTTTATTTTATTTTTTAGCTATATTCTGATTCTCATCGTGATTGTTTTTCTTTTCATGATGATATTTTTTTCTCAAAAGGTAACATACATTGATCCATCATATTTCAATATGAGATTCTTCTATATAGGCTAATGTATGTCATCTTTTGATTAAATGTGCTTAATTAGAATATTATTTTGATCTTTCATCTTTAGTGGCTATTAATTAGATCTCTCTTATTGACTAAAGATGATATTATTCGTTTTATGATGATTTTATAGCCTTATATGCATTGGGCAAGGAAAAGAAATCCATAGTTGATTTACCCCTAGATCTTGTAGTTATCTATTCTATGCTATAAGTGTTTTGGAACTAGATACGCATATTTTAAGGGAAGCAAATTAATTGGTCCTATTCATGTATATCCTCTAATATGTCGTATACCTAGTTCATCATGGACCCATATTTTCTTCTTTTTTTATATCTTAGTGATTGAGGTCATGATACTTTATTTGTGAAGGTTTATGAGAGTATATGCAATTGTCTTCATCATATTATCTCTCTTTTATATGGGTTAAATAAGTCATCTTATTAATATTAACTTTCGTATTTTATTTTGATGACTATTGTGTTTTCATTGATTTGGCTTTCCTCGTATGCTTAATTGATTTGGCTTTCCTTTTTGAGGACTTACCCAAAATTCATAATTTTATCTATATTGGTAATACTTTGAGGGGGAGCGTTCAAGTCGACTGAATTTCTCTTTCTCAAGTATTTTTTCTCCTTTACCTTCATATTTTATCTAAAGGGTATTCATATGGCATGATAAGGTAATTGAGTTCAAATGCATGAATTTGGATAAACAAATAGATTTGCAAATAATGAGATCATTTTATATCAATTGCTCTATTTTACATTGATCATTCCTTTATTTTGTTCCACTATTTATCTGTGGACAAATGTGACTATCATGATTTCATTGATCAATGTTTCAAGTTTATATATTTTAATATATCAATTGGTATCTTTTTTCTTTGATATCTATTATTTACAATTATCTAATCCTCATGGCTTTTGACTGAAATCTTTTATTTCATAATTCTTTTCCAAAACTAGAGTAATATTTCATATCATATTATGTTTTGGATTTCTTTCTTGGATTTCATGTTGGTAAACTATCTATTGATTATTTTCAAGTTCTTTTACTTTTACCAACTATATTGTGTTTTGACAATCTATTTTCTATTTTGTACTCTACATTTGATATGTAGTTTCTATACTTGTCTTTACACACTTCTTCCATTGTTCTTCATTTAGTATTTCTTGATCATGATTGTCTATGCCTTCCTCATGCTCTAATTTATGTACTTAAGATTGATTTTCTTTTATCTCTTAGTACGGGAGAGCTTATTTTTGATCATGTCAAAGGGGAAAAAGTAAGTTTAAGTGGGGTAGAAGTAATCTAAGTGGTATGTTTTTAGTGATATTGCTTATGTCTTTTGTATATTAGTGATACATGCATCTATTATGTCCATACTAAACTTAACCGATTTGCCATAATAAAAAAGGGGAAGATTGTTGGCCGAATGATTGTATCATGTTTTTTAATATGGTTAATCTGTTAAGTTTAGCATTTCATTATCACTAATCTTCATACTATCACTATAGCATTTCTAATTATACTTATACCTTTGGTGATATGTACTTATTGTTTTACATATTAGTGATATGAGTTTTCATTATATATATCTTAAATTTAATTGAGTTACCAAAATCAAAACTATGTTGTGATTATGGTTATTCAATTAAGTTTAACATTATGATATCACTAATATTTGTGTTATCACTATAGCTCTTATACTTAAACTTAGCATTGTCCTACTGTGCTTTATCTTATCATATTTGCTACATGTATATTGCTTTGTTCGTCTAATATGTACATGCAGAAAAGCAATAAGCAAGATCAATGTGGACATATGTAATGAAGAAATCATGGTGGGCCAAAGACGACGGATCCCACAAGATTTCTCTGAACCACCCGATGACATCTCCGGAGCCACGCACTCGGGGGTTCCGCTACCAGGTCAGCGGACGGGGGTCGAGGGGACAGCACCCCATGGGGGTTCGGGGGCGAAGCTCCCGAAAGGTATTCAGTTTTCATAAACTGGAAATCTTTGGACAGCTGCCGTCAAGGAAGAAGCCGACATCTATCAAGGAAAGAAGCCATGCCATGCCATCATCATTTCATGACTCTGAAGAAGCCTGCACCTGCTATAGTATATCTGGAGTCTGTAATGAGTCTTAAAATAATTGTAAACACAAGAAATGGATGGCAAAATCGAAAGCTAGGATATAAATTATCCCAGGATCATTTTCGGATGAAAATCGGCATACCGACGGTATACCGATTTTTGTTCACAGGAAGTTTTGTCTACAAAATCGGCATACCGACGGAATACCGATCTATACCGACGGTATACTGATTCAGTAACGTTGAAAATTCAACGGTCAAATTTCTAACATTTAATGATCCTAACGGCTATATTTCTAGTCGTTGCAATTCCAGACCGGTATTCCGACGGTATACCGGTTCGTACCGACGGTATACTGATCGCTGACTAAAAAGTTGCCTTTGAGCTCTTTTCAATGCTTTGGTTATAAATAGCCTTGAACCCCTTCATTCAAGGTTGATGCTTTGAGCCTAAAAATTTCTAAACCACCAAAGCCTATCCACAAACAACACTACAAAGTTTTTATTTGCCACCCACAAATTGTTAGAGTTATTGAGTTAAAAAGTAAGATCTTCATCTTGTTGTATAAGAAGATCAAAACCTATCGTAAAATGTTGAAGTTGGAGAGTCTTCAGATTCAAACTCTCGGTTGAATATGGAGAGTCTTCGTATCCAAACTCTCGGTTGAAGTTGGAGTCTTCGGATCCAAACTCTTGGTTGAAGTTGGAGAGTCTTCGTATCCAAACTCTCGGTTGAAGTCAGAGAGGCCTTCGGACTAAAGCTCTCGCATAAGAAGTTGGTGAGCCTTCGTATGAAAACTCACATTGTACTATTTGCGATAATAGTGGATTAAATTCGGAGAGAGTTCCGGGACTGGAGTGTCCCTCGGGAGGATACCAGGATACATCGGGTGTCGGTATTGTTTTGCTTCTTCTCTTGCACTTATATTTCTAAATTGCCCATTAGCTTGTGCTAAGTGCTTGACTAGTTAGTTTGACCCTATTCACCCCCCTCTAGGGTTCCTACATGAACCTGTGTGACCGAGTTTAGAGTATCATTCGGGTGGACAATAAATCTGGGGCAACAAGACTTAGAGTTAGGAATTGGAACAAGGAGAGTGCGCTAGCGACATTGATACCAGATCCGAACGAAGTGAATGACAGAAATCGGTGATGCACAAGTAAAGTTGGGATAGCGAATTAAATCATCGCTTGAAAGACATACTTGATGGTAGTACAATGCTTGGTTTTGAAATCAGAATGGAATTACTTAGATTTTGGTCGATGCCGTTAGAAGTAATCTTATTGGTTTCATAAGACGAGAATGCTTGAGAAATGAATCGTGTCATCTCGAGGATCGAGATAGACGATAGTGAAATGAACTGGAGTTTGATTTAGTCGAGTTGGTAAAACGATCGACAATTCAAAACTATCTCGAGTAGCTTGTCCGACTTTGCTATATTGAGATGCGCATGATCCAGACTCAACGATATGTTAAACTCGAATGCAGCTGCAAGTGGATATATTGAGATGCGCATGGATGAGTGAGTTAGCCTCAGCCTAAGACTAAGACCCTCGTGCATGATGAATTATAATATACCTCGTATGACCGTTATAGTCCCGTGATATGGCGCAATAGCGACCAAGTCAAAGAAATACAACGATTGAGTAAGTACCGTCAACTCGAATGAGTGGTAAAGTACTACTAAAATTTGTCAAATCAGCGACGCCAGAGGACATCGCTAAATAGGGAAAATACGTCGCTAAATCCAATTGGCGACGTATTTAGCGACGTTCCGACATAGTCGCGATTTACCTAGTCGCTAAACACTAGGACATCGCAATACGTCACTATTGCAACGACAGTTAGCGACGCAGTCGCGTCGCTAATTCAGCGACTACAAGCGACGTACAACGACTGCGTTTGCCGACGTCAGCTAGCGACGTTTAGTGATGTTACATACATCTATGCTGACCTGGCATGTCTTGCAACAATAGTTGATGGTGACTACAGCACAGGTGTGCTCTTTGAGGGGCACATTGTGCTTGTCAGTCGACTCTTCTGATCGGCGTTTATGAGTGATCACATTATGCAGATCGTTAGAGGAGAGTGCCACCTTCACACCCCCATCAGGCGCATGGCAAGGCCAAGCGTCAGGGTGGTCAAGTGACTGCTGTACCCCCTGATCCGGCACAAAAGATGCGCCCAGATCAATAGTAGGGGAGCAACATTTAGAGTGGCTTGAACCAGCCTCAGACGTACAACCAATGTAGGCACGAGGGTTCAAGACCACAGAGTTTGCCTTGCACGACTTGGTTGCAAACGCAGCAGTGCGCCCAAGTGTGACAAAGACTTTGAGGGTCGGCTCGTTTCTGGCGCAGAAGCACCCGAGTCAACTTTATACAGCTTACCATCAGCAGCGTGCATGATTGTGAGTGCATGCTTCTAGTTTATCGTTGGCATAGCACATTTGAGGCGCATGGCCCGTGCTGCCTTGGACTTCTTCGTACCAGCCCGCTGGGGTGTATAGTACTCAGAGTCCAAATGTTTCTCGCCATGACAGCGAGTGAGTCTGTCAAAGACAGAAGCCTTCTGCGGCGCATCATAGTTCATGCGCAGGGCGTTAGATGCACCCCTGCTCCGTCGACGCATCTTCCTTGTCTGAGAAGGAGATGGTTAGGGAATGTGGTCAGCCCTACGTTTCCCCGAGAGATGTGCTGTACCCGCAGGCACATCCTGGCTACTAGGACGTCAGCGGAAAGGGTAGGCTGCATCGGCGCATCCCCTTCGGTGATGGTGCCAGGGGCCTCGACCTTGCGCACCCAGACCTGGCGAGTCTTCTTCGGCTTTGGCAGCCGCTTCGAAGGACTTGCGCTGCCTTCAGAGATGAAAACCTCAAACGCCGTTGATTGAGGCGTACGACCAACGTCTTGTGGGAGGAGCCTACCTTCACATTGTCAGATTGTGACACAGCTTTCTCAGCGGAGGAAAAAGTGGTCCCCAGCAGAGTCGTCAGCTTGTTTGCCTTAAAATCTTTGAATTGCAATTTCAATTACAAACAGAACAGTGTTACAATATAGGACTTCGATGTAGTCCTAGGAGTACACTTTTATTTTTATTTGGGTCCTGTATCGATGGAGCGAGTGGTAATGCGTTGACTCCGTTGACAATATGACGACGGTTTTCGGCTCTCTGAAGGTCTGGGTTGCTCTGGATGTCGGAGCTTGCGGAGGGGAAGAAGACGTTGAGTGCCTCTTCCGATCTCTGTGGGTGATAACTCTGATGCTCTGGTTACGTCTGTCTTTGACTGTGCGTCTCTGTCTGTCTGTTTGTGTGTGTCTTGATGAAGGAATGATCCTTCTATTTATAGCTTGCAGGCTGGCTGCTCATGCGCGCATATGTCGGATGCGCCTGGTCATGGGAACGCCACGTGGCTGAAGCTGGCGGGGGTGCATGGTTGATGCGCCCTGATTTGGGGATTGAATCCTTTCTGTTGTGCCTGTGGTGCTGCGGAAGAGCTGACACGTGGCGACTGAGAGGATTCTTCGGTTGCTGAGATCTTGGGTGGTTAGCAGCCCTTCGTGGACTGAACTGAGTCGAAGGACACGTGGCATATGTCCGTGGCTCAAATATCTCAAATTTGGTGGAGAGTGATCTGACAGGATGCGCCTGAGATTAGGCGCATGAGAAGACTTTGGCTCATAACCTTCAGGAGTCACGAACCAGTCTGGGCGTATGGCTTTTGAGGCGCATGCAAATCTTCGAGCGCATGACTGCGGAGGTGCATGCGAGTGGTTGATCGGCCACGTGGCTTGTAACCGTCAGAGGAAAGTAATGATGACGCTGACGTCAGTGGTGCTTTGTTTTCTGTAAAAGCTGTTGCTGCTCTGTCATCGAGGCATGGTTGCTGTCGTATCAGACTTCAACATTTAATATTCTTGACAGGTGATGGGCTTTTGAGTGGGTGCATTGATCTGCGTTCCACTAGGCGCATGGGAACGTGTGGGGCGCATCTTTATGAGGCGCTTGGTACTGACGGGGGCGTCTGTATGATGCGCGGGATCGGACCGGCGCGTCTGTTGCATAGCGTATCTTCATTGGTCCGACTGTTGAGTTCTTCGAGGCATTGATGGCTCTCTGACTTAGCTGAGTTCGAAGAGGCGAATTCATCATCATAAATACAAGTTCATTGCACTAACTTCGGGAAGGTTGCCACTTGGCGCATGGGTTTGATTTGCCCTGGCCTGTAAATAGCAACAGTTTGAAAGAGTTTTGTTGTCTCTCCCTTAACTTCTCGACGAAGATGGATTCGACTGATCCTCCTCCTTGGCAAGACGTTGTATTGTGGGTGATGGTTCTCCTTGTTCGAAGAAGCTTCAACGGTGAACTCTTTCAGAAGACTGAGATTCGCCGAGTTGGAATGGACATAGCAGTTTATGTTCGAGCCGCTTGCTGGTAGTATTCTTCTACGAGACGACATCGAGTGCCAAGTTGAATGCATGGTTTGGGTTTGATGTGCCTAAGCCTCATTATGATGGAAGAGCCCCAGGCTGGCAGATGCGCATGTGCATTGACGAGGAAGTGATTCACTCTGACGGGGATGAGTGATACGCTGGGAGAGTAATACGTCGGGCTGAGACGACGCGGCTAGCTGAGACGATATGGCTAGCTGAGACATCTGAGTGATGGGCCTATTTGAGAGTAGGCTGTTACAAAGTCTTCAATTGGTATCATGTTTCTGAGACGATGTCGGACAGGCACAGCATGTTGCAACTGCTGGAACACAGACTGCCTTGGTGGTGGAGCCACTGTCTTGCGGCAGCAGTAGTTGATGGCGACCGTAGCACAAGTATGTCCCGTGAGGGGCAAGTTGTGCATGATGGACGTCTCTTCCGATCTACGTCTGTGAGTGATCACGTTAGGTAAATCATGTGAGGAGATGTTGACACTCGTACCCACTTCAGGCGCATGGCAAAGCCAAGCGTCAGGGTGAGTGTATGAGTGACACTCGAACCCTCTTCAGGCGTATGGCAAAGCCAGGCGTCATGGTGAGTATATGAGTAGTGCGCCCCATGATCCAGTACATAAGGCGTGCCCAGATCAATAGTGGGGAAACCACATTTATAGTGACTTGAACCAGCCTCAGACGCACAACCAATGTAGGCGCGGGGGTTCAAGACCACAGAATTTGCCTTGCACGACTTGGTTGCGAACGCAGCAGATGCACCCAAGCGAGACAAGGACTTTGAGGGTCGGCTCATTTCTGGCGCAGAAGCACCCGAGTCAACTTTGTACAGCTTACCATCAGCAGCGTGCATGATTGTGAGCGCATACTTTTGGTTTGCCGTTGGCATAGCACGTTTGAGGCACATGGCTCGTGCCGCCTTGGAGTTCTTCGTACTAGCCAGCGAAGGCACATAGTACTCAGAATCCAACTTTTTCTCGCCTTGACAGCGAGTGAAGAACTTGCAGCCAACCCAAAAGAAGACAATAACTACTACAACTTTTTGTGGCTCGAACGGACTCCCTGTATAACGGGCTCCCTTTTCTTTATTTATTTTGGTACCCTTTTCAAAGGAGACAAGAGGGCTCTATATATAGAGTGGAATGAGACCTCTCTTCTTCTCCTTTCCGATGTGGAATTAAAAGCATTATCCCTCTTTTTTCATGCTTCTACAACTGTCCCTAAATCCAGCAGAGAAAAACACTACGATGCTGAGTTTTTGGGAGCACAAGGGAGATCCATGCGGACAAAGAAGAAGCCGCATAAGAGAGTTGGGCAGTCTGCCCATGCGGCAGCCAACTCTGGCCGCAGGCAGACGACACATGCGGCAGCCAACTCTGGCCGCAGGCAGACAACTCATGCGACAGCCAACTCTGGCCGCAGAAAGATGGCCCATGCGGCGGCCAACTCTGGCCGCAGAAAGATGGCCTATGTGGCAGCCAGCTCTGGCCGCAGGAAGATAGCCCATGCGGCAGCCAATCCTGGCCTCAGACAGGATGTCTCATACGACCCTGTCAGAAGCTTTGTGTTCAACCGTCTCTCATGCGGGCCCGACTCCATGCGGCCCATTGAGAAAGTGGGATGTATCAATCTGGACTCATTTTACTATGTGTCTTCGGGCGCTAAATAAAAAAAGTCTAGGGCAGTACGGGCTGAACAAGCCCAGTCAACTGTCCAAGTTACTGACTGTCAGTGGGCCCCGTTAACAGTTACACGGGCTCCTGATGGAAAGTTATACAGAACCACCCGCGTCCAGTCCCCCAGGGCTAACGGAGGGTGGATCTTTAAAGTCTCCCCCCAACGATCCAGAGCAAGTGCTTTTACTAGCCACGGATCAGGGAGCAAACATGATACCTAAGTACTTGTGCGCTCGGGATACCCAAGTCCACAAGTTTGGTGCAAAGAAAGAGCAGCTTGCTACCGACTTGCGTGAGGTGATTACTCACAAACGTAAGGTGGAAGCATTGGCATACAGTGAGTCCCTCTTGGGACGTCGTTGCACCCGAGTCATCATCAACTGCTGTTACGACAAATCAGCAGCACCTGAAAGTCGGCAGTCAGTTTTCCAACGACTGCAGCAGCCAGCACCTGTCCGACGACAACTCAAGAAACAGGTACAAATTCCGGGGGACGAGGAGTTTCCTTTCGCCTCCTGTAATTCAACTCAAAAGGTTCCTCCTGGCAAGGGAGGAAAGAAGACAGGCTCTTCCAGCCCGGCAATCTCGGCCAGTATCGCAAGGAGACCCTCATCTGGAGGGTTCCCACCGACAACCACAGTGGGTGTCTATTTAGGCACTCGATCCAAAAAGAAACTTCCAGCACCCGGGAGTGCACCTTCGGCCTCCTTGAGGGTAGATGAAGCTGGCGGTAGCAGTCCCCTCAATATATGCGACAATCCGGTGTACCAAGAGCACATACAGGGGGTAGAGATTCCCCAGAACTGCGCAACGGACTTAGACTTCCCTGAGAGCCACCACCCTCACCAAGATGATGCGGCTTCCTGCACAGGGGGTAGCACTCCTTCCGAGTCCGAGGAAGATGACATTTCGACACTCCCCGACGATTTCTCTGTACAAGGGTACGGTACAGAGAGCACCTCTGCTACGATCCCTTCCACCTCTACCCACGTGAGGACAGTCTTTATGGCGGATGATGATCATGAAGCGCCTTCTGATCGACAACGTCTAGAAGTACTTGAAGCCATGCTCCTGTCCTTGGTCAAGTCCGTGGATGAAATCAAAGCCGCCTTGCTAATCCAACCGGCAAGGACGCCCGGATAAACAAGCTTAGGACCCGCAATCAATGCGGACTCCAACACGATCGCCCCTCCTTTGGGTGATGATCTCTTAGGAGCATCCGTTCCTTCAACTGCAGATGAAGCCAAGGAGGCAAGGAGGCAAGGAGGGAAGTCCAGGAGCTTCGAACAATGTTCAATGCCCGAGACTCCTCTCGGGATCTCAGAATACGGCAGCCATATCCCGTTGCATGGAGAGATGTTCCTTTTCCACTACGGTACAAGCCGTTCCATATCAATTCTTATGACGGGAAGACCCCTGCTAGTCGGTACACGACTTACTTTGAAGTCACAACCGACCACTTGCCGCATAGTGACGCCATCCTCATGCGATTATTCATCGGAACATTGGAGGGGATCGCGTTCGACTGGTACCGCAACCTTCCCGATAACTGCATCCATTCTTTTGACGGCTTCAAGCACATGTTCCTAGAAAGATTCTACGAAATAGGACATGATGTAACGATGTCATCTCTCATGGACGTCGTTCAGGGAGAGAGGGAGCTAACAAGGAACTATATCGAGCGGTTCTGCCAAACCGCAATGAGATTGCCCCAAGGCAATCCCGAGAGCTCCTTGATTGAAATCTGCCAGAAGAAGTTGATTCCCGCAATTAGCCTCTGGATGGGTGACGATCAGTTCAGGGATTGGACGACCTTCATCATAAGTGCTACCAATGCAGAGGCAAAATTGAAGAAGGCTCGCCAGTTGGGATTACACATCCCAGACGGAGAGGATAAGGGCAGACTTCCTGGTTCTACCTCCAGCAACAACAACAGTGGCGCCACCTCCAACCGGGACAATAAGGGCAAATAGGCCATGGTCGCTGATGCGACCCAGAAGCTCGAACAAAAACAGGCGAAAGGTCAGTGGCCCAAGGTGAATTACTCATTTGAAGATAGTCATGTCAAACATATCTTCGATATGCTCTTGCAAGGGGGTAGGATCCAGCTCTCTCCACCAAGGCGCGAGCCCCGAGCGGCAGAAATGGAGGACCCAAAAAATTGTCACTTCCAACGCTATGTCCATCATTCCACTCATGACTGCTTCCAATTAAAGTGGTACATTCAGAGTCTTATAGACTCCAAAGCTTTATCGATAGACTTTGAAGAGGTTACCGTGGCGGCGAACATGGTATCAATTCAGTTCGACGACTTTCCTCCAACAAGCACTCCAGACGGGGTAATACCTGTCCCTCGGGCAACGATGGAGGTTACTAATCTTCCACCCGTCCGGAGCCAGACATCTGGATTGGTACCTCTCACCACATCGCGAGGAGAGTTCATGTGGGTGCATCCAGACTTAGTGTCTAAAGTTACTCAGGAGGTGTCATCTCCTACCAACAAGAAAAAGGGCAGAAAGTCTAGATCCTGCCATACAATTTCAGCCGAAGCTGAGGAAGCTGCAGCCATTGTTACCCGGTCTTGAGCACAAGTCCAGCTCGCACGAGATAGTTCAGTCGAAGATCCTCAGCCGGCAACATTGCCTCCCTCTGATGTTCCAAGGCCATCTCAGCCTCCACTGGCGGATAAGTCCAAGCCAAAGGAAATCCGTTTCGATAGGCCACTCCGTAACGATGTACCTCAGGGGCTGGAGAGACCTTACAACTTTGACATATTAGCACAATTGGCTAATACGCCAGCAAAGTTGTCGTATGGAGCGAAGCGCTCTAAAATGTTGACGCCTACTTAGCTCAGGTCAAGCCTCCAGGGGAAGACCCGTCAGCAGAGCTACGGGGCAGCAGTGGCACAGATGCAATGCCCAATATCATATTTACTCCATAGGACATGTTGATCAAGTCCAACTTGCATGATCGCCCCTTGTACTACACTGGATACATAGGCGACATCAAGGTGGATCGGATGCATATCGACCTTGGCTCATCAATAAGCATCATCCCCAAATCAACTTGCTCCCATTAAAGGTGCCTACTTCCTGGTCCTAGACAGAAGAGGATGGGATTACACGATCATCTTTGGCCAAAAAGAAGGTCCTCAATCTTTCACGCCACAAGAGTCCGATCTCGGACCCGACGCTGGAAGATTACCGCTCTACCTGTATAGTCCTCAAGCCAAGTACTTCATGCAAAAGCAGGGGTACGACAAGAAGGCTACCCCGGGTCTGAATCACAGCAGCGGTCAGTGATTGCCTCTACAGCCATCGGCACCGGCTGGGAAACCTCAGGACTGTTATCACAAATCCAGACACGGCCTCGGGTATGTTACACCAGCAACAACGCCCGAGAGTTTCGATGAAGAATGCGAGTGGCACTCTCATTCGTCCAAGTCACCCACTTACGACTCCGATAAACAGCATTGGAGATATATTCAGACAGACATTATCTGTCAATATAACATTCGTTGATATTGAAGAGGAACGAAGACCTACTCGAACCGTTTGAGTTGGAGCCATGGGTCCAACAACTGGATGCACAATGGGAGAAGCGCTTCGAATTGCGAGACCCTCCCACTGAAGACGAGGTCATGCAAGTTAACCTCGGTGATGAATCCTCTCCAAAGCCAATCTTCGTCAGTAAAAGCCTGACAGACGGCGAGCAGGAGTCATTGTGGCAACTCATCAGAGAATACATCGACGTCTTTGCCTGGAGCTATGAAGACATGCCAGGGTTAAATCCCGAGATCGCACTTCATAAGCTCAACATTTATCCGGACGCAAAACCAGTCAAGCAACAGCAACGGCGGTTCAGTCCAGATATCATGAACTCCATCGAACCGGAAGTAAACAAGCTTATAGGTAGCAGTTTCATCTGCGACTGTGTAACAGTACACACCGATCCATTGGAAGTTGTTCCGTTGACAGAAGCTATTCTCGCAATCACCGACTACTTCTCCAAATGGGCGAAAGCTATTCCGTTGACAGAAGTAAAGACATCAAACGTGATCAGTTTCATAAAACGTCACGTCATTTACCGTTTTGGGCTGCCAAGGAGGATCATTCATGACAATGGTCCGCAGTTCGCAAGCCATGCCTTCTATCGATTCTGTGACAAGAACCGAATTCAGAATGTGGCTTCAACGGCTATAATCCGTCAGCTAATGGTCTGGCCGAAGCCTTTAACAAAACCATAATCAAGCTTCTCAAAAAGTTCGTGTCTTCAAACAAGCGCGACTGGAATGAAAAGCTTGGCGAGTGCTTATGGGCATACCGCACCACAATTCGGACGGCCACAGGAAATACGCCGTTCTCTCTGGTTTACGGGAGCGAGGCAGTCCTCCCACTGGAGACCCAGATCCCCTCGCTCCGCGTAGCCCTCACTTACCGGCTTACTTCAGATGATAATTACCGTCGACGGCTACAAGAGCTGGAAGCCCTAGACGAGAAGCGCTTACAAGCTCAACAACAAATCGAGCTCTATCAAGCACGCATCTCTGGAGCCTTCAACAAGAAGGTCAAACTGAGAATATTCCAAGTAGGCGACCTCGTCTTGACAGTTCGCAGGCCGATGGTTATGACTCACAAAACTGTCGACAAGTTCCAACCCGAATGGGAGGGGCCATTTGTCATTGAGACCGTATTCTCCAATGGTGCGTACCGTCTCGCAAAACAAAATGGAGACTTGCTCATGATGCCCGTCAACGGCAAGTTCCTCAAGAAAAATTATGTATAAACGACATCTTCCAACTATCTCTCAGATTGTGAGTTATGTACCCTCTGGTACCGCTGAACTTACACTCTGACCCCAAATCTTCCAGATTGTTGAGTTATGTACCCTCAGGTACCGCTGAATTTACTCTCTGACCGCTCCGAGTGGATTCATATCGCATCTTCGGGGCGACAAGTCATGTATGATCATACCTCTGAACTTCCACACTAAATGCTTTCCCCCAACGGAGTTTGCCTCAAAATCTATTACTCGCACCACCAGTGCGCAGAAGAGTAATAGGTCCATCAAAGATTATTCTTGGTTATCGTGTATCACGTCTATATTACCTCTGATACTGATAGTCTCTTGACTTAACACCTGTACCCAACCCGGGATAAAAGATATGGTGTTAAGACCACAAAACCTATCACGTCCATATTTCCTCTGTTGGATTTTGTTTCAAATCTATTACCCGCACCGCCAGTGCGCAGAAGGGTAATAGGTCCACGAAAGTTATCCTAATCTATTACTCGCACCATCGGTGTACCAAAGAGTAGTAGGTTCACAAAATATCACTCAAATCTATTTGCTCGCATTTCCAGATGCACAAAAGGGCAATAGGTCCACAAAATTCTCCAACGGGAAAAACAACCACGTCCATATTACCTCTTAATTGTTTTTCCGTCCATCACAAACAAACCACCCAATACATAGAACTTCCACGGAGATAGCACCTCTGAGTTGTTCTGTGTATCCTCATTAGGCCCACTCCTACCACGTCCTCATTACCTCTGAGTAGGAAGGCTCTACTTTAGACCCATATTTACCACGTCCTCATTACCTCTGAGTAAATATGTTGGTTTTCTCTCCACTTATTATCCGTACTCGCACCACCAGTACACAAAAAGGATAATAGGTCCACAAATGTCCTCTGTTGACCACAAATGCTGTATTAGGTCCTCTAGTACATGCACCCCTTCTTCACAATCATATGCTTCTGGAACCCAGTTGTCCCGTGGCATTCATTACCCGTTACGTAGAACTTCCACATCCATATTACCTCTGAGTTGTTCTATGTATCCTCATTTGAGTCCACTCCCACCACGTCCTCATTACCATCAACCACATATTTACCATGTTCTCATCACCTCTGAGTAAATATGATGGTTCCCTCTCTCAACTTATTATCCGTACCTAAAACCAAGGTACGCCAAGGATGATAAGTCCACATAAAATCTCCAGCGGAAGTACCCAAACCTATCACATCCATGATACCTCTGATAGGATTGTCACACCTAAACAACTCTACTTTTCATGCTTCTTATTCAAAGTATTCCAAATTTGCAATTTGAAAACTTTGAAGGGGATCTTGTAGAAGCATGAAAAATATTGCTTTTAGTCCCACATCGGAAAGGAGAAGAAGAAAGAGCTCATTCCATTATATATATAGAGCCCCCTTGCCTCCTTTGAAAAGGGCACCAAAAATAAAAAGAAAAGAAAAAAATCACTCAATTGAGTCACTCGCTGTCATGGCGAGGATGAGTTGGGTTCTGAGTAGTAGGCGTCTTCACGGGCTAGTATGAAGAAATCCAAGGCGGTACAGGCCATGCGCTTCAAACGTGCTATGCCAACAGTAAACCAGATATACGCACGCAAAAATCATGTGCGCTACCGATGGTAAACTGTACAGAATCATCTCGGGTGCGTTTGCACCAGATATGAGCCGACTCTTAAAGTGCCCCTCCCACTTGGGTGCAGCTATTGCGCTTGAACTAAGTCGGGGAGGAATCTCTTGCTAAAGTCCCCCTCCCACTTGGGTGCAGCTATTGCGCTTGAACTAAGTCGGGGGGGAATCTCTTGCTAAAGTCTCCCTCCCACTTGGGTGCAGCTATTGCGCTTGAACTAAGTCGGGGGGGGGGGGGGGGAATCTCTTGCTAAAGTCCCCCTCCTAGTTGGGTGCAGCTATTGCGCTGAACTAAGTCGGGGGGAAATCTCTTGCGGGCCGGACCCCATGCGGCCCATTGAGAATGTCGAAGCTTCCAACTTGGACTCTTCCTACTACGCACCTTCGGGTGCTAAGTTGAAGAAGTCTAGGGCCATATCGCATATTTTATGCGCGGGCCTGTCATAGCTTGTCCTGACTCGCAGTGCTTTACTAGCCTCAGATCAGGGAGCCAATATGATGGTCCCAAAAATCTCCCTACAACGATCAAGCGCAGTGCTTTACTAGCCGGTGATCAGGGAGCAAATATGATGATCCCAAAAAAGTCTTCCTACAACGATCGAGCGCAGTGCTTTACTAGCCGGTGATCAGGGAGCAAATATGATACCTAAGCACCCGGGAGCTCGGGATACCCGGGCCCACAAAACGGATACGAAGGTTGATCAATCTGCTATTAACCTGCGAGAGGTGATTACTCACAAACGCAAGAAGAGAGAAGCAACCTTGGCGTGCGATAAGCCCCTTCCAGGACATCACTGCACCCAAGCCATCATCAACTGCCGCTGCGACAAGACAGTGGCTCCACTATCAAGGCAGTCTGTGTTCCAGCGACTGCGACCTACTGCGACCTACTGCGCCTTTCCAACATCATCTTGGAAACATGATGCCAATTGAAGACGTTGTAACGGTCTGCTCTCAAGTAGATGCATTACTCAGATGTCTCAGTCAGGCGCATCGTCTCAGTCAAGCGCATCACAATCTTCTGAAGGAGTCTACCGTCAAATCTTCTTCGAACAAGGAGATTAGTCAAGAGGGAGACAAACAAAACTCTCTCAAATCGTGACATTCGGCACAGCACCTCCTCCTAGGGCCCCCATACCCATCCAGCCAGAAGATATCCTTCATGCGGCTTAATCATGAAACATTCCTCATGCGGCTCGGTCATGAGACGTCCTTGGCTCGGTCAGAAGGCATTCCTCATGCGGCTCGGTCATGAGACATTCCTCATGCGGCTCGGTCATAAGACGTCCTTCATGCGACTCGATCATGAGGCATTCCCTCATGCGGCTCGGTCATGAGACGTCCTTCATGCGGTTCGGTCATGAGACATTCCTTCATGCGGCTCGGTCATGAGACATTCCTTCATGCGGCTCGGTCATGAGACATTTCTTCATGCGGACTTGACCCGTTCGACGAGACCCTAGGCCACGCCTTCTTCTACGTCACCGACGGGTCCACTGCAGCCTCCGCCACCGACGTTGCTACCTTCCGACTCATCTCCGGTGGGTGCCTCCGTTTCCGCCAACTCCTCTGCCTTGTCCTCATCTACGACTTCCTCACCTCCACCTCCGTCGATGCCGGATCCCACTTCCGCAGTCAGTGGCGTCGGTGGTCTCCTCCGTCCGGTCGTATATGGCAACGGTGGCCTCATTCGCCTGCTACAGCCAGTTCCACCCCACATCCACTTTTTGAGAGGATGTGGGAAACCATAAATTTATGGATTTTTACAGGGGACAGGAACTGCAAAGAACTGTGAGAGAAAATCATGTCCCCTAAAATTCTTGTTACCAAACAACAGATTTTGTGAATTTGGTTCTACTTTCATGAAGAAATTCTTGTTACCAAACAGGCCCTAAGCTGGAACAGTTTCGAGATGATGCATGAAAATTTTCTTTCAAAATAGGAGGTCGCCACAGAACTGATCTGAAGCCAGTTGAAGGATGGCTGTGCTGCATGGAGCTTCCTATCAAAACCATCAAGTTTAACAAAGAAACTTGGAGTAAAAAGTTTACAAAGAAACTTGGATTTAGATTGAAAAGGAACACAAAGTAAAATAATAAAAAAATCCAGGGCGATCCATCTAAACAAACAGCACAGATTCAAAGAAAAATTTTATGTCTCAATTCTCTGAACAATAAAAAAAATAGAGTGTAGCCTGCTTCAAACATGATTTCCCATGTATTCTTAATGGGTACAGCATAAGTTGATGGATGAAAATTTGAAAACTACAGATCTACTCAGAAGGATGATGATGATAACAATCTATTCAAGAGAAGATGATGCTGGCCCTGCACCGAAACCACTGCCACCACGACCAAAACCAGGCCTCCCTCCAGCACCCTGCATGATTTTAAAGAAAAATAACTACGACGTTCCAGAACAATAATAAACTAACAGGATCATCAAACAGTTTTATCTAAAAGAGAAAAAAAACGATAATAGCAAAAGTACCATTTTCCAAGCTTGAAGAGAGAATTTGACATTGTCACTCGAGATTCTCAGTAAAAGTAATTCAAGCTCAAAGACAAATGATGTTAAGCTTAGAAAGATAGTCTTACACATGTCCAGGTACACAGAGGTTACTAGTGATGTGGCTGACCGAACAATAACACTAGGCCAAATTTCCAGAGACTTGTGGACCAAAGTTTAAGATTTGTACTTGATTCAATTTACCAATTGAATATAGCACGAGTTCGGTCTGCAAGAACATTCTAAACTGTATTCCTCAACTATTTGGATAACCCGTGTAAGAAAAATTCATAGTAATTAAATCCATGTTGCACCATTATTGATTACTTGATATTTAGTAATTATATTAACTAAACCTTTTTACTAATTAATTATGTAAGTAATATGATAATAATATTAACTAATTATCTTGGTTCCGAACTTGAGTGACCCTTGTGGTTACCGGGGAGAGGCATAAGACCCAGGCTGGATGACGGAAGATCAGTGGATCGAGCCATGGGAGCATACTATTCTTTCCATTTATAAAAATGGTTTGTGGTTACCGGAGAGAGACATAAGACCCTAGCTAGGTGGCGGAAAATCAGTGGATCGAGCTACAGGGGCATATTATTCCTTCCATTTATAAATGGTGGGAGTCGAGTGCAGTAGGCCTAAAAGGCATGTAATGCAGCATGCGCAAAAGTCATGTGCGCGACGTCGGACATCTCAAAAAAAAAACTAATTATCCTGGGTTGCTTAGCCAGCATTAGTTACTTAAAAAATATCATAATCATAATTATATTTTTTGGGTAATAATTAGCATTAGTTAACTACTTATTATAAATTTATGTGAATATTAATTAATTATCTTAATTAATTAATACCTTTTTAGATAGCTATGCTATTATCTTAATTTGTACCAATTAATTATTTGTATTAGAATAAAAAACAAACTAGTTCCAATATTTGAAGAGTTGCAGTACTCTTATAATATACAGTTGACAAAATAAACACACCATCAAAAGGTAAAACTTAGAAGTACATACAAAATACTAAAATAAATGATTATTTGGTAACACAAGTGAATATATATACCATTAAAAACGCATCACCGAACAATTCAATGTTGCCAATACATTCAAAAAAGTTGATGAATAAGTAAAACTAGGAAGGATATGATAAGCAATATCTAGAACAAAGAAGCCATTCACATTTGTGCAGCTTACTACAATGAACTTCAAAAATTAGCAACTTGCTACCATGAACCATGGGCTATTATGGTATTTAGGGGTAAATGCAAAAAAAAATCTCGTAAGATTTACATTTTTGCAAAGAAAAGCTCGTATTTTAAAAGACCCCTCTAATTTTTAACTTGGTGCAATTTGTACCCAAATTGAACGGCGTCATCAACGGACCGTCAACCGTCAACGAGACTTATTTGGGCTATTTAAGCAGGAAAGAAACAGACTAACAATAGAAACAAAATGGGAACATAGTGAAACATGAAGAGAAAATGGAAAGAATGGTAAAATAGGGGGTATTTTAAACATATATATAGAAGGATGGTAAGACCGTTGCAATCTTTTTTAATTGTCACATGCGGAATTTTTTTGGGTATTTCAAGCATTCTTCAGCCAAAATTCGACTCAGGTTCAAATTGCAACGGCTAGTGGACCGGCTAGTGGACGAAGGGGGTAATTTGATGAAAGTACCCTAAATGTGAGGTTTTAATCGATCAAAAAAAATCTATTTAGTCTTTTTTTTACGAAAAGTGTGAATCTTGCAAGGTTTTTTTGCACTTCACCATGGTATTTAGTTGCAAATTAGCCTGTGAAATAATCAAAAGGTGGGTATGGGAGAACAGTATGAAGAACTAAGACAACAAAAATACCACCAGAACCAATTAAAAGGGATTTGCAAGGCAGAGTTGCATGTAAAAGAATCTTAACAGTTTGAAGGGATCTAAACTTGAATGAAAATGCTCCAATGAAAAGGAATACGCCAAGGATTTTATGACAATGTTTGGAGTTACTATAAGCACAGTCACGACATCCCCCCATCCATGTGCAAATAGACTTGGATATGCAAATATTAACTTACTAATGTGTGCATACTATGCATGGATATATGCATGTCTGAATACATGCATGCATGTCTATATGCATCCGATAGATAACCTATAGTCTAGGGTAGTTAATAATTTTCAAATAACACATCAACAGCAAATAAAATATTTTACCAAGATACAAAAGAAATTGGTGGTTGTGTATCATTCATTCAACAATAGATTTTTAAGTAATGCATTGCTTCTATTTTCTTAATTATAACATTTCCATAAACAACCAGCTTGAGATGGACTAAAACCAAGAACAGAAAATAACGAACAAAATTTCACCATTATAATTAGATATCAGAATCTGTGTCAGCATACACCACAAAGGTGTCAAATGGCAATCGTGAGATAAAAAAAAATCTTTTCATATGGCTCATTTCCACATAAGCACATACATGTTCCTATGGTGTACATCACAATTGATCCGCTCATCACAACTACAAGGAGCAATATGTAAAAAAAACAGTTAGCATAATGTCAAGGTAAATTCCTTTAAAAAGGTTTCTAGACCACTAATCCCAAACACAAACTTGGAAGAATAGAGACCACCTTTCAGTAAGGAAACTTAGAGAGGCTGTTCAATAATGAAGGGATGAAATGAAAGGAATCCAAAAAGGAATTAATTTTATGTAATTAGTATTCACGACCATAATGCCCATCGTTTTCACTAGCATATATAGCTCACATCTCCGGCCAATAGATAATCTTAACCTCCACAGGTAAGATCATCACATGAGAACATTTAGAAGTAAATTTTATGTAATTAGTATTCACACCAACAATGCCCATCATTTTGACTAGCATATATAGCTCACATCTCCGGCCAATAGACAAAGCATAGAAGTAAATTTGTAGGTAAGCATAGCAATAAATTTCTTCTTGTATGGTTTTAATGTACAAGGGAGCACTCTTTTTATGTTTAGCGTCTTTCAACAAATCAAAAAGGGAACAAACAAAACATAGTATGAAATTCTGGTGAACATAAAGTTAACTATCATATCTATGACCACATTTGACATCAATAATCGATTTGTCGTCTTAAAATTAAATAGACATCTTCAAATTCATCGTCTTCCCCAGTGACCCCTTACATTACAGAGTTGCATAATAGTACGCATAAGCAACTCATCATTTAAGGGCCACTTAAGAACTAGAAGCAAGATCACGACTCATTATATAAGTATGTTATTTATAGGAAGAATATAAATTTAGGAAACAATACATAGTTACCTAGTTCATAGCAAAAGATGTTACTTACCCTGAACGATGGCTGGAACTCTGGAGGAGCACCACCTTTATCTCCATATCCACCATCGGGACGAGGCCCTGCACGATACCCATCCCTATCTCCAAACCTTGGCCTATCCCCTTCAAACCGAGGTGGACCCCTAGCGAAAATGTACAACATTACGCAGAAGTGAATGGCTTGTCCAATGTATAAGAAACAATAATAACTATTTCATGAAACAGAATATATCATTAACCTTATGGCAAACTATTACTTATAGGATGAGACATGAAACTTTGGTTAATAGAATTTGATATAATAAAGAAAGAAGGCATCCCAACAACATAAACAAGTTAGCATTTTAAGAAGTGTAAAACTTTTAAAAGCAATAACACATTAACGTGGCATCTATATTCATGATAGATATATTGTTTCGTCAATGAAATCTTAAATTATGGGAAAAGAAGATATATAAACATCTTCATCAGAAGAACTTTAACTAATCTCATTAAGCAATAATTTACATGAAGCTATGAGAATTTTACCTAGGACGGTCACCAGGAGGGCCAGAGCCGAAGGGGCGAGATGGGGGCTTGGCAGACTTCTTCAGGGTGGCAGGGACGATCTCAGAGGGGAGATTGAGGAAGGTCCTTAGGTACTCAATTCCATCATTAGTGAGAAACCAGTAGTAATGTTCCCAAGCAAAAGTCTCCCTCACATACTCACGCGACTTGAAACTCTGCATCAGCTTTATTACCTGAAGGTTTGGCACGTCCACGAGCGGGTGCTTCGGCATGTTGTAGTCCTTCTTTGCGTACAAAACTCCCTCTATCAAATTAATAAAAGAAATATGATATTGATAATTAAATGACGACATTATATACGGGAAAATACAATGTTTCAAATTAAGGATAAAAAACCACTTGATAATCCCAAAAGTTGACTAATGGCACCCTTAACTTCACAACATAAATTGCATCCTGAATTAAAAAATGCGAACCTTTTACGTGTTAATAGCGATAAATATAATTCCTTAAATCAAACTTTATCTTCCTCTCCATGTTGATTCTTTAGGTCATCTTTAGGTCCAGTTTGGAACATGGTGTCACGAGATGAAGTTAGGTTTATTTTGAAGTTTGGAGTCTTGAAATTGAGTTTCATATTATGGAACTCCAAATGAGAAAAGCCCAGTATCTATCTTTAAGTCTCATCTGGGAGTTTGTAACTAGTATGTGAGTTATATATAAAAGAGAGTAACAATGAGGTTTCCCAAACACAATCAAAATATCAGATTGGAGATTTGCTAATTCAAGTATGGAGTTATAAATGAAGGTTGATCTAATTCTAAGAACACAACCCAAACGCTCCAAAGTTACGTCATCTGAATTTGGAGGCCTAGTTCCACCAACACCCAGTATTCTATAGTAACTTGGAGGGTGCTCCTGGGTTAAATGAGCTCAAACTGAATAGAAGAAACGGCCTACCTACAGTCTAATGGGCGTCTAAGTTTTTGGGTTAACATCTGGTTGTCAGAGGGTCATAAAAACTTTGCCAATTCTTTAGATTTTTCTTATGGTTTTTATGCTCTATAAGCTGACGCAGTTCCGGAAGGCATGGATGATGATGATGAATAAAAAAATCTGAATAGAAGAGAAAAGGTACAATTCTATACTATCCAAATTCTCAAAGAAATTATTTGTAATTCTACCCTCAAAGTAACAGCAACAATGGGTTAGCATTCAAATGATTACTAAACCTACTACTAACATGCTACCGAATCATTGCTAAATAATGTTATGAGAAGAATACTTCTCAAACACGAAAAGGACACTTAGAGGGCACCATTTTGTCGTGGCCTAGAGTATTTTGGAATGTCAATGTTGCAACCAATTCGTCTCAGGGACACGACAGGACATAAAAAAAACATTTTTGAGGCGACTGTGATTCCTACCTGAATCTACTCATACAATCTAACAAATTTGCATCATCAATGGCTAAAGTTACAACCTTCAAATTACAGGAAAAAGGGAAGAAAAAAAAAACATTTGCTAATAGCTAATAACCTTCAAATAGTTATTTGTAATTCTCGTTGTTGAGACCGGCAAGACCGTCCTAAAAAATCCAGGAGTCTAATCCGAACCCGCGAGTATATAGGTAAAGTATCGACACAATACGACACAACATGAATTGGACACGATGTACACGGAAACGATGTACACGGACACGACACGGAATCAGAACCCTAAGTTGGCACGCACCTTGGAAGAGGTACTTGCAGATCTCATGGCGATTCTTCTTCGAAATGATCTGTACAAAAAGAAATAGAGATCGATTAATACTAAAAAAATAGAATGTGGACTGGGAAAGAAGAAAGGAAACCCTAACCCTAGACTGGAGATTGTTACCATGTTTCCTTCCTTCCTGCTAATGTGCCTCCGAGCGAGAGAGAGAGAGAGAGAGAGAGAGAGAGAGAGAGAGAGAAGGAAACGGCTAACCCAAAGAGGCTGCGGAGGGAGAAGTCAAAACCCTAGCCATAAGGAGAGTTTATATAGGGAGTCCTGTTGGGTTCACTATGAGCCAGGGGTGAGCATTATTCGGTTTTGAACCGAAAATCGACCCGAATAAGAGATTCGGTTCGGTTTTAAAAAAAAATCGGTTCGGTTTCGATTTTGAAAATACTAAATTTTCTTATTCGGTTTCAATTTTGGTTTTGGGTTTGGGTTTCGATTTCGGTCCAAAACCGAAAACCGAATAAGAATATATATATATATATATATATATATATATATATATATATATATATATATATATATATAGTTATTATATATATTAACAAAAAAATATACAAATAAACCAAAAAATCGAATAAACCAAAAACTGAACCGATTTAATTCGATTCGGTTCGGTTATTGATCAATTCGGTTCGGTTTCGGTTTTCCTTATTCGGTTTCGGTCCAATTCGGTTTTCGGTTATTCGGTTCGGTTTGAACAGAATAAACCGAATACTCACCCCTACTATAAGCCATTTTATTACTAGATTAGGGAGGTTACGTTTGATTCAAACCAAGAGGCAAGAAAGAATCTAATCCAATATTTTGAAAATCGGACCAAAAATTGATCCGATCAGAGCATCATTAGTAAGACTCATCACATTTTCTAAATTCTAAATTTAGAATGTAGGAGCTTATTTTGTAAAATAGTAAGTCTCATCTCTAATTTCAATTTCTACAATTTCGGTCACATCCTATGTAGTACCCCGTCCCGCTCAGTCAATCGGAGGAATCAAAACGCCAACGGCGTTCGGACTTAGCCTTGCAACGGCTTGCTCGGAGACATCGCTCGGTCGAGGCGACCGCTCGCTCAGGTGGGGTAGTTTCGGTGAACTTGCCTAATCTTAGCCTTCACATAATAAATCGCATGTTTTCAACTCGCACAAGTAGGCTTGATAAAAAAAGAGACGAATCCACATAGCTAAAGGGAATAATCCCGACAGGTCGAATTGAGTTAGAATATGGAAAGGTCCAACGGTCGGCTTAGAGTTGGTGCACGGCGTGCTTTGAAAATGACACTCGGTCCTTCGTCCCGTGGCTTGGGAGAAGGAAAAGTTGGTCTTCGCCACAAGCTAAGAGTTAGCCAAATTCATAGGCGTCGCCCGCATAAATGCTTCATAAAGCATACACGGTCTCATCGCCCAAGGCGTGGCATAGCCTCTGCTCGCCCGACGGGTTAAGTTGTATTGCACGGCTTGTGGCATAAGTCTAAGCACCCCAAATAGCTTGGTTGTTCAAGTCAAACGCGTGAACGGCACGTTCCTACGACGCATGGTTTGACGCAGCCTTTGCTCGTCAAGTTGTTGCAAAGTAAGTTAGGCGAGTTACGTTAAGCTAACAGGAGTAGTAGCAGGCACGGCCCTATGAATTCTACGGCTGGGTATAACCACATAGTCTCACGATTGTAAGACCCATCATATGGAGTATGACTTAGGCAGTGGTGTCACATAGAGTTTCAAGTTGGTTCAAGACACGATGGCACGGACTTAGTATTTTAAGGCACGGGCCACGGTTGATTTATTGAGTTTGGAAAGTGTTTCAATAGTTGTTCTTGAGTTGAGTGAAATGATAGGGCAAGAAAGAAGAATGCTCACGACTGGGTCATTGAGGCAAGAAAGAAGAATGCTCGCGACTGGGTCGTCGAGGCAAGAAAAAAGAATGCTCGCGACTGGGTCGTCGAGGCAGGGTCTCAAATGTGAGAAGTATTGAACTTGGCCCTGAAAGAGATGGTAACACTAGAAGTAGATTGACTGTGTGAGACGTCAGTTTGAGTCGAATCTTGCATGGTCATGGACAACTTGTCGACAAGGTAGAGTTTTCCCGCACGGCAACCCGTGGCGCCACGGGACCGATGCGACCTAAGGAAACAAAAATGGCTCTGGGAGTCTAAAATAGCTGAGCCTGGAGCAAAGTATTCGGTAGATGCTCATCAGGGTTAGCTACCCGCTTTAACCGTCCATCATATACTCAGCTAAAAGGGAGTCCACAATGGCTCTGGGAGCCAGTGACCAAATCATATAGATGAGTCGGCATGGCGGCAAATCCGCGTGTATGTCTTTGGATTGAGTCGAGTATTGAGTGTAGTATATCAAGGAAGTTGAGTTGAATGTGTGAGTATAGTTGGAACACAAAATGTTGGTCCTAAGATTTGGTTGCAGCGTAGGCGACGTGCTTTGGCACGAGACGTGGCGTCGAGCCTTCAGTTGTTGGCATATAAGGTGCATAAGTTGGATTTGAGTTGTCTTGAGTTTAAGTCAGGAAACGCCGCAAGGCAAAGTTGGTCAAGTGACTCTTTAATTCACATGTCTTGATTGGGTCTGTCGGTGATTGAAGTAGCAAGGGCCGCGAGGCGGCGATTTGACTGAGTCTCATTGAGTTGCGAGGCACGGCCTCAACAAGGACTTATAGCACGGTCACACGGGAATGGAGTCTTATCGCGTAGTTGCATCTCTGATTTTGGCCGAAAGGCAAGCACGACTTGATAGGTTAACGTTGTTGAGTCAACGTTGTTGTTGCAAGCACGGGATGGTCTAGAGACACAAAATAGGCCAAGGCGTCGGTCCTAAAACTGATCTTAAGGCAAGACTAGAAAGACAATTGATAAGAATGGACTATGTTGCACAAAGTAAATCAAACGTGTTGGTTTTGTATGGGTGGGCGAGGAGCTCATTCCACCAGTACAGTTGAGTACTGACATCCACATAGTTTACATGTGCAGGCACAGGTAGAAGCTCGTGGCACGGAGCTCGCTTGGAAGCGCCAAGGCACGGAGTTCCTTGGCGGTTCGAAGCGTGCGGCCGCATTGAGTCAAGACTTATACAGGACATAATGTATGGACGTCGCCTTCCGAAGCATCCGCTGGTTCAAGACTTGTATTGAAAGAGATGAGAGAGAGCTGAGTGACTTGTAATGTGAGATGAGTAAGCTTGAGTGAGCTTGAGAGACTTATAATCTTGGCCTTGCGCCCATTGTAATCTTTGTTTCAATATCAATAAAAGAGTGTTTTGCAATGACTTGTATTTTTATTCTAATTTTTGCTGCTATTCTTCAATGTCTCTGCATGGGACTTCTGTGCGACGACCCCGTCGTAGCCGCTGAAATCGGCCGTTATGGAACCCACCTTGCACAAGCACAATCTAGGCTCGTGCAGGATCATGCCTTAGCGAGGACGATCGCTCCTACGGGAGCGGGGCGTGTCATAATGGTATCAGAGCATGGCTTTACGTCCTTGGACTATCGATTGAATTCTTTAACTCCGTTACTTCCGCAAACTCTGAAATGTTGCTTCCGCAAAGTTGATATCGTTGGTGCGCTCTCTCTCAATTGTCCTACGGGATGTCCATACAATAAGTCTATCTATTTTGCAAAACGTAGGAGAACAGTTTTTGATAAGAAATAAAAAGATGGTTTGCGTAAGTACGGTTGGCTAAGTCAGGCTGGGCATATACACCAAGGATTGTGTCGACCTTAGCAAAGTCGAGTGCAGGATTCGTAATGTTCGAGCTAGAATGAGTTGAACTCGATTGAGTAAATATGGGATGACTGTCGATAGGGGTGCTATCTAGCGATAGTATCATCGATGCGATATAGATGAGCGTGCTTGGAATTAGAGGAATGGTTCGAACGGGATTTGAAGAAGTCGATTTTGATTCGAATGATAGTTTTGAGGATTGGTTGAATGACTTCATTCCTGAGTGGTGTATGCGATAGCCTCAGGGATGTCAATCGGTCGATTGAGGATGCGGGGTGTCGGTGAGTCTATCAGCAAGCGTCGCGTGGATGCAAAGCCTTAGATTGAATATGATTGAGCAAAATATAGTCTTGAAGATTTTGATGAGTCGATTCGAACAACTTAGAAATTGACGCGCACAGAACGTGCACGGGATTGAGGATTGTGCGAAGTATGAAATGGGAGAATGATTGAGTAGGTGAAATCAAATCGAGAGAAAGTTAAGGTGTAGCGAACGGATGACTTGATAAAGGAAATCGATAGGTAGATCGTAGAGAAAAAGTTAGCACGATAGGAAGATATCGTGCATGAAAAGTTGAATTTTGAAGTTACGCAATGACTCTGAGGATTGGAATGGATGTCGTTCGATGATTGAGTTAGCAAGAATGATGCGAATTGAGAAAATATGTTGGTCGATGACTTAAGATAAAGGGATAAAGATCGAACTTGAATGGAATGTCGAGGAGATTATCCAGTCGAACGATGGCATCATTCGCACGACTCGAAATTGGTTGCAAAAGAAGATCGTCAGGTTACGCATATCGTCGATGGTATTGAGACGTATCAAAGATCGATATGCGATAACTCGGGGGTACTCTGACTCGGTGAATGACGATCGTGCAAGTGTTATTGTTCGGTTGGATGCATTACTTAGGATTTTGATTGAGACGAATGCTGGATAAAAATGAAAGTGTCTTGATGGTTACATTGATGATCACAACGTCGACGATCTTGCCTTATGCGAGCGCAACTCTAGCCTCGCACATGCATTGCGTCAAATTTGGGGCGATTGTTCTGCGTGAGCGCTGACATGGTGATTCATGTTGCGGAAATGATCGAACTCGAAAAATCAGGATACGGCAACTTTGATTGTCTCGACTTGTCGGTTTGATACGAATAAAAATTTAAAGATGTCAGGACTTGCGATTGATGAATGAAATAAACTTGAGGATTGAGTAGGTCCAATCCGCACATCGAGAATGAATTAGTCTAGACGCAAAACAAGAGTTACGTCCCGATGAGGATAATTATTCCGCGGAAGCGTGCATGGTGATTCGTGCCCACCGTGGATAATCTGACTCGCGTGAGATCAGGGCACAACATATTGTTAACCTAGACGACCTTATGATCGATTATGTGAATTGGAATGGATGACTTAGGAAATGTGGAATGTGAAATTTTGGTTAGTGACTAAATTGTGTCATAGCGTGCTTGAATTGAGAATGATTGATAAGCGAACTATATCGAACGTGTTTGAAGGGATAGACTATACAAGATGACTTATTGAATGAGCGATTTTGATACGTCGTAAAATTGGTTGAACGTGAGTTGTCGTAGGATGGCTTTGCTGAATTACTCGGACCCCGTGCGACGAACGTTGGGATGTGTGTAGGGAATCAATGCTCGATGTTTAGACATCAGAGTGATACGAGCTTGGATAGAAAACCCCGTACTATCAACTTGGTTTGACCTTAGGATGGGGTCAGTGTTGATATTGTTGCTTGGGAACTATGATTCCAATACTGACGGAAAAACATAGCCTAGCAGTTAGGCAGACGTCCGAGTGCGAAGTGGTTGGGTTTGTGGAGGCACCACTCGCGAGTATCGATTGACATGCACGTATATCAGGGACACCCGATTATGTGTACGATCCGACTCGAGTGGTGATGGCGGATTCTCTATCACAAGGCTTGGCTAAAATGCATGTATTTTGGGGACGCCTGGAATATGTGCACGATCCAACTAAGTGATACGTTGAATCAAGTGAGACTTGAGGAACGGGGAAGTGTCGAGGATTTTGAGATCGTGAGTTTGGAAGAAAAGATTGTGGGTAGCACGAGCGTGGCTCAAATTTGAGGGAACGTATAGGAGAAGTATGTGCGAGAGTACTTGAATGTTGAGTAAAGTGATAAGTCAATAAGTAAGTACTCAGTTAGTTTCGAGGACGAAACTTTTTCTGAGTGGTGTATGATGTAGTGCCCCGTCCCGCTCAGTCAATCGGAGGAATCAAAACGCCAACGGTGTTCGGACTTAGCCTTGCAATGGCTTGCTCGGAGACATCGCTCGGTCGAGGCGACCGCTCGCTCAGGTGGGATAGTTTCGGTGAACTTGCCTCATCTTAGCCTTCACATAATAAATCGCATGTTTTCAACTCGCACAAGTAGGCTTGATAATAAAAGAGACGAATCCACATAGCTAAAGGGAATAATCCCGACAGGTCGAATTGAGTTAGAATATAGAAAGGTCCAACGGTCGGCTTAGAGTTGGTGCACGGCGTGCATTGAAAATGACACTCGGTCCTTCGTCCCGTGGCTTGGGAGAAGGAAAAGTTGGTCTTGGCCAAAAGCTAAGAGTTAGCCAAATTCATAGGCGTCGCCCACATAAATGCTTCATAAAGCATGCACGGTCTCATCGCCCAAGGCGTGGCATAGCCTCTGCTCGCTCGACGGGTTAAGTTGTATTGCACGGCTCATGGCATAAGTCTCGGCACCCCAAATAGCTTGGTTGTTCAAGTCAAACACGTGCACGGCACGTTCCTACGATGCATGGCTTGACGCAGCCTTTGTTCGTCAAGTTGTTGCAAAGTAAGTTAGGCGAGTTACCTTAAGCTAACAGGAGTAGTAGCAGGCACGACCCTATGAATTCTACGGCTGGGTATAACCACATAGTCTCACGATTGTAAGGCCCGTCATATGGAGTATGACTTGGGCAGTGGTGTCACATAGAGTTTCAAGTTGGTTCAAGACACGATGGCACGGACTTAGTATTTTAAGGCATGGGCCACGGTTGATTTATTGAGTTTGGAAAGTGTTTCAATAGTTGTTCTTGAGTTGAGTGAAATGATAGGACAAGAAAGAAGAATGCTCGCGACTGGATCGTCGAGGCAAGAAAGAAGAATGCTCGCGACTGGGTCGTCGAGGCAGGATCTCAAATATGAGAAGTATTGAACTTGGCCCTGAAAGAGATGGTAACACTAGAAGTAGATCGACTGTGTGAGACGTCAGTTTGAGTCGAGTCTTACTTGGTCATGGACAACTTGTCGACAAGGTAGAGTTTCCCCGTACGACAATCCGTGGCGCCATGGGACCGATGCGGCCTAAGGAAACAAAAATAGCTCTGGGAGTCTAAAATAGCTGAGCCTGGGGCAAAGTATTCGGTGGACGCTCATCAGGGCTAGCTACCCGCTTTGACCGTCCATCCTATACTCAGCTAAAAGGGAGTCCACAATGGCTCTGGAAGCCAGTGACCAAATCATATAGATGAGTCGGCATGGCGACAAATCCGCGTGTATGTCTTTGGATTGAGTCGAGTATTGAGTGTAGTATATCAAGGAAGTTGAGTTGAATGTGTGAGTATAGTTGGAACACAAAATGTTGGTCATAAGATTTGGTTGCAGCGTAGGCGACGTGCTTTGGCACGAGACGTGGCATCGAGCCTTCAGTTGTCGGCATATAAGGTGCATAAGTTGGATTTGAGTTGTCTTGAGTTTAAGTCAGGAAACGTCGCAAGGCAAAGTTGGTCAAGTGACTTTTAGTTCACATGTCTTGATTGGGTCTGTCGGTGATTGAAGTAGCAAGGGCCGCGAGGCGGCGATATGACTGAGTCTCATTGAGTTACGAGGCACGGCCTCAACAAGGACTTATATCACGGTCACACGGGAATGGAGTCTTATCGCGTAGTTGCGTCTCTGATTTTGGTCGAAAGACAAGCACGACTTGATAGGTTAACGTTGTTGAGTCGACATTGTTGTTGCAAGCACGGGATGGTCTAGAGACACAAAATAGGCCAAGACGTCGGCCCTAAAACTGAACCTAAGGCAAGACTAGAAAGACAATTGATAAGAATGGACTATGTTGCACAAAGTAAATCAAATGTGTTGGTTTCGTATGGGTGGGCGAGGAGCTCATTTCACCAGTACAGTTGAGTACTGACACCCACATAGTTTACATGTGCAGGTACAGGTAGAAGCTCGTGGCACGGAGCTCGCTTGGAAGCATCAAGACACGGAGTTCCTTGGCGATTCGAAGCGTACGGCCGCATGGAGTCAAGACTTATACAGGACATAATGTATGGACGTCGCCTTCCGAAGCATCCGCTGGTTCAAGACTTGTATTGAAAGATATGAGAGAGAGCTAAGTAACTTGTAATGTGAGATGAGTGAACTTGAGTGAGCTTGAGAGACTTGTAATCTTGGCCTTGCGCCCATTGTAATCTTTGTTTCAATATCAATAAAAGAGTGTTTTGTAATGACTTATGTTTTCGTTCTAATTTCTGTTGCTATTCTTCAATGTCTCTGCATGGGACTTCTGTGCGACGACCCCGTCGCAGCCGCTAAAATCGGTCGTTATGGAACCCGCCTTGCACGAACGCAATCTAGGCTCATGCGACATCACGCCTTAGCGAGGACGATCGCTCCTACGGGAGCGGGGCGTGACATCCTACCCATAGGTGTTAAGGGTTAGGCCTCCCAATTTCTAGATTCTAGATAGTACATTTTGTAGAATAGTAAGTCTCAATTTGGATCCCAACTTTCTAGATCCTAGAATTTACATTATTTTTTCACATCAATTTTTGACCACACAATCTTTGGGATCAGGCTCACTTTATCATTTCCTACTATTCTCATATAAATCCAACACATTCTATATTTACTTTTTTTTGAAATTTTGGATCCCAAATTGCATTTGAGAGTCTCAACTACTAATGATGCTCTCAGAACAGTAGGCTGGATCAAATCGGTCAGTAGGTAAATCGATTGAACCAATTATGTAGATATATAATCTTATATTGAATATATCACATAATACTACGTAGATGCTCTCTACATATTTACTAGTAGAATTAGTCAAGAAACAAATATATTAATTTTGATTGCATGTAAAGTTCAAAACAAAAGTCAAAGTTCAGGGTCAAATCGGTTCAAAATTCAACTGGAACAGACGGATTGGTGTTTGACTGACCGGGTTGATCGAATTTTTGGAAAGAAATAGTGGATCGATATTGAACTAGCCCGAAAAGGTTACTGGTTCACGGGTTGACCGGTTCAATAGGTCGATCCAGTCCGATTTTTAGAACACTGGTCTAATCAAACCAAAAGCTACAAGTTGGACTGGTTGATACTTTTAGTGATTAAAAATTATGATTGAACATTGAGGATTAATCATGAAATTTTAAAATGTATTGATAGTGAATTAACACATGTATTAACAAATTTAGGACATTTTTGTTACATATGTATTGAAATACATGGGAGAAAAGATTATTATAGATATTACCATGATTTGTTTAATATGCATATTTGAGTGAAAGAATCGAACCGAACTAAGAATTGGATTGGTGCAGTTGCATAGATTTGATTTGGACGTTATGTACTCTTCTTCAAGACAGTTATATTTGTTTTTTCTTTTGTCTTCTTTCCAAATCGGTTAGTACTCTTCTTCTCCAAATTGATTCATATTCTTCTCCAGATTGATTTCTCTTCTTTTCTTATCCAAATTGGTTCCACTTTGTAATTCAACTCCAATTTGCAACTTTATATTTAATATCGACTACAACTAAGATACATAATTAGTAAAAAAAAATAGAGATGTTGCACACATAGTAGAGCAATTAAAACTCCTTTATTTCATTATATTGATATCCAACACACATCAAACTATTAACCTTCTTACAAAATACATTGATAATTAACAGAATAATAGTTAAAATAAAACATAATATAGTGTATTCTTTCACCTTCAAGCTTGAGCTTAGCTTTTCAGTCCAATTCTTAGTAATGTTGTTCTTCTCTCGTGAGTTAAAAGAGAACACATACTGATGTCTAAATAAACATCAAAATGGTTAAAACATTTTTTTGGGTAGCACAAGCCAACAAGTAAATCATATTAATTATTCATTCTTACCTTCTCCCGCAAGGTGCATATCGAAGAGAAGAGAAATGTCTGACAAGTTGTTTGGTCCAGGTATTTGGAGATTTAGAGTTTAAAATCAAATTTGAAATTTGAAAGTTTAGATCAAATTGGAGATTTAGGGTTTGTTTCATTGAATAATGAGAAAATAAAAAAGCCTTCATATCACAACATTATAATAGGGTGTTTTTGTCCCAAAAAAATTGAATCAAGTTTACCTAAATACAACTAACGATAATTGAGTATGCACTACATGTACGCGTGGTGTACGCATTTGGTTGTTGGAACTTGTAATAAATTTTGGTAGAACTCGTAAAGTTGAGAACTAAGATTATGTTTGGATTAACATAAACTAGTCTACATGTACGTGCTTTGCACGTATTATAATTAGAATATCATAAGGTCAGTTGTTGTCTTTCTGTCTTTTTCAAGTGACTATTCATGTGTTTGTGCTTCCTTTTTACAATGCCAAGAGATTCGAAGTACGAATTTTATTTTATTTTTAATTTTCTATTGAGAATAATAACTTTGAAAAATGGTAAGGATAGAAAAATTTATTACCATTGGAACATGAAGAGTTGTATGGAAAAAAGAAACTTCATAGCATGTAAACTTTATTGCTTTGACTGTTAAACATAAATGACATGCAAGTTGACATAACAATATCATGTTTATAAAATACTCAAGGGTATTTTAGGAATTCAAAAGTTTCACCACCAAGTTTTCCTATTATATAGTAGAATAGATAACTATGAAGAGCAATGTAGAAACCCTCCTAGAAAGTTTCTATCCTACATTATTGCCACCTAGGATAGAAATGGTAATAGAAATCACCATTGGGAGAAGTTTTTTCTAAAATAGATTTCTTCCATAGAAATAGGGAAGATATAAACCCCCATTGGAGATGGTCTAAGAGGTTCCTTAAGGTGGGCCTATTGAAATTGTATACTTCTACCTTCAGGTTCTACTATTTGGTACTTGGAAAAGTTTGGATGATATGTTAGATTTTAGGATTTTGTTAACATGTGTCATGAGGAACACGTTAAGGACAATTAAAAAAACTCTTTTACTTAAAAAATTGTCATCTACATCCAATAAACAATTAATATAGTAGTTTTTTTTTTTGCTTTTAAAAGTGTCATCTAAACCGAATAAAATAATTTTCTAAATAATATCTTAAATAACTAATTATTTACTGCATCTAAATGGCACTTTTCAAAGTAAATAGTTACTCTAATAATTATCCTTAACATGTGTCCTTAGGACACATGTTAACAAGACCCTATATTTTAAATTAACAACAATATGTGAAAAATATTAAATATACATTGAAAATAGATGCGGCATGGAGATAATACTCATGACAGTTTGATGAAGTAATTAACAATTCAATTTTCATGAATTCTAGTCAATTTCAGGCTAGGAAGAGAGAGCTCCAAAACTACTTTTACATTATTTTGGCGTAGGACAATAATTGCTACCCGTTGAAGGTAGAAAACTACAAGATGTTAGTTTTGTTGGACCTTATATATTTTTTCCATCATTCTCTCTCTTTAACAGTTAGGGGTGAGCATTCAGTTTATTTGGATAAACTAAACCGTAATTTCTCAAAATCGTATTGAACTGTTAACTACAAAAGCCCAAACCAAACTAAACCGCACAAACTTAAAAACAAACTGAATCAATTATGCTTAGGTTGGACCTTGTATATTTTTTCCATCATTTTTCTTGTATGTTTTATACTACTTTCATTAGGCATATATATTATGTATCTTGCTACGTCCCTCTGAGAAAATTGTTTTCTTTTAATTATTTGTGTTGATTGTGCAGATCTTCTTCTGTTCGATTTATGAAGCTTATAATTTCAGATTAATCAGGTATCTTTTGTAATTACATATGATTCTAATTTTTTTACTCTGCTTGATATCCTAGTGTTTGTAGACTATTTCTTTCTTTCGATATATCGTATACTTGGATGAGAACTTGTTACAGGTAATATCCTTTTACGGGGGAGAGACATGTTCGAGTACGGGGGAGCTATCATGTGTCCAGGTATGAATATTGAGACATGCAAATATCATATTTTGTCAATTATCAAAATGGGGGAGATTGTTGACCCAAACCGGATCACAGTCAACCTAATCTTGACAATTAACAAAACAATATTTGTCATAGTCCAATTTGACACATCAAGCTCTAAATCGATCAACTCATCACATCAGTTCAAGTCAACAGCTGCCTGAAGAATTGCTGCTTTGTGTATTCTGGAGTCTGTAATTTTATTATTTTTTGAGTATAGGCAAATGTACATTGAGTCATATTTAGCAGCTTTAGGCTAGACTTAAACCTTCATAGGTCCACTTAGCCAATAGCCAAAACAGCCCAACAAGCCAAAGCCTATTTATGAACTTTCTGTCCAAAGGAGACAGAGTTCGGGCCGAACACTGGCTCCACACAGAGTTCGGGCCGAACTCTGTCCCCTAAATTATAGGAAGCTAATTTTTAGGGATTATTCACTGCTAGTTGTCCAACGGCCAAAAATTTGAATTCTGGACACAGAATTCTGGCCGAATTCTGCCTACCCAGAATACTATAAATAGGCATTGAATTCTCCCATTTCAATTCATCCAATCTTCTCTTCTTCTTCTCTTACATAAGCCTACATATTAAAGAGCTCTGCCTTCCCATCCAACTTAGCTTTCAAACTTCCCAACCATCCAAGTTGCTCAGTACGATTCAGCTAGAAGTTTGAAGTGCAAGAAGTTGTAAGTCACTTGGAAAAGTCCAAGTTTTGCCACAACGATCATTGAAAGAAGTTGGTGTGCTCTTCTGAGAAAAGGCACGTGGTTGTAACCCTATTTCACAAATAGTGGATTTCAATCCTGAGCTAGAGTTCTCAGGCCTGGACTAGTCCTCCACGAGGGAAACCAGGTTAAAAATCTTGCTGTGTTTGCGTTTGCTCTTTGACTATTTTATTTCCGCATTTATATTACTCTGATTATTTTGTTGGTGAAAAGAGTTTAAGTTTTAATTGATCATTATCGTTATAAACTCTATTCACCCCCCCTCTAGAGTTGTCTACTTGTCTTCAAGTACTGGGGACAATATCCTGCTGAGGTGCTAGTGAGCCTTAGTAGAAGGGATCTGGTATTCTAGAAAAGTATTTCACTTGCATAGCACATAGACGGATACAGTAGATTGTCTTAGTTCATTTTTTTCTGTACATTGGCATGTATATTAAGCACCTTGCTAGTCCCCTGAGGACCTGGCTATTTCCCAGGCTTAGACGAAGCTGAAGACTACCTGGAGGTTTATGGTTCGGGAGCTGAGATCGGAGGCGTACCGGCACAGGAGGATGAGATAGTGCCAGAGGATTTCTCGTGATCATGTTACCTTCATATTTAGTTTTGCTACATTATTCCCTTTTCTTTTCATCAGGCTTATAGGTTATTTGTACTTTATTTCTATCTCTGTGGTTTCGGGATGTTTTACCCGTACAAACTTCTTTACTTTTATTGCTGGATATTTGAGACATTTTCTTATTTATTATTGATCTCTTTGTGGACTCTATGAATGTGATTAGATGTATATACCTATGGACTGTGTTATATTTCTGGGTGTTATCATGATTTACAGCTTAAGTATTTTGCTAATGGGCTTGTTGTGTAGCTTGGCCCATTGGTGAAGTGCTGCCAGCATGTATTCGTATACCTGGTCCTACGTATTTTGGGACTGGGGCGTTACAATCATTTATTGGGAACTGTTATTAGAGATGTACTTCGATGATCCAATCCTAACTGGATATATTTTTCAGACGGCGCGGAGGATGAGTGCCCTACTTATTACAGCCCTCCAGATGTAGTAGGTATAGACCGAGAGACTCTGGTTCAGGAGGGTCTAGTCCCAGCAGAGGGCCCTTACTTAGCGACTCATTAGGATAGATTTGTACTGGACTTTGTCTTCAGTTGTTGACTATTGACATGTTTATTATTTTGAGACTGGTATTTGTGAATTGTGGACTTTTAGACTTTCTAGACTTGTAATATTTCATGTTAGGCTTTTCTGGATGTTTTCAAATCTTGTTGTCTTTATATTTTTGTATCATTTATCTTCCTTTTAGTATTGTGATTGAGTATGATATATTGTCATTACTTGTCCTCCGTTTGGAGTTGACTATTTCGATAGATTTTGATATTTATAATTGTTAGTTAGTTATATAGACCTAGATATCGTTCTACCGCCGATGCTGCGGCGTAGGCTGGGTGCTGTCATGCACTCGTGCCCTACACCGGGTGTGGGTCGTGACGCCCACTGTGAGATGATCTCTGGTTCGTAGAGCTTCATTCGTCGAAAGTTGTCCTCATTTTGCATATACACATAGTTGATAGAGCACCCCTTATTCTTTATGCTTTTTCATACCATAGCGGCATGTATATTATGTATCTTGTTACATCCCGCTGAGGACCTGATTTCCTTCCAAGTTGGCTGAGTAGGTTTACAGATTTCTTGTCAGATATTGCTGAGCACCTATTTTATTGCAGGTATTAACTCTTCAATAGTATACATGTTTTATTTCTATATTTCATACCTGCTAGGTTTTGCATAGTATTTATAGACTTTTTTTCTTTCGAGTCTGCTTGGGCTAGTATAAATATTAGGCTGCATACTAGTATTCATATTTTTCTTTCTTTATGCTTTTGTTATATGGATTGAGATATAGAATTGATATAGTGATATTTACACCATTTTAAAAAGCTTATACGTATTCGAGTCAGACTAGAGTCTGGTTGAATACGTAGCTGTCATATGCCACGTGGCTCGGTCCCACGTATTTGGGACTGGGGCATGACATGGCTTTTGTGGTGGCCCATACAGGTCAAGATAAATCGTTTCGGTTATGTTACTATACCGAATGAGCCTACATTATGATAATATATTAGGATCTTAATCCACTATTGTTATTGAAAATTCCTTGACTTCTACTACAACCCTTGAAATTTGTGTTTGTACTAAAGCGTACCATTCTTGACTTTCTATTTTTGAACTCATGTCTTTTCCTCTCTCGGAAGGACGAACACTTTTGTTGACAATCATTTTAGAGTTATCTTATCATTTTCAACTAAGACAGAGAGAATATTATGTAGGTGATTATTTAGGGTATATAGGGGTTTTGATAGACGTCTTTACTAAATAGACCGATAAGATATGAATGGCCTTTCTATCAAGGTTAGCTTCTATAGGACAATTTCCTTTGTGAAGGAGGGACAATTTGCCTAAAGAATTGAATTAGAATGTTTTACAAAATTGTTTGGTAGAAGAGATGAATTTTTTTTTTAATGATGGACGAGGTGACTACAGATACGATTAGAGAATTGCATAGATTGACTTAGGACTAGACAAAGATAAGAATAGTGGTATCTCTACAATAGAAATTTTCAAACGATATGACTTGAGAAAATAATGATTCAGTGAGTCATGAATTGGTGATTCAGTATCAGCAAGTAATTATCATATTGAGTTAGGAAGTTTTACTTGAAGGATAGATAAACTCATGCTCGGCAGGACTAGGTGATTAGCCAATGTGGTAGACTTTATAGACACTCCACCAAGATAGGATGTGGAATAGAGTATGGTACCAGGCTTAGCCCTAACAAGAGACATAAGGGTCATTAGACTAACCATTGTCTAAGTTAGACCGAGTTTGAAGAATATGAAGACTCCTTGATCATAAAAGTTGGGGTAAGTAAGAATACAACTTAAAGAAAAACACGGTTGGTTACTAGATTAAAGAGTGCCAACCTGAAGAACGATAGCAAATACAGTCTGAGGATTTCGACAGGATGAAACGAATTGATGAAGCATGATGATCGTGACTAGATATAAACCCTTGGAGTTATATCGAACTAAAATTTAAGGAATTTTCACGTAGAGGATATAGAAATCAGGAATATGAAAAAAATAGAGAAAAAAGATTTCTTGGATGACGAGGAACTGTCATAGGAAGATTACGTATCAGAGAGAAATGTTAATTAGTGGTAGGTAAGTCTAAGTTAGGCTAAGTCAACTATCTCTATATTGGTCGAGTCACCCTTGAAGCGATCGGTTAGAAATCGGGACTAGAAGAATGACCGATAGGGTTATATAGAGATATTAGATATAAGTATTTATTCAACCATGCCTTAAACTTTCCTAGCAAATAGGAGTAAGGTAGGAATGCTTGTAAAAAATGTGTAGTTGCTTGAAGGGTAGATCCTTGCTTATGCGGCTAAGAGATTCGACATATGACTTGTAGGATTATGTGATAGACTTCCAAGGATTGGTTGAGTTTAAGTATCGACTAACTTTCTTGGTTAGTCAGGGATTAGGACTAGAGTTGGAAAGTCGTAGCTCAAGAGGCAGATTAGTAAGCCATTCGTCAAATGCAAAATAGTTAGGAATACTGGAGGAATTGTAACTGGAATAATTGTGTTTGGTGTACGTAGTGGATATATAAAAAGATGAAGGAATTATAGGAGCAATACTATGTTTAGGTTGAATAAAATAAAAGGAACAAGGTTGGAATTACAGGAAAAAGTCCACAAAAAATTAAGAGGTAGCAGTTGAGACGAGGGTTACGACCGTGATTATCTACGATGACTTACAAGGACTATAGGAAGAATTATATCTTAAGCAAGGCCCTTGAATGTGAGATTTGAATAAGGAGAAAGAGATCATTTCGAAGAAAGAAACGATGCAAATTCTAAGACAGACCAAAATGAGGGTAGGAAAATGATTATCATATACAAATATGTTAGGGAACCAGCACTATAGGTTGTAGAGAGACATATGATTAAGAGTAAGGCGTTCAGAAAACAAGGACAAGAAATGAAATAGCATGAGATGAGAAGTAAACAAGATTTCAAGATAGAAAAGTAAAGTATCCTAAGATCGGTTGATAAATGGGATATGAGGTTGAGTTGTAAGTCCTTGAAGATGGAGGTATTATGTAGATAAAAAAAGGGTTAAGAATTAAAAGATGTGTCAAATTTTGAGAATCTAGGACCTTCGTAGACCTTGGCAGATTACAACAGGAGGAGCTTGATATTGTGTTAGTGGAAGTTATAAATGAGAAGGGAGACCATGGAGAGTACTAGTAAAAATTGATAAGGCACACGACATCCAAATACTATTTAGATTATGAGTTCAGATTAGGCTAGCCGTGTTCAAGGAATCATGTGTTATACTAGAAACCTGATAGTGTCACGACCCGCATCCGCTTTTCGGACGCGAGCTTGTGAGCAAGCCAGCTACGTATCGAGCGGATTCCAGCCCGACTCGAGTGCGTATAAGCTGTCAAGGCTATGGTATACTGCCAAATCATGGCAAAAGTAAATCTATATCTCAATCCACAATAAGAAGAATAAATATGAATGAACAAGTATGGGTCATGGTCTGCAGCCCATTAGCATATTGTTCAATTAGACTCCAAGAATGATATGAGTCTATAAAATAAGCAAGTATATGATGGTATGGAATATAAAGCACGAGAAGATAATAAAAAAATTTCACAATCAAATACCTGTATCATACATCGCAATCCTCTACGTTCCATCCCGCTCTGCTAACTAACTCCATGCAGTTGCTAAACCTGAAGAGATCATCAGGTTCTCAGAGGACTAGCAAGATACATAATATACAAGCCAATATGTAATGGTACAAATATACAAAGAAGTAAAGAACGATCAATGACATCCAACAAGACAAAATAGACCAAGACACAAGATCTAAACACAAGGATCCTCAGACACTGGCATGCCATACTAGAAATGGCTAATAGGTCAAAGCTATAGACTGCAGTCAAGGCAAGTACTCACAATCTATAGTGTCTCAATCGCAGTCAAGGCAAGTACTCACAACCAAGACGGTAGCCAATCCTAGTATAAAAATCCTATAGACCGCAGTCAAGGTAAGTACTCACAATTTATAGAATGTCAAAGTCAAGTCCTACTCAAGTCATGTCAAGTCAAGTCAAGTTATAATCAAGTCGAGGGAATCGTGGTGTAGGACTAGACGACTCTATCAAGGAATACATATGAAACTAACACAGTGTAACAGATAGAAATATTATAACATAAGGGAACGAGAATGTGCAGGCAACTAGAAACATGTAAAGTAAAACTATAGCAGGATGAGTGTACTAGACATGGAATAAAGCAATCACAAATGTAAGAAAAAGAACAACGGCGAGATAATGAACATGCATATAAATTATACTGTACAAGTTGGCAAGGTATACTTGCCTGGAGGTTGCACGAAGATCCAATAATATACCGTCAACTGGCAAGCCATAGAGTCAAAATCTCACAACTGTCTCCGAAAACTGAAACAGACATTGCCAACATCCTCAGAATAGTCAAATTAGCTAGGATTGCCTCTCCTTAAGTCCAATTCTGGAAACAGGGGCAAAACGATAATTTCGGGCAAAAACGGAGTCCGTCGTTGGACCCACTTTGCACCAAAAAGCGTGCCAGAGTCAATGGTCTCTAAAGTCGTCAAACTACATGTCTACGGATTCGTTTTGATGATACGAACCCAGCGGTATGTCCAATTTTAGATTTCGGTGGGCCGTGCACAAAATCATCCGTTGAATCGGACCGTGGGGCCCGCAAAACGGTGATCCAATCAACTATCTCAAAATCGGACCAAACTTGGCATACAGGACCAAAAAAATGATACGGTCTTGTTGGCGCAAGTTTCGTCTCGATCTGACGAGCATGCACAAAGTAATTGAGAAACTTGCACAGAGGCCGATACGGTGAATTTCGACGGATACACATCAAATTCGTCGCGCACACGCGACCAATTTGAATTCCGTCAAAGCCCACAAGTCCTCAATATTCGTACGCACCTTTCGATGCTTACGACGCGTAACCACGTCGCCCGGATTGGCGGGACGCACGTCGTATCGGGAAGATTTTTAATATTTCTATTATTTTAAAAACAGATTTTCTTAGTTATCAAGGGTGAATAACTTCTCGCATAATTGATGAGAAATAATTCTATCTGAAGGGTTTCAATCCTGGTCATTTACTATAAAACTTTGTTCAAATACAATTTCTAATCTGGTGTTAGATCGATCCGAATCGTTCTCTTAATATAGGTACATGGACTGTCATAAGTCCTGTTTTCGAACAGGTTTTTTCGTCGACTTCGCGTCGATTTAACGGACAATATAGGGCATCTAATTTCAAAGTTTTTGAAAGGAAAGGTAGGTGTTTATGTTGCGAACATACCTGAGCAAGTAGCTTGCGAAGCCATCCATTATCTGCAACGATATGTCGATGTGAAAGTAGACTCCTCGCAGTACTTGCTGCTGTCGTTGCTTTACTCTGTCGTCCGTGCGCGGGTGCGGCCTGGCCGTCCTCCGGCGATGCGCACGGTGGCGCACGGTCAGGGCGGCCGCCAGGAGGTCGGAGGTGACTCTGGGGCGTGGGTGTTGGTGTTAGGAGCTAGGGTTTTGTTTCTTTCCTTCTCTCGATATCTCGGTTATATGTACCTATATCAATCGGCTGTGAAGCCCTGACCCGACTGAGCTCGGTTTAAAATTGCTCTGCCTGAGCTCGGGCTGGGCTGGGATGGGCCGGGTTCAGCTGGGCTTGGGGTTTTATTAATTTTTGTTTTTGTTTTTCTTATTTCTTTATTAGTCTAATACATATACATATATATATTTCGTATATATATATATATATATACACGTATACGTATACATATACTATATATATTTATATATACACACATATACATATATTTATATACAAATACACATATACACCTAAATACATATTTATATTTATATATACATACTCTTACACACATATAATATATATATATATATATATATATATACATATATATATATATATATATATATATATATATATATATATATATATATATATATATATATATATATATATATATATATACTCATACACACATATATATATATCTATATTTACACACATCTATTTATATATATACCTCATATATATACATATACATATTTTTTTTTATATATACATATATATATGTATATAAAAAATAAAAAAAATATGTATATATATATATACATATACATATACATATACATATACATATATATATATATATATATATATATATATATATATATATATATATATATATACATATAAAAAATACTCAATTAACCAATATAATAATATCTAATAGTAATAAACATATTTATTTAATCACCACAAATTAATAAAATAATAATAAAATAATTAAATGGTGGTTTCGTGAATCCATACTATTCACCTTTATCCAGGTCCAAAAATTGTATAAATATTGTAAATCAATAGTTAATAATAAAAATACCAATTTTGTGTACAATTATTCAAACAATTAAAAATGCACATCATTACTTAAAATAATTTAGAAAGTATTTGTACACACAAAAATATGCCTACATGGTCGTCTTTGGTCTCACTACAAACCTACAAAGGCTTGTATTCGGTTCGGAACAGTTCGGGCTAAGTTGGCACAATCGGGTCATCTAAAATCAATATATCTAATTAATAAATAGATAATTCATCGGTAGGGGTTAAGTCGCAACTTAGCCTGGTTTTCCTAGTTAGGGCATCACTATGGCTCAGTCTTCCCTGGTATGGTTAATACACTAGTCAAAGTACACTACTACACTATCTATGCCATGATTGCTAGTCATCTTGTACTCAAATTCCTAACTATGACTAAAATCATTTACCGTAATAATGAACTAATTAATTATTTATAAATCCTAAAAATCACCATTTAAATCAAATAAATACTAGAAAAAATAATTCAAAAATTTTCGAGAAGGGGAGCTACAAATCTACCCACCTTAAAAATAATTTCGTTCTCGAAATTCTAATTCATAGCTATTCCTTAAAATTTAAAGTCTACTATTACCTTAATCTTCTCAAATTTAATTTCTCCAAAAATATTTCATGACCTTCTCTAGTCATTTTATAACCCCGAATACTTGAGGACTTCTACCCACCTTTGGTCATACTACTCCTCAAAATACGATCACTAGAATTTTGTAACATCCAACTAGTTGCTAACATCACTATCCATAGATATCTAGGGCATATGGCATCTATAATCCCTCAAATCTATAAACAACAAAAAACTCAATAATCACGCAATATTATACTATAATTTAAGAATTTCTGATGAATCTTAGACAACACGATCATTCGTCACCCCGGAATAGGAAGGGACGAGAATCAATGGTACGGAAAGCAAGGAAGTATAATCGAGAGCAGATATGGAGTTTTCAAGGACGTAAAGAATTTCTAGGAGAATTTTCAAGGCAGTGTGGATTGAGATTTCTAAGGTTTAGTCAAAGTCGCAGGCTCGTATCAGTACAGTTACGTAACCGATACGATATGCTCTGACCTGCATGGGCCACCACAAAAACTTGTCACGACCCGTACCCGCTTTTCGGATGCGAGCTCGTGAGCAAGCCAGCTACGTATCGAGCGGACTCCAGCCCGACTCGAGTGCATATAAGCTGTCAAGGCTATGGTATACTGCCAAATCATGGCAAAAGTAAATCTATATCTCAATCCACAATAAGAAGAATAAATATGAATGAACAAGTATGGGTCATGGTCTGCAGCCCATTAGCATATTGTTCAATTAGACTCCAAGAATGATATGAGTCTATAAAATAAGCAGAGTATACAATGGTATGGAATATAAAGCACGAGAAGATAATAAAAAAATATTACAATCAAATACCTGTATCATACATCGCAATCCTCTACCATCCCGCTCTGCTAACTAACTCCATGCAGTTGCTAAACCTGAAGAGATCATCAGGTCCTCAGAGGACTAGCAAGATACATAATATACAAGCCAACATGTAACGGTACAAATATACAAAGAAGTAAAGAACGATCAAGGACATCCAACAAGACAAAATGAACCAAGACACAAGATCTAAACACAAGGATCCTAAGACACTGACATGCCATACTAGAAATGGCTAATAGGTCAAAGCTATGACTGCAGTCAAGGCAAGTACTCACAATCTATAGTGTCTCAATCGCAGTCAAGGCAAGTACTTATAACCAAGACGGTAGCTAATCCTAGTATAAAAATCCTATAGACCGTAGTCAAGGTAAGTACTCACAATCTATAGAATGTCAAAGTCAAGTCCTACTCAAGTCATGTCAAGTCAAGTCAAGTTATAATCAAGTCAAGGGAATCGTGGTGTAGGACTAGATGACTCTATCAAGGAATACATATAAAACTAACACAGTGTAACAGATAGAAATATTATAACAGAAGGGAACGAGAATATGCATGCAACTAGAAACATGTAAAGTAAAACTATAACAGGATGAGTGTACTAGACATGGAATAAAGCAATCATGAATGTAACGAAAAGAAAAACGGCGAGATAATGAACATGCATATAAATTATACTGTACAAGTTGGCAAGGTATACTTGCCTGGAGGTTGCACGAAGATCCCATAATATACCGTCAACTGGCACGCCATAGAGTCAAAATCTCACAACTGTCTCCGAAAGCTGAAACAGACATTGCCAACATCCTCAGAATAGTCAAATTAGCTAGGATTTCCTGTCCTTAAGTCCAATTCTGGACACAGGGGCAAAACGGTAATCTTGGGCAAAAATAGTGTCTGTCGTTGGACCCGCTTTGCACCGAAAAGCGTGCCAAAGTCAATGGTATCTAAAGTCGTCAAACTATATGTCTACGGATTCGTTTTGACGATACGAATCCAATGGTATGTCCAATTTTGGATTTCGGTGGGCCGTGCACAAAATCATCCGTTGAATCGGACCGTGGGGCCCACAAAACGGCGATCCAATCAACTGTCTCAGAATCGGACCAAACTTGGTATACAGGACTAGAAAAATGATACGGTCCTATCGGCGCAAGTTTCGTCTCGATCTGACGAGCGTGCACAAAGTAATTAAGAAACTTGTACAGAGGCCGATACGGTAAATTTCGACGGATACGCATCAAATTCGTCGCGCACACGCGACCAATTTGAATCCCGTCAAAGCCCACACGTCTGCAATATCCGTACGCGCCTTTCGATGCTTACGATGCGCGACCACATCGCCCGGATTGGCGGGACGTATGTCGTATCGGGAAGATTTTAATATTTCTATAGTTTTAAAAACAACTAGTTTTAAAAACAAATTTTCTTAGTTTTCAAGGGTGAATAACTTCTCACATAATTGATGAGAAATAATTCTATCTGAAGTGTTTTAATCCTGGTCATTTACTCTAAAACTTTGTTCAAATACAATTTCTAATCTGGTGTTAGATCGATCCGAATCGATCTCTTAATATAGGTACATGACTGTCATAAGTCCTGTTTTCGAACAGGTTTTTTCCGTCGACTTCCGTCGATTTAATGGACAATATAGGGCATCTAATTTCGAAGTTTTTGAAAGGAAAGGTAGGTGTTCATGTTGCGAACATACCCGAGCAAGTAGCTTGCGAAGCCATCCATTATCCGTGACAATATGTCGATGTGAAAGTAGCCTCCTCGCAGTACTTGCTGCTGTCGTTGCTTTACTCTGTCGTCCGCGCGCGGGTGCGGCCTGGCCGTCCTCCGGCGATGCGCACGGTGGTGCGCGGTCAGGGCGACCGCCAGGAGGTCGTAGGTGACTCTGGGGTGTGGGTGTTGGTGTTAGGAGCTAGGGTTTTGTTTCTTTCCTTCTCTTGATATCTCGGTTATATGTACCTATATCAATCGGCTGTGAAGCCCTGACCCGACTGAGCTCGGTTTGAAATTGCTCCGCTTGAGCTCGGGCTGGGCTGGATGGGCCGGGTTCAGCTGGGCTTGGGGTTTTATTAATTTTTATTTTTATTTTTCTTATTTCTTTATTAGTTTAATACATATATATATATATATATATATATATATATATATATATATATATATATATATATATACACGTATACGTATACATATACTATATATATTTATATATACACACATATACATATATTTATAATATATATTTATATAAAATACACATATACACCTAAATAAATATTTATATTTATATATACATACTCTTACACACATATAATATATATTTATTTATATATATACATTTACACATATATAATATATAATATATATATATATATATATATATATATATATATATATATATATATATATATATATATATATATATATATATATATATATATATATATATATATATATATATATATATATACTCATACACACATATATATTTACACACATCTATTTATATATATACCTCATATATATAAATATAGATATAGATATAGATATACTCATACACATCTATTTATATATATACCTCATATATATAAATATAGATATAGATATATATACTCATACACACATAAATATAGATATATATGTGTGTATGAGTATATATATATATATATATATATATATATATATATATATATATATATATATATATATATATATATATATATATATATACACATCAAAAATACTCAATTAACCAATATAATAATATCTAATAGTAATAAACATATTTATTTAATCACCACAAATTAATAAAATAATAATAAAATAATTAAATGGTGGTTTCGTGAATCCATACTATTCATCTTTATCCAGGTCCAGAAAATTGTATAAATATTGTAAATCAATATTTAATAATAAAAATACCAATTTTGTGTACAATTATTCAAACAATTAAAAATGCACATCATTACTTAAAATAATTTAGAAAGTATTTGTACACACAAAAATATGCCTACATGGTCGTTTTTGGTCTCACTACAAACCTACAAAGGCTTGTACTCGGTTCGGAACAGTTCGGGCTAAGTTGGCACAATCGGGTCATCTAAAATCAATATATCTAATTAATAAATAGATAATTCATCGGTAGGGGTTAAGTCGCAACTTAGCCTGGTTTTTCTAGTTCGGGCATCACTATGGCTCTGTCTTCCCTGGTATGGCTAATACACTAGTCAAAGCACACTACTACACTATCTGTGCCATAATTCCTAGTCACCTTGTACTCAAATTCCTAACTATAACTAAAATCATCTACCGTAATAATGAACTAATTAATTATTTATAAATCCTAAAAATCACCATTTAAATCAAATAAATACTAGAAAAAATAATTCAAAATTTTTTGGGAAGGGGAGCTACAGATAGATAGGCTAAAGTATAGTACGAACTGGTGTGCAAATTTTATCAGCTTATTTGATTATCATATTATTCTAAGTGACCAGAAGTTGTAGCTTCAGACCGATCCTATCATCCTTTAACCTCTTATCTTATGATTAGCGAATCACAACTTCATGATCATTTCAACTATGAGATCGTGAATGATCTTATCCCTTCCTTAATCATATCATAACCTCAAAAAGAAAATCTTAATTTTATACCTCTTTGGGCCTAATATTCGCATTACCATAGGCACAGCTTCTTCCAATTTCTTGACCAAGTACCTGTTTGCAAAAACAAAAAATATTTTGATACAAACTAAGAAAAGAAGAGTACAAGAGTACAATTGAATTCTGGGGAAGTACAACTATAGGAATTTGATCAGAAGACGATCACTTTATCCCTTGGACGATACGATGTCGAAGAACAAAGCCTTTGGAGAATGCTGCAGCAAGTGCTCAGGAGATTATGATCATTAGTGATGATTTACAAGTGATTTAAAGCTCTATTTCTAGAGTTCTGAAATAACAATTAAGTAGTTATTCTGATTGGCGCAGACAGCCAGTGGCGCACCATCCTTCCTTTGTCACGAACGGTTAGTTTAACTGCTTGGACGTGTGGCATGTTGTGATTGATATACGCTTCATGGGCAGTATCACCTTCATGTTTTTCGAGATTAGTGGCATGTGTGCCACGTAATCTAACTGATTCAGGAAGATTTGATTAAGTGGCGCCAACTGCTGAGTGGTGCTAGGCGCTATCTGTTGAGTGGTGCCAGGCGCTAACTGTTTGTTTAGTGCTTCACTATTTAATCAATGATGCTAATGATCATCCTGCGCTAACCGTAGATGGCTCTGGACAGCAGTTTACTATTAATGATGGATCTGACATATCTGACAAAATCTCTCAAGTGCCACGTGCTCGGGATTCGAACGAATTTTTCTCGACTGACGTGATGTTAGTCATGATGATATAACTGTTCAGCTTCTTCGAGAAGATAGCCACATGGCAGGACAGCGCCACTTAATGGTTGGCACCATCTGATGGCCAGCGCCACCTGATGATTTATATGTTGGCGCTTCCTATGAGTGGTACAGGGTGTTAGGCATACTTTTTAGGCCTCTATAGGACCCCCTTCAAAGTTTTCAAATTTGAACAGCTTGAAAATTTGAAATACTTTGAATAAGAAGCGTTTGACGTAGGGTAGTATCGTAACCAACCCAACTTTCAGGCGCAGATCGTGCAGGTTGTTACAGCTGAGCGTTTGGACTATAAATAGCCGATAGGAGAGAGAAATCTCTTCACTTTGTCATTTCTCCCAAACTCTTCCTCTCAAATTCTTGAAGCTCTCTCACGATCTAAAATGGCACTAAAGAAGTCTACCACCGCCGAGAAAGGAAAGAAAGTAGCCGGAGCTACTTCGTGCGTGCCCCCACTGAGGGTGCCACAGCACATAGGCACCGTCGGCGAGAGACGAAGAAGCAAACCCAGCACATGGAAGGTAAGAAAGTTGAACGGAGAAGACGATAGCAGGCGCCATTCGCGTGGAGCGTGACTCAGGCCAACATCGATCGGCTCTTTCAGAGTGTTGGTAGATGCTTTACGCCATCTGCATTTTGTGCCACCTCTTTCAGAGTATTGGGCTAAAAAGAATCTAAACCAATGATGCCAGGCGCCATCTGTCAGATTCTCAACATGGTGCATCATCTGTCATTATGTGCAGGACCATGCGCTAATTGATTGATGCGCCATCTGTTTGAGAACTATCAGATTGTATGCGCCATTTAGAGACTAGCACTCTGTTATTTGCAAGATTTGTTTAGAGTTAAAATTACTTGATTTTTATAAGAATAATATTTCATAATTCTAACTTTTGTTTCTTTTGTCTTTCAGCAGCGTCTATGGTAATGCCAAAAGTTGAGGTCACTGTCAAGGAGGAAGTGCTATCTCATTTCATCAAAGCGGAACCGATGACTATTAAGGAAGAAATAATTCCTAAAGTCGAAGTTCCCATAAAGGAAGAACCGGCTTCAGAAGGCAGTGGCACCAGGAGCTCTAATCACCTAGCTCTTGTGGATGACCTTAATCAGTTAGGGCCTTCCTATGCCCGATGGTTGAGAGAGTGGTACCTGCCCCAGCATGGCCATTCTCGGGTAAATGAATAAGACATCTTTCTTGTCTTCAATGTTTTCTACTTTGATGTTGTAACTTGCTTTCCTTTCTTTGCAAATGTAGTCCTTTACTCCTTTTTATGGAGAAAGAAATAAAGAAACCTTCTGTTTGCTCATTTGCTGTGATGCTATCTTTTTTTGAAACAACATTTGTCAATAATGGGTCATTTAATACGGACAATAGAATGTTTAGAGGTGATGTGACAAGTCGTTGATGTAGATAGTAGAATTCAGAGGTAATGTGGACGTGAATTCATATATCTATTGATTATCCTTGGGCCAACTGGGACTCAAGAATAGGATATCTTTTAAAATAACTGGGTTTCAAAAGATGATGTTTGTAATGATGTGGTAGACGTTGTCAATGATGATAAGATCTGGATAGACTCCGCTGGGGATTCAATGATTTGATGTATGTACAATATTTTTTAGAAAATATAATACACACTTTCAAACATGGTACTTCTTCAGGAATTTGTCATTGATAGGCATCATAGCGATTCGGCTATTCATCCCTAACAGTTGATAAGCTCCGTTAGAGAAAACTTTGCTTATAACATAGGGACCTTCCCACTTTGGTTCGAACTTGTCCTTGCTCATGTGTGTCATAGTCATAGGATGTCTGACTGGTAAGGACTAGTTTCACCTTTTTGAAATGTTCGTACTTTGACTTTACGGTTGAAAGCTTTTGAGATACGGGCTTGATATAGCTCGATGTGTTGTTGAGCTAGTAGCCGCTTCTCGTCAAGTGCTTCAACCTGCTGAAGTCAAAGACAATCATTGTTTTCTATTGTGAGTTCATTGGCAATAGAAATTCTCAGTGATGGGATTTGAATCTCTAACGGTATGACAGCTTCACATCCATATACCAAAGACAAAGGTGTACAGTCGGTCGATGTGCGTATGGTAGTACGGTAAGCCCATAGATATTCTCCAAGCTTTTTGCTCCAGTTTTGTTTATTGGTGGAAACGAACTTCTTGAGAAGCTTGATGATTGTTTTGTTGAATGCTTTAGCCAAACCGTTAGCAGCGAGATTGTAGGCTGTAGAAGCAACATTGTTGATTCGGTTGTCATCACAGAATCGAGTGAACTTATGACTGATGAACTGTGGTTCATTATTATGGATAATTCATCGAGGAACACCGAATCTGTAGATCACATGATGTTTGATGAAGTTGATGACGCTGCTTGTCTTAACTTTGGCCAAAGGTATAGCTTCGGCCTATTTAGAGAAGTAATCGGTTCTAGCTAGGATAAACCGATGTCCTCTAGATGACGGTGGGTTGATAGGACCAATGACATCCATACCCCAAACTTCGAAAGGCCATGATGCCACAGTCGGATATAGAAATTCTGAAGGTTGATGAATGAAATCTGCATGAATTTGACATACTCGACATTTCCTTTGAATATTCGATGGCATCCGACACCATGGTTGGCCAATAGTATCCCATGCGTCAAATTCGATCTTGTAGTTTAGGACCAGGCTGATATGCACCACAGATACTGTCGTGAGCTTCACGTAGTATCTGCTTTGCTTCATCTTCCACAAGAAAGCATAAAAGCATACCGTCATATGATCGCCGATAGAGCGTTTTAGAGGTATGATTGTAGTAGAATCGGAGTGATCGCCGACGAATTATCATTGCTTCTTTGGGATCTTCTGGTTAGATGTCATGTACTACAAAGTCGATGAAAGGAGCTCTCCAGTCTTCACTTATAGTGCAAACTTTGACCGAATTGCTAGATTCCAGATGCAAATTATTCTCAATACAGAATAATTCCCTATTAGTGATAACAACCATCTATTGTCTTTTCACAGGGATTGCTAATATTGCTGCTAGATTAGCCAGCGCATCAGCTTCTGTATTGTATGCTCGATGCACATGTTCAATGAAGAAGCCTTTGAATGATGTAGCCAATTTGATTGCTGCTTCATGGTATGGAACAAGATCTTGCTGCCGAACTTCATACGTGCCTCTAACCTGATTGACGATCAGTTTAGAGTCTCCGTATACTTCAAGGTATTCGATATCCAACTGTTTAGCTAATTGGAGACCGATGAGTAAAGCATTATATTCAACACCGTTGTTAGAGCATGGTTCGTCCAAAGAATAAGCTCTCTGAATTGCTAGTCCTTCTGGAGATACCAGAATAATTCCAACTCCAGCAACAATAGTGCCTTTAGGTCCGATTCTGGAAGCACCATTAAAGAATAGATGCCAAACGAGGATTGCTTTTGAAATCATGTTGGATTCTAGAGTTTCATCAGGAATTTTGTCATAGAGTTTGGATGTCTCGGAGATTGGATGAGCAGCTAGGAAGTCAGTTAAGGCTTGACCTTTAACAGATTTTTGTGGGACAAATACCATATCATACTGTGCTAGTAGTATAGCCCATGTAGCGAGTCTGGAGTTGTAGTGTACTGGACGTTTTCATCAAGACTCGAAGAGGGTTGACTCTAGAGATGACATGAATGGTTTGGCCTATGATATAATATCGTGTCTTCTAGACGGCAAACATCAGGACTAAATATTCTTTTTTCATCTGGCTATATCGATGTTCAGCCCCAATCATCGTGCGACAGAGGTAGTAGATAGCTCGTTATGACCTTTCCTTATTCTTTTGGGCTAGCAAGGCACCCAAGGAATGATCCATTGCTCGGACATACATCAGAAAAGGTATTCCTGAGACTGGAGACACTAGAACTGGAGGGTTCAACAAGTACCGCTTTATGTCTTAAATGCATGCTGACATTCTTCAGTCCAAACGAAAACATACCTTTCTTCATGAGTTAAGTGAACGGTCTGCAACGTTTAGAGAGATTTGAGATGAATTTCCTGATGTACGCAAGCCATCCCTGGAATCCTCGTAGCTCTTTTAAGTTGCGTGGAGGGCGCATCTCTTGAATGACTTTGATCTTCTCAGGGTCAACGTGTATACCCCTAGAGGTAATAACGAATCCGAGGAATTTGCCACTAGAGACTCCCAGGAATGACTTGGTAGGATTCATCTGGAGTTGATGCTGGCGCATTAGATCGAAGATAGTTCTCAAGCCTTGGATGTGATCTTCCTTTAGACGACTTTTGACAGCAATATCGTCGACATAGCATTCGACTGTCTTTCGTAAATATTTACGGAAGATGGTGCACATAGGCCCGCTGATAAGTTGTACCAGAGTTTGTAAGACCGAACGGTATGACAATGTAGCAGTAGACTCCCAGAGGAGTATGGAAAGATGTATGTTTCTCATCTTCAGGGTTCATTCGGTTTTGATTATATCCGAAAAATCTATCCATGAAAGTCATTCGTTCGAACCCGCAGGTATTGTCGATCATGACATCAGTGATCGGAAGAGGGAACTCATCCTTAGGACAAGCATCGTTGAGGTCTCTGAAATCAATATAGACTCAGACCTTCCCTTTTTTTCTTCAAGATGGGGACTGACGTTAGCTACCCAGTCAGGATGTTGTTCTTATCTGACAAAGCCGCAAGCAATGAGCTTTTTCACTTCAGTTTCTATAGCATCTATCATGTCAAGGTCAGAATCGACGTTGTTATTATTTGACCGGCCTTGTATTAGGCAGAATGTTGAGCCTGTGAGTAGCGATCTGAGGATCTAATCCTGGCATATCCTCATAACTCCAAGCGAAGACATCAATGTATTTCCGAATAAGCTGAATTAATTCTTGCTTCTCTGCTTCTGGAAGGCTTTTGCTGATAAAGATTGGTCTTGGTGAAGCTTCTTCTCCAACATTGACTTGAATTAATTGGTCTTTAGTAGGTGGTTCTCATTGCTCGAAGCGAACTTCCCATTGATTATCAATTCTTTGTGTCCAAGGATCTGACTCAGGAGTTTTAGGTGAAATCATCATCGCCTTCGGAGAACTCGGCAGTCACCATATTAGCAGATAAGGTTACTCGATGGACATACCCTACACTGGTGTCAAAATCCTATGAAACAGAGTCAGAAGAATTAGATCGCTCTTTTCTGTCAGATTCAGACGCGTTTGGGGTCGTAACCGGTGAGGTATAGCCTAACCCATGCTTTGTTTTGTTGTAGTATTGTAGTAACTTTCCTTTTAGGGTAGGGATACGAATAGGAGTTTGCCTTCTCTTACCACCATTGAGGCCAGTTTTGAAGTTATAGCCCATCTTTTGAATGATGTCTTTTGATTGTTGACTGTAACGATGTAATTGAAGTTGTCTATTATCGTCATTTTCAGCCTCATTATCGGACTGTAGCATCTTGATTCAATCCTTTGCTGAAGAGGATAGGATGTTCATCTTTCTTTCGAGAAGGAACTAGAAAGAAGGAATCTTGTGTTTGTTCCAATGATACTTCATATTAGAGAGGTTGAACTGCTCCTATTGTAAGAGGTTCGAAGTTATCTAGCATTTCTAGGTAACATCGAGTATAATAGTTGACATTAGTATACTGCAAAGGAGATGCTACTTTATTGATAATTACATCATCATTTACAATAGGGCTCTTGATCTTAGTCGATCGCTTGCTAAGATTGATAACCAGAGGCGGAGAATGAGAAAGAGAAGGAGAAGGGGAAGGCTTGTTATGACAATGGTCGATAACAAGAGGCTCAGAAGAGGTGAGCTCCTTATGCTCCTTCTTTTCAGGCAAGATGATGCTTAGCATGAGAGGAGAGATGGATGGTCAGCGTCTGAGAATACGAAGGATGACAAGTGCGTCCTTTGACTGAAATCACCAGGACGTTGTCTGGGTTGTCCTTCTGATCTTCCTCTGTGTCCATGGTCGGTACAACTTTCATGAACTCCTCTTTGTACATCCTGGAGTCTGTGAAATATGCTTCGATACTTCGGAAGAGATTAAGATCGACCACTTCTTTGCGGACTTCTCCATGGTCATCCACATACTTGAAGCATTGATGGAGAGTGGATGGCACGATGTTATGTTCATGCAGCCATGGTCTCCCTAACAAAGTATTGTAGAAGTCGTGATTGTCATGTTATCCCAAAGATTATATCATATTTTTGAATATGGCTAATCAATTAAGTTTAACATAATGACGTCACTAATATTCATGTAATCACTATCATGTTGCTACTTAAACTTAGCGTTGTCCTACTATATCATATTTCTATGTTTGTATCATAATGAATCATAGTATTCTGTTTGCCTAACATGTATTTGCAGACATGCAGTAAGCATGATCAAACATGATCAAACCAGGACATATGCAATGGAGAATTATTAATGGGCCAAAGATGGCGTTATACAAGGAACTGAAAGGTATTCAGATTTCCAGAGCTGTTTATCTTTGGACGACCGCCGTCAAGGAAAAAGGCGTCTTCAAGTCTACTCAAATATCAGAAGAAAGGCATCATCAAAGGGATATTAGTTTTTCTATTTTATCAATGTATTTTTTATATTTATTGAGTATAGGAATATGATGTACACTGCAGTCGTACTGGCAAATAGGCTAACCAAGAAACATTTTCAAAATACCCTTTTATTTTGAAAATAGCTTACTTACAAAAGCCCAAACTACTTCCTAACTGCTTGACTTTTCAAAATCCCTAAAACTAATTTGTAAAAACCCTAACAGAACTCCAACAGAATTTGGCCCGAGTTCAGCCCAAATTCGGCCAGAGTTTGATTAATGCCCGTTGGATTTTGAATTTAGTCATCCTGCAGTTACGGATGCAACGACTATCTGCCGAGATTCTCTCAAAGAATTCTGTCCGAATTTTGCCCAAATTCTGCCTTTAGAAAAACTATAAATAGAGAAAGATTTCAATAATTTCAACTCACCCATTCACTTTCTTATCTCTTCTCTTTAATCCTAATACGTTCTTCCAAAGTGTTCTGAGCTATTCATTTCCAAATCCCAAGCCAGTTACAATCCTCTAGTCGATTTGCCAGTACGGTATGGTCTAGAAGTTTCAGAGAGATTTTAATCAGAGGCTTGATTGAATAATGATACTTCACAATTGTAGTTAGTTGAGTACTTCGGATCAAAGCTCATGTTGTAGAAGTTGCAAGAACTTCGGATGAAAACTTATGGTACTTTCAATAGTGGATTCAACTAGAAGCTAGAGTTCTTCCGACTGGACTAGTCCTCACAAGAGGGAAACCAGTATACATCCTTGTGTCTGCGTTTGCTATCTGATATCTACTTTTTATTTACTTACTTAGTGATATATTCTGTGATCTTGTTGCTAACATTTTTAATTAGCTAAATTCTGTTGTCTACTCTATTCACCCTCCTCTAGAGTATTGCGCTTTACAATTCGCTCCTACAATTGGTATCAGAGCAGGTTATAAGATAAAGCGAGGTAACACTGCTATTATATTCTTATTTATTACAACTATTACATAGATCACTATATCACATATGGCAAGTATGTACTTCACAACTGAAGAGCAATCCACAAATAGACTCCTGCTATTTGATGGAACAAACTATAGTTATTGGAAGACACGAATGAGCTTCTACCTGAAGTCTCTAGATTTTGACTTATGGTCAATTGTTGTCAATAGGATACAAAAAGCCTACTATCACTTCTATTCTCACATCCTCTATAATCAATAAGCCTTATTATAGTTACACGGAGGAAGAGAAGAAGTTAGCTAGCCTTGATGCAAAAGCTATGCATACATTTTATTGTGCTGTAGACACAAATATATTCAATCTTATTACTACTTGCATAGCATCTCATAAATTTTGGAAAGTTCTTGAAGCTACTTATGAGTGCAGGTATGAAAGTAAAGCTAGCAACTCCAGAGATGAGGATAGTCTTTATAATGATGTAAATATGTACATGATAGAATCGGGATTTAAGGTACAACACAATCCCTTATATGAAGAAGAGCTTGTATGTGACAACTGCAAAAATATAGGCCACATCCAACAAAATTATACTACTACTAGAAAGGAGAGTCACTACAAACGATCAAATGAAGGAAGATTATCGTCTAACAAGTATGTTAGCATGAGCATATGGTGTGAAAGCGAAGCAACAGATTCTGAAGAAGGAGAGAGACCTCATCAAACTACAAATTTATGCTCAATGTCATTATCTAACGAGGTACAAAATAATTCTTTTTATGAAGAGAGTAAATTTTCTCATGATGAGTTATCTGATGCTTTCAGTGACTATTAGAAGAACACAAGAAAGTATTAGATAAGTATAAGCAAGCTAGAAAGGATATTCTATCCTATAAGTATAAGAATAAAAGCTTACTTGCTTATTGAATGATGCTAGAAATACTTCTCATTCTAATAATTCTAGTGAGATTTCCACACTTGAGTTTAGATTGCATGAGACACTTGATTGCATTGAGAAAAGCACTCAAGAAAATGCTAAACTTAAGGAGGAATTAGAATCAGAAAAGAAGAAGTATTTTATTGCTTCATGTAGAATTGATGCTCTTAATGTTAAATATGATGAGATCTGTGCTAACTCTAAAAAGTTAGAGATTAGACTAGGAAAAGTAGGTAGTACAACCCATAACTCAGTCTAACACTGAGACACGTAGCACATCACAAAGTCACACATGTCAGATATTTTACCAAGGAAGCAAGCGAAGCTAAAGCTTCACGCAACCATGCTTTCTATTATAAGTATCCACGCACATCATATCACACCATCTGCACATTCTCATACTGCTGCACATAGCACTAATATTAATACTTTCTGTCATTATTGTGATATGAATGGACACATTTCTAATCATTGTCAGATTAGAAAACTAGTTGATATGAACTTGTGCAAATGGGTTCCCAAAGCTAACAAATGTGGATCCAAGTATTGGATACCAAAGTCTTCACCTAATATTTCAGGTGGAGCTACTTATGCTGAACTATAGAACCATGGAACGTGTTGGTGGTTACACAACTACAAAGGTCATCTTCCATGTAATTGTACCAACACAAGTGTGGTCACTTGAACCACTTTGGTAACATGCTAAATGATTTATTTTATGATTATATTTATAGAATCTAGCATGTTCTTATTAATGTCTTTCTATTTGATATCTTTTAGTTGTTTATGGTTTGAATAAATATGAGATATAATCCTAGCATGACTAGCTGTTTAGCTTAAATGATTAGTTCACACTATATAGTATTTTATTTTTTTAGTGCGACACATTTGTCTATGTATGCTCTTTTACTCTTAATCTTTATTTTTGAAGCATGCATAACACTGTAGTCCATAGGAGCTGAATTTTTTTTGTTAATGTGTTTTTGACTCTTCATCTTTAATATTTTTTAATGGTCACATCTTACTGATTTGTCTTTAACATGTCATATTTACTTTGATCGGTATTTTGTAAGTATGTATGTTTAGCACAAGTCTCCTATTTACTTGAAAAATATATACATATACTTTTATGTTAACCTTGTGCTTGCATAATATATTCACTATTGATTCTCATATTTTATTTTGATTATCTTCTTATGAATCAATTACATCTTTTTCTGATAAAGCATATTTAGGTATGTTTTTGATCTTGTGATAATTTTTTTAATGCTTATTAAGGATACATGAATAATTCATTGTCATTCATATATTGCTCATATAGTTTCTTATATTAATATATATTTTTGTATAAACATCTTTATTGGGATATATGAGTTAAGTTCAAGTTCTATATTATTTTAAAAAGTAGTTTTCAAACTTGTGCTTATCGCATACTTCAGCTATTGATTACGCTGATCAAATTTATGTTCTTCTCTTTATTAACATCTTCCTCAAAGCCTCTTTTAATGATGTTTTTGCTTGGCTTTTTGGTTGACATTTTTGGATACATGACTCTTATTTAAATTATTTTTCATCTTGATCTTGATAAACCATTCTTTGGGTATTTACTTCTTTTATATTTAGGGATTCTAGATTTCGATGTTGTTTGATGATACTACATATATCCTTTAAATCTAAGTTCTTAAAAGTAGAGATCATTTTGGGTACAAGTCGAAAATGTCCTTCTATCATATATGTGTAAATAGCCTGAAGCGACACGGTGTACTAGTCTTTGGACTACCGCTAGTTAGGAACTGGCCTCTACAGCTAACCCAAAGTGATCAATACTTTGTAGACTTAAGATTTATTAATGGTCTACTTACAACTATTATCTAGTTCTGGATCCAAGGTACTGAACCCAGTCCCCTGGGTTCCAGAATATGTTAGTGTATCTAGGTCCTATTTTGATTTACAAATGTTTTATATTTTATTTTTACCCAATGATTTTGTAGTACATGTGAATAAATGTAATTGATACATCTTATACCGTATGCTACATTGTACTAAGATATTTTTAAGTCCACAGAATATAATTGATTTCTTATTGCATAAATTCTTCTTAAAATTCTCGGTTATTAAAGAAGAGATTTATTTTGAGTACAAGCCTACAAAGGGTCTGTCTGTCACCACGGCTACGGCTAAAGCGAAGCGGTACTTAAGTGTTCTCCGGTGAACCTCCGTTAGCTAGGACAATACCCCTACAGCTAACCCAAGATTGATCAACGCTTTATAAACTAAAGATTTATTGAGATCTAGTTGCAATTGTTATATGATGAATTTTGGATTTTAGCTTTGATGGATAATATTATTTAATAATAATTTTACAAAAGGTAGCATACATTGATCTTCATAGGTTAATGTTTATCATCTTTTGATATATTCACTTTTCAGTCACACTATTCGATATTCAAACTTGATGATCTCGTGACTACTCATTGAATATTATGGTCTTGTGATTTTGTCTTTAGCTTGTGTAATATTCATGATTTTAAGTTTTTTATTATATTCTTCTTATTCAAGTTATTTATTGTCTATAGTAGTAACTCTTTGCAGGGGAGAAGTCAGGCATATTAAATTTCTCTCTCTCAAAGCATTTCTTCTCTTTAACCCTACGGTTATTTGATAGACACCGTGCAACGGCTTTAAATGGGAAGAAATGAACTTTGATAAGAAGATCTAATATTTTTGAATTAGTTTCCTACTTCTGGAAATATATCTCTGAACTTTTTTTAAATTTTGTCAATACAATTATTATTTTTGGATATAGCCATGTGAAGGTGGAGTAGTTAATTGTTTCAAATAAATTATCCCCTTGACATGCCATATATCTAGAATACAATTTTTTTCTTTCTTTGGACATTTATCTAGTTATATTTATTTGTTCAAAATAGGTTATTTATGATTTATGGATTCTTTTATTAAAACTGTTTTCGTGATATAAGAATTCAAATCGTCAGTTGTCAGTCTCAAGACTAAACAGACGCATTCGAATATTTTTTTATTAAGACAGTTTTTCATAATAAATTCCGCATTTCAAAAGTCTTTTTGATTTCTCTCTGATTTATTAAATATGTCCGTTATTCGTATTAAGACAGTTTTCAAAAAATTTTATTGTCATGAAATCATCTTTTTGTTATATGAATACATATTTTTTTATTGGAGACATATTTTGTTTGTTCATCTTTAAGCATTTATTTATTGGATATTTCTTTTACTTGGCTAAAGATGATATTTGTTTTAAGTTTAGGAACTTGATACACATATTTTAAGGAGGAGCAAATTAATTATTTCAATTCTTTTATGCCGTTAATGTGTGGTATACCTAGTTTATCATGGAAAAATATTCTTTTACTTAACATATCTTGTAGATTGGTTCATGATTTTTTTAATTTTAGTAAGTTTATGAGAGAATGTATGATTATTATTATTTATTTATTTTCAATTCTCTTATTTTATTCGAGTTTCTAAATGTTATCTTGCCAAATATATTTAATTATCCTTATTTGATTTTTTGTCTTGAGTTTAAATTAATTTTGGCATTTCTTAGTGAGATTTAATCTCAAAGTTCTTGATTATCTATATTTAGACAGATCATACTTTGCGGGGGAGCATTCAAGTCGACTGAATTCCTCCTTCTCAAGTATTTTGTCTTCATTACCTTTATGTTTATCTAATGGATATACATATATCATGCAAAGGTAATTGAATTCAAATGCATGAACTTTGGTATAGATTTTACATAGATTCTAGTATATTTATGTTGATTTTGCGTAGATTTTGCATATATTCTTTTTCGATAATTATACTCTTTATTGATGTGATTCACTAATTTGTATGGGCAAATTATGAATCATACTTTTTTTGTGATCATTGTTAAAAGTCTCATTATATTTTTTTTGTATTTACTAGATTTATAAATTTTTTTCTCATGAATTATTTATGACCAATGATTAATTTATACTATATTGATATCTACTATTTATTAAAATTCTTTATTGGTCTATTTCAAAACTACAGTTACATTTATACATCATATTGTGTTTTGAATGTCATTTTAGATTTCTAGTTGGTAAACTACTTGTTTCATTTCATTTTTTTAAAGTTCAACCAACTATTTTGTGTTCTAACAATTTTTTATACTTTAGTTATGCAATTTTCTAAACTTGTCGTTACACTGTTCTCCTAATCCTTGATTATGATTGTTTTTGCCTTCCTCCTTTACTTATACTTGAGTTCGTTTTATCTCTTATTACGGGGGACCTTATTTTTGATCATGTCAAAGGAGGAGAAATAAGTTTAAGTTAGCACACAATGTTCTAATATTATGTGTTTATTAGTGATACATACATCTATTGTATATATCTTAAACTTAACCGATTTGCCATAATAAAAAGGGGAAGATTGTTAGCCCAATGATTATATCATATTTTTGAATATGGCTAATCAATTACGTTTAACATAATGACGTCACTAATTTTCATGTAATTACTATCATGTTGCTACTTAAACTTAGCATTGTCCTACTATATCATATTTCTATGTTTGTATCATAATGAATCATAGTATTTTGTTCGTCTAACATGTACTTGCAAACATGCAGTAAGCATGATGAAACAAGATCAAACCAGGACATATGCAATGGAGAATTATTAATGGGCCAAAGATGACGTTATACAAGGAACTGAAAGGTATTCAGATTTCTAGATCTATTTATCTTTGGACGACCATCGTCAAGGAAAAAAGCGTCTTCAAGTCTACTCAAATATCAGAAGAAATGCATCATCAAAGGGCTATTGGTTTTCCTATTTTATCAATATATTTGTCATATTTATTGAGTCTAGAAATACGATGTACACTACATCGTACTGGCAAATAGGCTATCCAAGAAACGTTTTCAAAATACCCTTTCATTTTAAAAATAGCCCACTTACAAAAGCCCAAACTACTTCCTAAATGCTTGACTTTTCAAAAATACCAAAAAACTAATTTGCAAAAATCCTAACAAAACTCCAACAGAATTCGGCCTGAGTTCGGCCTGAATTTGGCCATAGTTCGGTTAGTGCCCGTTGGATTTTGAATTTGATCATCCTGCAGTTACGGATGCAACGGCTATCTGTCGAAATTCTCTCAAAGAATTATGTCCGAATTATGCCTTTAGAAAAACTATAAATAGAGAAGGATTTCAATCATTTCAACTCCCTCATTCACTTGCTTATCTCTTCTTTCTAAGCCTAATACGTTCTTACAAAGTATTCTGAGCTATTTATTTTCAAATCCTGTAATGACCATTGTTCGTATTACGTACTTTGTTATACGTGTACGTATGTTATATGTTTTCCTGGCATGGCTTATCTTGGTATTTCTCTTGTTTGGTTCGGCCCTGACTTGACTTGGTTGGCTTGGTTCGGCTTGGTTTTGCATGGTTCGGTTTTGCTTGGTTTTATGTGAACCAAACCACTCCTACCTACCACCTCCCTTCTCCTTATAGCCGCCCACTTTCCTTCTCTCTTCATTTACATCTACTTCATTTACTTCTTCTTCTCCACCATTACTCTTCTACCTACCGGAGAGAGAGAGGCCTAGGCAAGTGCAGCTTGCTTCATGGAGGAACTCTGTTTTTATTGTTCCATTCTCTTCCTCATGAGATTCTAACACCCTTTAATACTTAGCATTTCTAATTTCCATGGTTCAATTTGTGTAGATCTAAGTTTATTGTATTTTTGAATTTTCTTGGGTTTTGATCTACTTAACATTGTTATTTCCAAGTTTTGATGGTTCCATATTGTAGAGAATTTCGTTCTGCCCTATTTTGACCTATGGAAGTCTGGATTTAGACCTTGGATGAAGGATTTATGAAGCTATAAAGAATGGAGTCCATGACTCTTCTTCTCGGATCAGAGGAGAAGAAGAACAGTACAGCCGCATGGCAGTTCATGGCCGCATAGCTTTTCCTGGCCGTATGGCAGTTATTGCCGCATAGGGCATGGGCTCCTTGCCACAACCACATAAGACTAAATTTTCTTAGCCGCATGAACTTCCGTTCTCTTAGCCGCATAAATTTATTCATCTGAGCCGCATGGAAATCCAGCTACAGAGCAATAATCTTGCTGCATAAGACTTTTCGAGCCGCATGAGCTTCGCTGCCACACGAACTTCTGTTTTCTTGCCGCATATGGCCTCGACATAATTCAGCCGCATGAACTCAATTATTCACAGCCGCATGAGCCCCTTCTTCCCCGCTGCCGCATGAGTTAGTTTCCTTGCTCAGCCGCATATGACCCGTTCCCTTAGCCGCATAAGCTCGCACCCTTCCAGTCGCATGCGTCCGCTCCTTCTCAGCCGCATGAACTTCTGATCCCGAGCCGCATAAGACCCGATCTCTTGGCCGCATGAGCCCAATTACCCCTGGCCGCATGAACTCAATTTTCTTAGCCGCATGGCTCCTTCCATAGTCTTGTCCTCTTTTATTATTATTATTATTATTATTATTAAAATGTCATATTAACGCTTATGCCATGTGAGTTCTAATATGTTCCATGAACACGATAGTGGCCCGCCGTGGTGCACTTTTGACAAGTAAACCTGACATGACATATCATGATATGCTGTTACGACAGCTAGCCTGACATGACAAATATGAATGACCTGGACACCGTGGGCGATTGTGTTTGTACAAATAAACCAATATTGTCTTGCATCATGTCTAGGATGGGGATCCCTGAGTACCACGGTCAGGGATACCTACTGAAATTGACTAAGGCCGATAAACTAGAATAATTCAGTAGTCATGAAGAGATTTCCCAGCTACAGGCAATCCCGTTATCTGGGCGCACTAGCGGAATTATAGCCTACCAACGAGTAGGGCACATTTTCAGCACACAGTCACGTGTTGCATCTTTCATAAATAAGATACTCGACCTGGATAACCTGGATGGTCTGTAGGGCTTGTGGCTGTGGAATAATCTCACTGCATCTTGCTAGTAACTAGGCCTGTGATAACCCTAGTTAGTTAAAATATCAAGCCGTACTCTCTGCTTGGCCGTGATTGATTGGATGGAATTTAGTCCAGCTTCGTCTCGTCCTGATCCTGTACAAGATTATGACATGACATGATTGCTTATGCTTGCCTTAACAATAATGATCAGGGGACCAGTTCTGTTCAGGCAAAGGGTTACAACCCCGATCCTTGTTTGGTTTAAGGGTTGTAACCTGGCCCCCGGAGCAGTTCTATGTTCTCTCTTCGTTTATTGTCTTATTGCACCCCATGACATGCTCGACATGTTTTACCATACTTTAATATCATGAATAATTATACTGGCCTTAATAATAATGATCAGGGTCAAGTTCTGTTCAGGCGAAGGGTTACAACCCCGGTCCTTGTTTGGTTTAAGGGTTGTAACCTGGCTCCCGGAGTAGTTCTGTGTCCTCTCTTCGTTTGTTGTCTATTTACCTTATCAATAGTATTTGAGACGGGTATCTATTCAGGTGAATGGCTGCAACCCCGGTCCATATTTGGTTTAAGGGTTGCAACCTGGCTACTTGAATGGCTTCCCTTGTACTCAATTTATTATTGTTGTACCTATTATTATTAGTTTTCTTACATATGATTATCTTTAATGTTCTCTTATTATATGCTGGTTTTTAGTTCCTAAGTGAAGCCTCCTGTGTGGCACTTGCTCTTTCTGGGGTCTGATCCAGCTGGTTTTGTATGGCCAGATATCGGAGCAGCTCCAGAGGATCTACCGACCTTCCAGCCAGATGGTGACCACCAGGCGTAACCCTCCCTTCTTCGATGAGGATCAAGCCCAGCATTCGGGAGTAGCCTCCAGAGTTATGCCTACTGGAGGGGAGCCACCAGTTCAGCCCGTCCAGCCTGCAGATCCTGATGATGGCACTTTGGTGGGTCTCATCAGGTCATTATTAGCTTCCCAGGATCGTCGAGGAGATGCCTTGCACCGGGTGGTGGCGGATGCTTTGACCAGAGGAGGTCATCAGGGCAACAGCGCGGCCAACAGCTTCAAGCGCTTGAACCCTCCCTTCTTCGATGGCAGTGAAGATGCTATTCGCTGTTGACGCTTGGCTTCAGGACACAGAGGTGATTCTAGAAGCAGCCAGGACTCCAGAAAACGAGAAAGTAGCCGTGGTGCGCCTGCAGTTATTGGATCTTGCCCGCAGCTGGTGGGCGTCGCAGGCTGTTGGATTAGTGGCTCCTATTGCTTGGACAGTTAGAGAGAGATTCCAGAGCAAGTATTTTGATGCTGTAGCTCGGTCCGATCTACAGATGAGGTTCACCAATCTGAAGCAGATGGGCAGGACGGTCGACGGATATGCGGTCGAGTTTTCGAGACTTAGTCGGTTTGCTCCCACCTTGGTAGCAACCGAGTTCGATAGAGCCCAGCGGTTTCAGCAGGGACTTCACCTGGAGATTTTGCTGGCCGTGGAGCAGTTTGAGCATCAGACTTTTGATGCGGTATTGAGAGCAGCTAGGAGGCATGAATATACCTCCCAGAGGATCGTGGATAGGACCGGGGGTCGGAAGCGATCCCATGGTCAGATGAACCAGTCTTCAGCACCAGCCCCGGCAGCCAGGGCTTTGACCATTGGAGCTCCGAGGCGTGCGGCCTCAGTGACGTCGGTTCAACAATTAACCCCGACGTACCCTCAGCAGCAGAAGCAGAAGCAGAAGCAGTCTTCCGCAGTGGGATGTTCACACTGCGGGAAGCCAGGGCATGTGGTATCAGAGTGTCGCAAAGTACAGGGTTTGTGCTTGGTTTGTGGTGCCCCAGACCACTGGGTTGGGAACTGCCCGAATAGGGGGAGTTCATCTTCATCAGCCTTCTCTAGTCCTTCGGTGAGAGGACCAGCACCAGTCCAGCAGCAGCAGTAGTACCCGTTCCAGAGGCCATTGCTGACGCAGGCCCAAGTATTCAGCAGTAGAGACCGCAGCAGTATGCCCAAGCCCAAGCCCTGATCCAGAGCAGACAGAGAAGTTTTCAGCAGAGGGGACCCGCACCCAGAAGACATGGTCAAGTGCTGGCTTTGACCTTGGGAGAAGAAGGATTAACACCAGGTGAGGTGGTGGCAGGTACTATTCTCGTCAACACCTTTCCAGCTTCCGTATTATTTGATTCTGGTACCTCGCATTCATTTATGTCTGCACGATTCGCGACACGGATAGGACTGGAGCCCGAGTCATTATTAGTAAGGCTCAATATACTTACTGGTAATGGACTTGTGGGAGTAGATAGAGTGTTTTTCTCGTGTCGGATCGTAGTTAGCGGTAAAGAATTCCCCGTTAGATTGATAGAGTTTCCGATGGCCGATTATGATGTGGTCTTAGGGATGGATTGGTTGAGGGACCAGTATGCTAGGATAGACTGCCATATTGGTAGGGTTATTTTTAGCATTCCAGGCGAGCTAGAGTTTTCCTTTTCCCGAGGCGAAGTTGAACCTTCTACTCCAGTGTTGCGGATGACAGTAGCAGCAGTGCAGTTACCCCGGATAGTTGAAGAGTTTTCAGATGTTTTTCCAAAAGAGCTTTCAGGAATGCCGCCAGAGCGAGAGATCGAGTTCACCATTGACTTGATTCCCGGATCAGCCCCAGTATCAGAGAGCGTCTACAGGATGGCGCTGTCAGAGCTAGAGGTATTGTACAAGATGATTGAAGAACTCAGAACCAAGGGATTCATTCGTGCTAGTGGATCACCTTGGGGAGCCCCGATGCTTCTTGTGAAAAAGAAGGATGGTACGTCCAGATTATGTGTAGATTATCGTACCTTGAACTCAGTGACAATCAAGAACAGATACCCTCTCCTGAGGATAGATGACTTGTTTGATCAACTCAGAGGGGCAGCAGTATTCTCGAAGATTGACTTGCGGTTAGGATATCATCAGATCAGAGTCAGAGAGCAGGATATCCCGAAGACAGCTTTTAGATCCCAGTATGGGCATTGGGAGTTCCTTGTTATGCCATTTGGAGCAACCAATGTACCGGCTGTATTCATAGACCTCATGAATCGTATCTTCATGCCTTATTTGGATCAGTTCGTGATTGTGTTCATAGACGATATCCTGGTCTACGGCAAGAGTGAGGCGGAGCATGAGCAACATCTCCGTGTAGTTCTTCAGACTCTCAGGGAGCACCAGTTGTATGCCAAGTTTAGTAAATACGAGTTCTGGCTCGATCGCATTTCATACTTGAGTCATATCATCACCAGAGGAGGAGTAGAAGTGGATCCCTAGAAGATCGTGGCTATTGAGACGTGGCCAGTACCTAGCACAGTGGCAGAAGTTCGTAGCTTCCTTGGATTAGGCCGGCTACTACCGGAGATTTGTTTCAGGACTTTGCTCGGATTTCAGCGCCATTGACGCAGTTGACCCGCAAGGATGTGCAGTTTGCTTGGACAGCAGAATATCAGGAATCTTTTGAAAAGTTGAAGCGAGGCTTGATGACAGCACCCATTCTCACGCTTTCAGATGGAACCGGGGGATTCTCAGTATATTATGATGCTTCAGGCAGAGGTTTAGGAATGTGTTCTGATGCAGCATGGGAAGCTAATAGCTTATGCGTCACGATAACTTCGTGATCATGAGAGGAATTACCCAACCCATGACTTGGAGCTGGCAGCCGTAGTGTTTGCACTTAAGTTGTGGAGGCACTACTTGTACGGAGATAGGGTGGAGATTTTCACCGACCACAAGAGCCTGAAGTATGTTTTCACCCAGAAGGATCTTAACATGCGTTAGAGAAAATGGCTGGAGCTACTTGTGGATTATAACGTCAACCTGCAGTATCGCCCTGGGAAGGCCAATGTAGTTGCAGATGCATTGAGCAGGAGAGCCGGAGTTTATTTCCTTACGACGCAGCCAGAGTTATTATCAGATCTTCAGAAGATGGGTATAGAAGTTGTCCTTCCTACCAGTGCGACATTGATGGCCAGTATGCAAGTCCAGTCCATTATAGTCGAGAGGATCCGGATGGCGCAGTCAGCAGATTCCAAGCTTCAGCGACTCAGAGCAGAGTGTGAGGCAGGGATGAAGGCCAGAGTTATGTATCCATGAGGATGGTACACTTAACATGGTAAGCGTCTTTGTGTACCCAGTGGAGATATCAGGCAGGAGGTCATGGCGAAAGCTCACAGTTCTCAGTATTCGATTCATCCCGGTGGTACGAAGATGTACCGTGATATCCAGCAACACTTTTGGTGGAATGGCATGAAGAGGGAGTGTAACGCCCCAGTCCCAAAATACGTAGGACTAGGAATGTAGACATGCCAGCTGTATTCATACGAAGTATACTCCAATATATGGAAACCTCATATGAATACATAAGCTGTAAAATGCAGTAGAACCATAACTAATCTCATCCACACAAAATAAATGATAGAAGATATCATATAATGATAATAAATTGTCTTGATACAATATGTTGTGCGGAGACAAATCCACTACCAACAAAATAAAAGAAATACATGATACACAAAAGAATAAATTGGGCGAGCGAAGTGAAGACGATCCAAGCGCAATCATCATCGAAGAAATGGAGATGGTCACGGCTAGAGTTAGAGCATCTGCGAAACACAAGAGCACACACCTGTCGAGATAACCAGGTCCTCAGAGGGATGTAACAAGACACATAATATCATGCCATATAAACTGAATAAATATTGCTCAAATAAATAAGTCAATTGAATTATAACATGGTCCAATACACACCTATTGAACTAGCTTACCATCCCCACAACCAAACAAGGACAGGAGATGGTAAACTAATTCATGGTGACGTATCTTTCCATGCTAAGAATCCAATATGGTATCCGGACCCCAACAAGGTTCAATACCTTCTCATCGAAGTAGTAAGTCACACCTACAACCAAACAAGGACAAGATGTGACGAATTAATCCGCGACAAGTTATTGTTCCAAGCCACTGGTCAGATACAAGTACTCAAACCAAAAGTACTCGTACCTAACGGATAAAGGTGCCTAACCGTTCTAAGTGAATGTAGTTAAGAACAATCCTTCCTACGCATGGGCCCTGGCTAAATAGGATCGGCATGGTCCCCCGTGGGGCACCAGAGGCCCCATCAATAAGAGCATGAGTAAGGGCACGAGACGTGGGTACGTCCAGCCTACGCCGCAGTGTCGGCGGTAGAACGCTGTCCTAGGTCACAACATCTAACAATATAAATTCTAAGTAGTTTATACTCCCCGAATGGGGGTGACATAGCAGAATGTAAACTCAATCACAACTAAGAAAGAAGAAGCACGATATGATATAGAACTCAAAGAAATACAGATGATCAGAAAGTCTAAGATGACATCTCAGCAATATCCAGAAATACATGGTCTCAGCTACTGAATATGAAAGAATATATACAACCCAGATTTCAAGACAGAAAATAAAGTCTAACTACTAGTCACAAGACAACATAAGTAAGATAAGCCTAACTAAGCTAGTCTAGGCAATGGGGGTAATGTCCTCAGCTAGAGCTGGGTCCTCCTGAGAGTCCAGCTCACAAGTGTCGTCTAGGGCTGCCCCGTAGAAGGTATCCACACAGGCCTCCTCCTCGTCCTCTGTAATATTTTCAACAGGTCCAGTCAGGACAGGAGCGAGCACAATACATCTCAACAGTTCATAGCAGGTTAGAAAATATAATCATGCAGTAAAGTAAGATACAGGTACTGAAAGAAATGCAGTATGTAAACAGAGAGAGAACAGTAATAGAAATATCTACTATAATAGAGAACTAACAGTGGCTAGTGAGTCAGAGTACAATATAGACATGTAAATGGCATAGGATGATTCTGATGAGACACTACGGAATGATTCTGATGAGATACTACTTGGGTATTATTCACATGTCCACTTCTACTCCCCCGTACCCCCAATCAATACACAAGGATCCAGCCAGGTTATGTTATGATTCCATGCAATGGCCCCCGAAGGGTGGTACATGGTAGTCCCATAAATAGGGATTCTAGGAAGCCCAATAAATGGGAAGATTCATGGAAGACTATGTGATCATAAGAGTACATGTCACAAGTGATTCAATGAACCAATGAAGCATAGTGATACACCATGTAAGTGAAACACACAGAACATGAAGTACCCGATGCTCCCTGAGGATAACATCTCAAGAAGGGATCCATATAGTACCAATCCGTATGACCAACGCGACAGTATCAAGTAAAGTAATTTAAAGCAGGAAAATAATTCTAAGCAGGATATGAAATGATCAGAGAATGTACTCGCCTGGTATCTGAGTGTTCGGATGAAATGTACTATCCGATGAGAGGTGTTTGGCTCCTAATCAGAACAGCACAAGTCACAACAAGTCTAAAATGATAACATGATGCAATTCAATGCATTCTTATGAATCTAGGTCAATCTAGGCAAAAGTCAACTCTTGGTCAACTCTGGTCAACCAAGAAGTCAAACCTAGGTCAACTATGGTCAAACTAGGTCCAACAAGTCTAAACTAGGTCAAACAAGTCATTCTAGGTCTAACTAGTCCATACTAGTCTAAACAAGGCTAAACTAGCCTATGCTAGTATACCAAGTCCATACAACCTATACAACACAAGTCAAAACCAACATCACACAACCTAATTTGCATCTAGGCCTACACCTGGAAATCACATAGTAAATATATATATATACATATGGCTACCTATAGGTATACCACACATTCATATACATATATAATGGTATACCCTACATATATGTATCCACATATATACATAATACATTATATACATTATTAGATATACATACATATACATATATAGATATTCATATATAATATATACATACATGTGTATATAGAGAGATGGAAGGCATGTGTGTGTGTGTAGAGAGGCAATGTGTGTACATATATAGGCTAGGGTGTGTGTGAGTGTTTGCATATATAAACCTGTGTGTGTGTGTGAGTGTGGCTATTAATCTCAGTGTTAGAGTGCACAGGAACAGTGAATGTAACAGTGAAGGGTTACACATGAACACAGTGAATGGAAGTAAAATAGTGTGTGTGAGTAGTGATAGGTGTACAGGGAAATGTGTGACTGTGAGTAACAAAGAAGAGAAAGGAAGGAATCAATACATTCCTGTCAGTTCAGCTTGGGCAGTTAAAAGAAAAGGAAAGGAATCAATACATTAACCATTCGAGTAGTTTTCAGAAAATACATTCAAGTCCCCACCATGAATCCAATTCAAAACCAAAACACCTCAAAATCGACCCCTAGTTAGATTACAAGTAGGGGAACTACTTTAGGGTTTTAAACCAATATTTAATCAGCATTTAAATGGGTAAAATTGACTGCCAAGTTCAAATATGAAAACTGGAACAAAACTGGAATGTTCATGAATCAGAAATTGGGTAAATGATAATTGACACATAAAAACAAACCAAAATACGAAATTATAGGACACGACACGACGTGTCCAAGAGCAATTAAACCAAAACCCAACACACAGGACACTGCACAGCAGTGCACTGCCTCATGCGTGTGTGCACCTAGGTCTAGGACACGACACAAGTGTCCAGGGGTCTCGTGGTCGTGTCAGTAGCTAGGTGGGGTGTCAGGGTAGGTGTCTAAGTGCCCGAGTCGTATCCACGAAGTGTCCAGCTCCGTGTCCAAGCCCGTATCAGTGACCCAATGTGCGTGTGTGTGTGTGTAAAACTAATGCAATGATGATTTCTCCTTCGACACGCCACGTGGTCATCTGAAACTTGACACGTGGCATGTCAGTCACTGCCCCAAGGCATGTGTCGAGTTTCACGTGTCCTCGTGTCTCAACCAGTGAGCAATCTGCCCCGAGCAACAGGACAGTGCAGTTCGTGCGCGCGCGGGCGTGTCCAAGTGTCCAATCTGACACGAAATGATACCAAATCACCCCCAGACAATCAGGAACATGCAAGCCACATTAAAATACGATTTCCTATTCAAAAACTTTTCCAAAACCAAATCGAAATGCCCATTGGGGCATTTCATCAAACACTATCATACTAGGACTGATACGTGTCCAGTTAGGACACGAAAAGGACACGAAATCCTACAGAAATCTAGGGTTAGCTAGGGGACCCTTAGATCTAGGTCATTATGCAATAAAAATAGCATCTAACAAGGAGTTTTAGTGATTTACCTAATGGTGTCACAAGTCCTCAAAAAGCTTTAAAGAAGGGTGTCTCCTTGCTCCCCAAACTCTACCAAATTGCTATGAAACTGAGAAATAAATATACCAACAACAAGAAAACTTAATTTAGAACCCTATTGCAATTTGTTTGAGGGAAAAAATGAGTTAATTTGGATTTTCTAGGAATTTATGAAGATGGAGACTCACCTCTTTCTAAAACTTGTTCTTTCCTAAAGAGGCTTAACCTAATGGAGGAGATTATTTATAGGGTGGGAATCCCTAGGCTAGGTGGCCGGCCACATGGATTAGGTTTAGGGTTTGGCTCATGGCTAATGGGTTGGCTTAGTCAAAACAATGGTTCAAAATCACAAGTCATGACTTGTGTCTAAAAGCCTTCTATTTTAATCTTGAGTTTAATGACTAAACCATAGGTTAACTCTAGTCTAACTAGGGTTGCATGACCTAACCAAGTCCATACCCAACTAGGGTTAGCTTCTAGGTTAGCCTACCAAGTCAAAGCTAGTCAAAGTCAACCTAGTCAACCTTCATTCAAACAATTCCAAAATAAATCCTAAAAATTCTCATAAATTCAAATAAATTCTAATAAATTCAAATAACCCCAAAATGACAAAAATACCCTCAAACTAGAAATATGGTAGTGACACGAGGCGGTAACGGCGATGCACATCAATGGTGGTGGTGTCAGGGAGGTGGTGTCGGGCTGGTTGTGGTATTTGGTCGAGGCCGATATGGTGGGTGGATGATGATGTTGCTGGCTGGCGATGGTGTCCAGAAGGGGATGGTGACGGTGACTGGGACGGTGGCAGCGGCTTTCGAGCAGCAGGCGGGGACATGATTAGATTTTAGGTTGGATCGGGAGTGTCCGACACAACAGAGGAGGGGCTGGGAGAAGTGTCCTACGAGACACGGAATGGATTGGCGTCCGGGGTTGTCGGACGCGGGGAATTTATGTACTTGTATAAGGGATAATTAGTGGATGGGGGTAGGGGACACGAACACGATGCACAAACTTGGGTTGTGGAAAATTTATGAAAAAATTTGTGGATGATAAAAGTTTATGGAGGAGTACCTGCCTATTTATAGGATGTGGGAATTCCCATTAAGATAAGGACTAGGATTAGTTTAAACCCAAAAATAGATAATTCGTAATTTAATTTAAATCAATTGAAATCGATCCAATCAAAAATAATCCAAATCCAAATTCCAATTTAAATCTAGATAATCTAACTCAAATTAAAAATTCTATCTTTAAATTTAAACTATTTAAATTAAATCCCAAAAATCTAATCAAAGATTTAATTTTTCACAATAATTACAAAATATATTTTCCAAAAATACTAATAATAATAATTTCAAAAATTCATTATTATTTAAAAATAAACTAATAGATAATTACGAATTATATATGTATGACCAAATAATATTTACATAAATATACTTTTCTAATATACCATTTTATAGAAAAAATTATTTATTATTATAACTGTATAAATGAAAGGCTTTATAAATAAAATAACAAACTTGGGAATTTTGGAACGCTAACAAAAAAATTATTATGTATATTATTTTGAAACCATAAAAAAATAGAACAAAATATTTTCAAAAATATGTACGTCGCACATATTCGCACTCGTCGAACAAATTCGAAAAATGAACTTCCACGCACGACGTACAATGCGACTACGCAACGTATAATACAAAATTTTAAATTAGTACCAAATCTAATAATAACAAAAAAATAGTAGAAATTTAGGGGTTTTACATCCTACCCAACTTAAAAGAATTTCGTCCTCGAAATTAAGAATTCGTAGGGGTGAGAAGGCACAACGGTAGATAGAAGGGTTCCTTAAAGGAGTTTATATGGTCGTAGTCTAGGTTGAGGATATGACTAAGAGACGATTGTAATCACTCTTAAATCCAAGTGATTAGAAAGTCAAGATTGTAGATTTAGGGTCGAGGGAAAGGTCGAGTAGTTCAAGACAAAGATATAGTTAAATTGGGTGGTAATGGTGATAGGACAGTTAGAGGAAGTTCTAGTATAACACCTTCGTCCTTCTAAAAATAGGTGAGGGCGAAAGCGATATAGAGTTCGAAGGAGGCGTTATCGAATACGAATATGTGGTTCAAAGGCGACATAATAATTCAAAATGAGTTACCAAGGCAGTCGCGGATGGGACTCTAGAGGACAAGTTTAGCTATGTCCCTATCCACGTAGAACGATAGATAAAAGCGAACCAAAGTGTACTAGGTTGATCAGACCATCATGCACCGGTTCTGAGTAGACAATACGTTAGTGGATGCATCCAATAACATACGTCATGAACAAGCTTGATAAGGAATTTAGCTTGCAAAAACTAGGCTACATTAGCATCATTAGTCTAGATAGTAAAAATAAAGGCACGATGGTAGATGAAATAAGAACAGATATGAATAGTCTAAGAGTCATAAGAATCTAAGTCTTGTTTATTCCTATACAATTATTCTACGGTTTTATTGACCAAGGCTTGGTTGACCAAAGGGTTAAATTCCTCTAGTCTCTATGGTCTAGATAATACTATTTGTATTCCCTTAATGGTCAAGGGGGTGTCAGGTCGTGGGGTATTCTACCCAACTTAAAGAATTAAGCTAAGGGTGTTTGGGACATCTAACTAGTAGGGTCAATCTCTAGCAAGCACGAAGGGAAGATAAGAATAATGATAGGAAGAAATCAAGCAAGATGCAATCGATGAGTCGGTTGAATATGTAATCGAGGAAAAAGGTCAAGTATGTGGATGAGATCCTAAACTTTTAATCCTATTCGCAGGCTTGTTTGGTACGGTAAAGTAACCAAACAATTATCTTGACCTGTATGGGCCACCACAAAAATATATAACGCTCCAGTCCCAAAATACGTAGGACTAGAAACGTAGACCTGCCAGCTGTATTCATACGAAGTATACTCCATTATATGGAAATCTCATATGAATACATAAGCTGTAAAATGCAGTAGAACCATAACTAATCTCATCCACACAAAATAAATGAAAGAAGATATCATATAATGATAATGAATTGTCTTGATACAATATGTTGGGCGGAGACAAATCCACTACCAACAAAATAAAAGAAATACATGATACACAAAAGAATGAATTGGGCGAGCGAAGCGAAGACGATCCAAGCGCAATCATCATCGAAGAAATGGAGATGGTCACAACTAGAGTTAAAGCACCTACGAAACACAAGAGCACACACCTGGCGAGATAATCAGGTCCTCAGAGGGACGTAACAAGACACATAATATCATGCCATATAAACTGAATAAATATTGCTCAAATAAATAAGTCAATTGAATTATAACATGGTCCAATACACACCTATTGAACTAGCTTACCATCCCTCCAACCAAACAAGGACATGAGATGGTAAACTAATTCATGGTGACGTATCTTTCTATGCTAAGAATCCAATATGGTATCCGGACCCCAACAAGGTTTAATACCTTCTCATCGAAGTAGTAAGTCACACCTACAACCAAACAAGGACAAGATGTGACGAACTAATCCGCGACAAGTTATTGTTCCAAGCCACGGTCAGACACAAGTACTCAAACCAAAAGTACTCGTACCTAACGGATAAAGGTGCCTAACCGTTCTAAGTAAATGTAGTTAAGAACAATCTTTCCTACGCATAGGCCCTGGCTAAATAGGATCGGCATAGTCCTCCCTTGGGGCACCAGAGGCCCCATCAATAAGAGCATGACGTTCCGCAGAACGTCAGTGGCCGTCAGTAATCATGGGTCATCAACCCCGTATCTCCAGCGGAGCTTCCGGGTCACCAGAAAAAGTGCATCGAAGCCCATACGCTAAGGAATTGCCCTCCCCGTCCAATGCCTACTATGATGTATCCACAACAAAAAACTTCTATAACCGCTAAGTCAAACTAGCATGCAACCTCTATTAGCGGTTATTCCTATTGCACGGCTTGTACGTACTGGTGGCCAGCCAATCACGCACGTCCGTGTTCTACATGCGACACACAACTTCGTGATACAATGTGTCAAGGCCATGAATGCAACACACAAAGGTGGTCCCTTAAATCTAGATTTAATGTATAAGAAAATAATACATAGCAGGAAATATAAATGAACAGTATGTTCTAACAGGTTATGCCATGTATCACAGTTTATTTTGCATAAAGAAAATAATGAATAATGCATGAATATGAGCTAAAATAAATAAACAGCAAATGACAAGATGTCTTGCCTGATAGGACGTCTGGTGTGCTGCGATGATCAAGGTGGCATGAACTGCGACCTCGGTATAACAACTATGCAAGGTGACCTCGGATGGTGGCACGGACAGTTTCATCAGGTCCAGGACGGTTGAATTAGTTAGGTTCGACATAAGTAGTATAAATTGGCGATCGAATAGGGAAGAGGGGGTTGAGTCACGGTCGGAAGAATAAAGAAAAATTTGACGAATAATAATTATATGATTTTAGAAAACTAATTTATAATACATGAAATATAATTTATTAGTCAAAATACGCTTTCAAATAAATATCCGAAAAATCAAAAGTCGTTTTAAGGCAGAACTGTAAGTTTTGTCAAATAATATTTTAGGCTAAAACCTATATCTTGTAATTCCAAAAATATCGTAAGCGAAACAGAATAATATTAAAAAATTATTTACGGCTAAGAGCCATATTTTGAGATTACGTTAAGTATAAACTATGTGCTTGCTACAAAATACCTTCTAGAAAAATAGTCATTTATTTAATAAATGATATAAATAATGCTAATGATAATTACAAAATATTAATACTAAAGTTTAATGAAAAATTTCTTATTAGTTTATCTATAGATACAAATTCTAACTGTAATAATAATAATAATAATAATAATAATAGATAATAATTTCTAAGCAATAGCTAATACCAGGAAAAATGGGAATTTCAAACAAACAAACAAATAAATAAAATAAAACAAAAAACAAAACACCAAAAAAAAAACAAATAACAACAAACAAAAAACAACAAAAAAAACAAAAAAAATAAAAAGAAGGAATAAGTGCAGCAGCACTGATGCTCTGCCGCTAAAGAAATAAAAGGAAAATAAAAAGAAAGGGAAAAGGAGGGAGGAAGAGAAGTGCGATCGGGAGAGGGAAAGAAGTCGGGGGGGGGGGGGGGTCGGCGCAAGGGGGCCAAGGCGAGGGCGGTGAGGAAACGTGAGGCACAGAGGAGTGAAAGGATCGGAGTGGAGCTTAGGCGGCGTGCTCGCCGACGCGGGGAGACGCGCGCAGTGGCTGGGTGCGGCTGGACGTGGCGGCCAGAGAGGGAAAGCTGCGCCGGTGGCCGGAGCACCGTCGGGACATGTGGGGTCTGATGGCGCTGGACCTGTCAAGCGGTTGCGACACAGATGGTGGCGGACTCACGTGGACGGCATGGGCTGGTGGAGGACGATGCACGAGCTACGACGGGGGTAGCCAGTCGACGAGGTAAGGGCGTTTCCTAAATTTAGGGCTTTTGCTTCTTGTGTGGTTGTGTTGGGTTTGCGGGTTGTCGGGAGTGCGGCGGATGACAGAGGTGATGGGCGTGAGGGGTACTATTTATGGAGGTGGTGGTGTGGTGATGGCAGGGGTCGGTGTTGGTGGAGGCATCATTGGTCGGGTTCACCTGACCGATGGTGACGGGGTGTGTGTTGGTGATGGCTGTCGTTACGGCTGGGCATGTAGAGAGTGATGACAGGGAGGCTTGCAGGGATGGTCGAGGCTGTAACAACGATGTGCATCAATGGTGGTGGTGTCAGGGAGGTGGTGTCGGGCTGGTTGTGGTATTTGGTCGAGGCCGATATGGTAGGGTGGATGATGATGTTGCTGGCTGGCGATGGTGTCCAGAAGGGGATGGTGACGGTGACTGGGACAGTGGCAGCGGGTTTCGAGCAGCAGGCAGGGACAGGGTTAGATTTTAGGTTGGGTCGGGAGTGTCATACACAACAGAGGAGGGGCTGGGAGAAGTGTCCTGCGAGACACGGGATGGGTTGGCGTCCGGGGTTGTCGGACGCGGGGAATTTATGTACTTGTATAAGGGATAATTAGTGGATGGGGGTAGGGGACACGGACACGATGCACAAACTTGGGTTGTGGAAAATTTGTGAAAGAATTTATGGATGATAAAAGTTTATGGAAGAGTACCTGCCTATTTATAGGATGTAGGAATTCCCATTAAGATAAGGATTATGATTAGTTTAAACCCAAAAATAGATAATTCGTAATTTAATTTAAATCAATTTAAATTGATCCAATAAAAAATAATTCAAATCCAAATTCCAATTTAAATCTAGATAATCTAACTCAAATTAAAAATTCTATCTTTAAATTTAAACTATTTAAATTAAATCCCAAAAATCTAATCAAAGATTTAATTTGTCACAATAATTCTAAAATATATTTTCCAAAAATACTAATAATAATAATTTTGAAAATTCATTATTATTTAAAAATAAACTCATAGATAATTATGAATTATATATGTATGACCAAATAATATTTACATAAATATAGTTTTCTAATATAACATTTTATAGAAAAAATTATTTATTATTATAACTGTATAAATGAAAGGCTTTATAAATAAAATAACAAACTTGGGAATTTTGGAACGCTAACAAAATAATTATTATGTATATTATTTTGAAACCATAAAAAATAGAAAAAAATATTTTTCAAAAATTACGTACGCTCGCACATATTCGCACTCGTCGAGCAAATTCGAAAAATGAACTTCCGCACACGACGTACAATACGACTACGCGACGTACAATAAAAAATTTTAAATCAGTTCCAAATTTAATAATAACAAAAAAAATATAGTAGAAATTTAGGAGTTTTATAGGGAGATAGTCCGATTTGTCTCTCGATGTTTGGTTTGCCAACAAGTTAAAGCTGAACATCAGAGGCCAGCTGGACTTCTTCAGCCCTTACCAATTTTAGAATGGAAGTGGGAGCATATAACCATGGATTTTGTGACTGGATTACCTAGGTCCCCGGCCGGTAGAGATGCCATTTGGGTTATTATAGACAGGCTCACGAAGGTGGCTCACTTTCTCCCATTCAGAGTTGGTCAGTCGACGGCTCAGCTAGCAGAGATGTATCTCAGGCAGATCGTCAGATTTTATGGTATACCAGTTAGTATCACCTCGGACAGAGATTCCAGATTTACGTCGCACTTTTGGCGTAGCCTGCAAGAGAGTTTGGGGACTCACCTCCAGTTCAGCTCAACTTACCACCCGCAGACTGATGGTCAGTCGGAACGCACAATCCAGACTCTTGAAGATATGTTGAGATCTTGCACGCTCGACTTCGGTGGTTCGTAGGAAGATCACCTGCACCTTGTGGAGTTCTCGTACGACAACAGTTTCCAGGCCAGTATCCAGATGGCACCGTTCGAGGCACTTTATGGTAGAAAGTGCAGACCCCCGCTAGCATGGGATGATGTGGGAGAAAGGCAGATGCTCGGCCCGAAAATGATTGCTCAGACGGTTGAGGTGGTCAGGAGAGTCAGAGATCATCTTCAAGTTGCCCAAGATCGCCAACGTCATTGGGCCGATTCTCATCGGCGCCCTCTTGAGTTTTCTGTCGATGACCATGTATTCCTGAGGATTTTGCCTAACCGTGGCGTCATTCGCTTCGGCGTACGGGAAAAGCTTAGTCCTAGGTATATAGGACCGTTCGACATTCTGGAGCGAGTACGAGATGTATCCTATCGTCTCGCTCTTCCGCCGTCGTTGCGTGAGGTATATGACATATTCCATGTATCCCAACTACGACGGTATGTTCCGGACCCGATCCACATCCTGGATCATTCGGAATTGGTTGTTGGTACCAACCTTTCGTATGAGGAGAGGCCCGTGTCTATATTGGATCGGAGAGAGAAGATACTCCAGAACAAGACTATTAATTTAATTCGAGTTGCTTGGGGTCATCACTCTTTGGATGAGTCAACATGGGAGCGTGGGGATGATATCCGATCGCGATATCCCGACCTGTTTGACTCATAAGGTATAATGTCCTTCTTATGCTCTCGATTTCTTACTTGAATGAATGACTGCATGATAGACTGATTGGTGTTGCTTGCCTGTGATTAGTATAGCTTGTCCTTGCTTCTCTAGCATCTTAATTTAATTCTGAGGACAGAATTCTTTTAAGGTGGGTAGAGTTGTAATGACCATTGTTCGAATTACGTATTTTGTTATATGGGTACGTATGTTGCATGTTTCCTGGCATGTCTTATCTTGGTATTTCTCTTGTTTGGTTCGGCCCGACTTGAATTGGTTGGCTTGGTTCGGCTTGGTTTTGCATGGTTCGGTTTTGCTTGGTTTTATGTGAACCAAACCACTCCCACCTACCACCCCCTTCTCCTTATAGCCGCCCACTTTCCTTCTCTCTCTTTATTTACATCTACTTCATTTACTTCTTCTTCTCCACCATTACTCTTCTACCTACCAGAGAGAGAGAGAGAGAGAGAGGCCTAGGCAAGTACAGCTTGCTTCATGGAGGAACTCTATTTTTATTGTTCCATTCTCTTCCTCATGAGATTCTAACACCCTTTAATACTTAGCATTTCTAATTTCCATGGTTCAATTTGTGTAGATCTAAGTTTATTGTATTTTTGGATTTTTTTGGGTTTTGATCAACTTAACATTGTTATTTCCAAGTTTTGATGGTTCCATATTGTAGAGAATTTCGTTCTGCCCCATTTTGACCTATGAAAGTCTGGATTTAGACCTTGGATGAAGGATTTATGAAGCTCTGAAGAATGGAGTCCATGACTCTTCTTCTCGGATCAGAAGAGAAGAAGAACAGTGCAGCCGCATGGCAGTTCATGGCCGCATAGCATTTCCTGGCCGCATGACAGTTATTGTCGCATAGGCCATGGGCTCCTTGCCACTGCCGCATAAGACTAAATTTTCTTAGCCGCATGAACTTTCGTTCTCTCAGTCGCATAAATTCTTTCATCTGAGCCGCATGACAATCCAGCCGCAGAGCAATAATCTTGCCGCATAAGACTTTTCGAGCCGTATGAGCCCCGTTGCCGCACGAACTTCTATTTTTTTGCCGTATATGGCCTCGGCATAATTCAGCCGCATGAACTTCTATTTTCTTGCCGTATATGGCCTCGGCATAATTCAGCCGCATGAACTCAATTGTTCGCAGCCGCATATGACTCGTCTCCCCGCAGCCGCATAAGGCCCTGCCATTTAGCCGCATAACTTGGGTCCTTTTGCCGCATAAGACCCAAACACTTCTCGACCGCATGAGCCCCCTTCTTTCCCGGTGCCGCATGAGTTGTTTCCTTGCTCAGCTGCATATGACCCGTTCCCTTAGCCGCATAAGCTCGCGCCCTTCCAGCCGCATGCGCCCGCTCCTTCTCAGCCGCATGAACTTCTGATCCTGAGCCGCATAAGACCCGATCTCTTGGCCGCATGAGCCCAATTACCCCTGGCCGCATAAACTCAATTTTCTTAGCCGCATGGCTCCTTCCACAGTCTTGTCCACTTTTATTATTATTATTATTATTATTATTAAAATGTCATATTTATGCTTATGCCATGTGAGTTCTGATATGTTCCATGAACACGATAGTGGCCCACCGTGGCATACTTTTGACAAGTAAACCTGACATGACATATCATGATATGCTGTTACGACAGCTAGCCTGACATGACAAATATGAATGACCTGGACACCGTGGACGATTGTGTTTGTACAAATAAACCAATATTGTCTTGCATCATGTCTAGGATGGGGATCCTTGAGTACCACGGTCAGGGATACCTACTAAAATTGACTAAGGTCGATAAACTAGAATAATTCAATAGTCATGAAGAGATTTCCCAGCTACAGACAGTCCCGTTATCTGGGCGCACTAGCGGAATTGTAGCCTACCGACGAGTAGGGCACATTTCCAGCACACAGTCACGTGTTATATCTTTTATGAATAAGATACTCGACCTGGATAACCTGGATGGTCTGCAGGGCTTGTGGCTGTGGAATAATCTCACTGCATCTTGCTAGTAACTAGGCCTGTGATAACCCTAGTTAGTTAAAATATCAAACCGTACTCTCTGCTTGGCCGTGATTGATTGGATGGAATTTAGTCCAGCTTCGTCTCGTCCTGATCCTGTACAAGATTATGACATGACATGATTGCTTATGCTTGCCTTAACAATAATGATCAGGGGACCAGTTCTGTTCAGGCGAATGATTACAACCCGGGTCCTTGTTTGGTTTAAGGGTTGTAACCTGGCCCCCGGAGCAGTTCTGTGTTCTCTCTTTGTTTATTGTCTTATTGTACCCCATGACATGCTCGACATGTTTTGCCTTACTTCAATATCATGAATAATTATACTGGCCTTAACAATAATGATCAGGGGTCAAGTTTTGTTCAGGCGAAGGGTTACAACTTCGGTCCTTATTTGGTTTAAGGGTTGTAACCTGGCTCCCGGAGCAGTTCTGTGTCATCTCTTCGTTTATTGTCTATTTACCTTATCAATAGTATTTGAGACGGGTATCTATTCAGGTGAAGGACTGCAATCTCGGTCCTTGTTTGGTTTAAGGGTTGCAACCTGGCTACTTGAATGGCTTCCTTGTACTCAATTTATTGTTGGTGTACCTGTTATTATTAGTTTTCTTACATATGGTTATCTATAATGTTCTCTTATTATATGCTGGTTTTTAGTTCCTAAGTGAAGCCTCCTTTGTAGCACTTGCTCTTTCTGGGGTCTGACCCAGCTGGTTTTGTATGGCCAGATATCGGAGCAGCTCCAGAGGATTACCGACCTTCCAGCCAGATGGTGACCACCAGGCGTAACCCTGGCAACGAGTGGATTTTTTTTGTCCTCCCACTTTATTAAAAAATTATTCTTTTGAGGCATTTAGCTGGCGAGCACGTGTTAGCTCGTATTGCACCTTTATTTACTGTCTGCCTACGGGCTATAACATGATTGATAAATCCTAGGGTTGATCATGTATGACTGAAACTCTTGCTAGTCTTGACATTTTGTACGACTAGCTTCATGATCATCCGAATATGTAATGTATAGGACGCCTTACTATTGTATATTTGGTATTCTGACATCTTGTGACTATTATTGCTTGCTTGAGATTGAGACAATAAGCTTGTTCATGACCATAGGAGAATGATGGCTTGTAGTTAAACCCTCATGTATCTAGACAGCCGTGACCGTATAGCGAGGTGGGTTGCACTTCAATATACGTAGCTGGCTATGTATGACCCTGCTCTCCAGTATTCTGGTTCTGAGGCGTTACAAATCCTAAGCCAGTTACAATCCTCTAGTCGATATGCCAGTGCGGTACGGTCTAGAAGTTTTAGAGAGATCGTAATCAGAGGCTTGATTGAAGAAAGACACTTCACAATTGAAGTTGGTCGAGTACTTCAGATCAAAGCTCGCGTTGTAGAAGTTGCAAGAACTTCGGATGAAAACTTATGGTATTTTTTAATAGTGGATTCAACTAGAAGCTAGAGTTCTTCCGACTAGACTATTCCTCACAAGAGAAAAACCAGTATATATCCTTGTGTTTGCATTTGCTTTCTGATCTCTACTTTTTATTTACTTACTTGTGATATTTTCTATGATCTTGCTGCTAACATTTTTAATTAGCTAAATTCTGCTTTACAATTCGTTTCTATATATCAATCACATAAAAAGTTACTTTCGTGCAGGGGTTGCCAATTTGAACTTTCAGGTGAATCTTTCCTAATGGTTCGCTCATTCCGAAATTAAATCCCAGGATAGCAGTAATTGTTGTGGAGAGATTATGGACCGAAATTTTTAGCGCATCTAGTAGGGTCTTCGGCATGATACTGAGTGCAAACCCATGATCAATCAGGATGCGATCAACCTTCATTATATTGACATATCCCATGTAGTAGAGAGGTCGGTCATGTCGATTGTCTTCCATAAGCATATCCTCTTGTGTGAAAGTGATGTTGGGAATCAACTACATCATACTATGACAATGGAAGCATGCCACAGGTTCATCATCTGGTTTCTTGAGAAGTGCTAGACAAGCGTCAGCTTGTACCAAAGCTTCGCTTAGTATTTCCCGAGTTTCCCTCGAGAGACGCAGAAGCTCGAAGATTGACAACCTCGCTGGAGTATTGGCTAATTGAGCCAATATGTCGAAGTTATATGGCCTTTCAAATCCAAGAGGTGGAGTTTTCTTTAATATTTTATCAAAGCGAACTGCTTATTTTTCTTTGTCGATCGTCGTCGATTTAGGAGGAGTCGGTTCCACTGGGGGCGATGAAGCCAATGGATCATTAATAGCAGGAGGGAAGGATGCTGGAGAAGCATCTGAGACTGGATAGTCTCGAAGGTATAGTCTCCCGGATCTGGTACCAGTCAGGGCTTCTTCTTCCGAAGCTGGTGCGAAGGAAACCATGTTGCAGCCCTTCGTCTGAGCTTTGCCTTTGGAAGACTTCTTTTGGAAAGAAGAAGAATCTGTCCAGAATCCCAAGCCAACACGAGATTGATTATGTTAGAGACGTAGGGAAAGGGGTACGGGAGATCCTCTTCCATGATTCAAACCTGGGGCTTTCTCCAGGTCATATCCTTAGTCATCAGTTCGTGGGACTGTTGACTATAGAGATGGAATGCTGGTCGATAATTAAGCTCTAGCTTTAATGTTATTGTCTCAGAAGAAGAAGATGAGTCTGTTGCCAGAATGAAGGTAGCATTCAAAGGCAGTAGATGATGACCACCGATAGAAGTCATGTGGCATGACTTATATTTGGTTGTCTTTCTGGACTTCAAGGATGAAGCAGGCATCTCAAAGTCGGCAACCAAGTCGAGATGGATCCACATTATTTCCCCTTTATCAGTTGACAAAGGAACAAGACCGTCACTCTGTGCCGGCAGAAGATCGACAATCTCTAGGGTAGCCTTCGGTATGGGAACGACTCCACCATGCACAAGTTGAGCAGGAAAGTCGTAGAACTACAGTAAAATAACATTAGCAGTCACAGTCTTCTCATCTTGCTGAAGAGTGATCGCGTCGGCGTTAATCAGCTCTTGTATCTTCCCTTTGAGCACATAGCATTCCCTGGTTGGGTGTCCGATGAAACTGTGATACACATAGTATTTGGGATGATCAGTTTTACCTACTTCATCTGGCCGCTTTGCTACAGGTAACTGAAGTTTATTGCTTTGGATTAAGCAATCGAAAATACTCATGATATCATCCTCATCAAAGGATTACTCCTCTTTCGATCGTTGTGCTCTCTGTGGCGGTATCGTCGTAGTAGGTGTTGATTGACCCACGTTGACAGCCAAAGCTTCTTTGTCTTTGATATTGATGGCTAAAGCTTCTTTGTTCTTACGGTTATTCTGACAGACGCCCAAAAAATACTCTAGTGAGTAGAGCATCGTTTGGCTGGAGCTGATTAGTCATCACCTCAAAATGATTGAGGTACTGACTTGGAGATGAACTGCCATCAAACAGCATGATGGTCGATGGCTTATATTTGGGTAGAAACGGAACCTCCTTCCACTTTATGGGATAGGGTTGTTTAATCTCTAACTTCTGCAAACTGTCCTTATGTTTGAAATCTTCGAACTGATCGTGCAGAAGCTTTACCACTTCAATGGTATCCCCTGATGCTTGGGAAGCAGTAGATTGGTTCGATGCGTTAGGAGGCGGGACTGTGTGATAAGCACCACCCCCAGCACCAGAATGACTTGGATCCGACATTGTGGCATTGTGAGGAGGCTGTACCCCCAAAACAGTATTGGCAGGAGTTGATGTTTTAATGTATTCTTGGGTTGGAATGGGATTCGCAACCGGTGTAACATCGTGTTGTGCCATGATCACTGCATGCATGCTGGCCATCATTTCGGCCATCTTCTTCTATTGAGATTCAACCCATTATGATGATGAAAATTATGAAGATGCAAGCAAAAATATACTCTAGACCTTATGAGATGAATATTAGGCATAATAGGGTGTTAGAGGAAGGTGTTAAGGTCATTACCAAGTGGTTGTTCGTTGTTGTAGGGCCTTGTAAAGTTGTGCAAACAGTCGTATTCCAGAATTGGTTTCAGCCTGGACACCTTGTCGTGCGTCGCCCGCCACGGTGAAACGGTGTTGAACCATGTGCTAATATTTTAAGAGAAGGTGGGTACATATAGAGGTACAAGTTAGGGTTGGGTTTTATGAGAATTGGTTGTTTGAAACATATGAAATGACGACACGAAGTATATGTACCTACTGGTTCATATTTTTGGAGTAACCTGAAGTTTGTGCTTAGATTTGGTCTTATTCCTGGCCAACGAAGTGTCACCCCCAGTTTTCAAGAACATGAGTATTTTGTTCATTTTCCACTTTAGAATAATTTTGGAATTATTTATTTATTTATGATATTATTTTGGGGTTATTTGAGTCGGGTTCGAATTTCAACTCAATTCGACTTGTATCGGAGACCCGGGGTAGCTTTGACTCTAGTGGGACCTACTCATTAGTTTGGCATGGCCCACATGACAATATTTTAGTTAGTATGTTAGACTAATTATTCATGAATAGGGTTGGTTTAATTATAGACTTAAAACTAGTCTAATTTAGTCTCAACCTAAAACCTTTTCCTAATATTAATCAATAAGACAAGTGGGGGTGTTTTAGTCATTAGCTAATATGACACCTATGCCCACACTTGGACGGCCACTAGAGGGGAAGGGGTGAGTCACATCCTTTGTTATTATCCACACATTTTCTCTCTCTTGTTCTTCCCCAAAATTAGAGAGGAGTCTCCATTCATTTTCCACCTCAAATCAATCCATTTCTTCACCAATCCCTTTCTTTTCTTCTCTATTTTCATCAAGAGGAGGAGCTAGCTAGATTTGGGAAGTTTTGAAACTTGTTCGTGTCCATTTGGAGGTCTCTTCGTGTCGGTGTCGTATCGGAAGGAGTTTCCTTAGATTTGATCAACCGAAAGGTATAATCTCTCCTTTATTTCATTTCTACATACATTTAGGACTATTTTGAACCCATAGGAATGACCCCCATGGTTGTATCTCCATTTGTGTCCATTTTGTGTCCATTTGGAGGTTATTAGGTTGTGTCCTTGTATAGTTTTGTGTCCTAGTGGGAAACCCCCAATTTTGGACACACCATGTGGTTGATATTTGTGTGAATGATTTATTCCTACTTTAATCTCAGATTTTAGATTTGCTAGGATGTTGTTCTTCAGGGTATCTTAATGTATCATATTATATATATATATATATATATATATATATATATATATATATATATATATATATATATATATATTATGTGTAAAAAAAAATATATATATATATATATATATATTATGTGTCTAATATATATTCATGGAGTGTGTGTGTGTGTCTAATATATATTTTTGGAGTGTGTGTGTAGAAGCATATATATATGTTTATGGTGTGTGTGTGGAGTAGAGAGTGTTAGGGAGGGATTATAAGTTTGAGTGATAGAGAGGGATATGGAGTGATAGGGAGTGTGAGGGGAGATGGAAGTGTAGTGAAGGGGGTGGGGGGTGGGTGGGGAATTAAGCACAGCAGGAGCATCACTGCTCGAGTAGGCTGCTGTTCTGGGGACATCATCATATAGAAACAACAACAGTAGCAGTAGGAACAACCAACAGTAGCAGCAATATGCAACTGCAGCAGTAGCAGTGCATATGCAGCAATAACAGTAGGCACTGCTATGCAGCAGTGAGAAGGGGGGGGGGGGGACAGCCCTATAACAGCCATGTTAATCCATTCATCCATTCATTCTTCTATTCATTTATCTATCTATACACCCATTCAACAATTCAGTTTTCCCCCATTCATATGTGCATCCATTCAATAATCCATTCATTAATCATTCATTCACCCATTCACCAAACATTCACATATCCATTCACCCATTTGTCCCTTCATTCATTCATTAATCCATCCACTCAAATTCGTTAACCCTTTCATTCATTCATTCATTAATACATCCATCTATCTATCCACAAACATTCACATATCCATACATTCATTCAAACATTCATTAGCTATCCATCCTATCATCCATTCATTCATCCAACATTCACTCATTCATCTACCCATCCATTCTTATACCCATTCACCCACATATGCATTTAGCCCTTCCTTCCACATTCATTAATCCATACAAATTCAGCCCCTTAACCCCTTGTTAGTGATGTTAAGTTCTATGTTAGTATTTTGGTATTAAGGTAATATGGTATATGTTAGTGATATGTTAGAAGGGTAAATGTTAGTATGGTGTTATAGGCTAGTTAGAATTAGTATTAGATATTAGTCTAGAGTTAGAGTTGAGATATCACGTGATACCAATATGGTATCTTAGGGTAAATAGGATTTATCCTATTTCTAAGATAAGGTAATTGCCTATAGCTATGGTAAGTGATTTAGGGTTTAAGATATAAGTGAAATTTTGTTTTCTTGGTTGGTAATGGTCAGAAATAGTGCTCCTAGACTAATTTTGACCTCGGTTGACCATTTTGACCAAAAGTCAACAAAAGTCAACTAAAAGTCAAACTTAGCCTAAAAGTGACGAATTGACCGAAACCAAACCAGAGTTGACCAGTTGACTGAAAGTCAACAATTGGTCAACATTAGCCTAGATTGACCTAGGATTGACCTAGAGTTGACTAGAGTTGACCAGGGTTGACCAGTTGACCAAAAGTCAACTGTAAGTCAACCTTTGACCCAGTTTGACCTAGTTTGACTTGGATTGACTTCCAGTGACCTAGTATGACCTAGTATGATCTAGTATGACCTAGTTTGACCTAGTTTGACTTAGACTTGCATATCATGACTTAAATTAGTTTTTCATTCATTATAAAACCCTGTTTGACTTATAGTATCTCATTTTTAGGTCTATGATTACTCTGAGCGTCTGTTCACCTTATCAGCTCAGGACCACAGGCGAGTACATTCACTGATTGTTTTCATTGTCTTGATACCTGCTATTTCGATTCAGTTGTAGTGTCTTACTTGATTTTCAGACACGATAGTTCACGGACTAGTATATGTTGGATCATGACATGAGATGTTGTTCCTAGATTTTTTTGGTATATCGGTATATTTTTTGTCTTGTTCCCTGTACTTGTATAGACACCGATTCCTAAGGGGACTTGCTACCCTCTTATGGAATCCCGTGTCATGATGTGTCATGTCCAGATCCATTATACTATTCGGGAATGGGGAATTATTAGGGGCTATGTGATCAAAGCCACCCTGTCACTATATTCATGTGCTTGAGGCACTCTCACCTCACGTAGGGTGTAGCGAGATCTTATTCATGTGCTCGTTATCCAGGTTGGCCGACATGACCCTTTCCAGTAATTTTCATGTAATTGTCGGACCAAGTAAATAGCCTGTCCTGTAACTTTCCCAAGTCGATCACATAACGCTCTAATAATTTAAGGCACATTTTATATTTATTCATTATAGGAGGCTAAGTTCTGTTCAGGAGAAGGGTTACAACCCCGGTCCTTGTTTGGTTTAAGGGTTGTAACTTTGCTTCCGAATAGTTCCTAAGTCATCTTTGTCTTGTATTTCATTATAATTGTCTCTTATAGAATTTGTCAATTCATATGAAACTGCTATTAGTGTTTGTACTTGCTCATTTTCCTGACAGGATACCGTTGATATATTACAGATGAGTCAGAGGCAGAATGCTCGGCCTACTATAGGGTCGGGGCAGATGGAGACTTAGGCCAGGACTGTGGCCTGTTAGTTGAGCCACTAGACTTTGCATACCCAGAGTAGTTAGCTTAGTTAGGCTTGCCTGGATTGCGATCCAGCTTTTATTTTAGACTGTAGTATTCTATATTATATTTGTGACTCAGTGATGTTGTTTGTTTCTCTTTGGCTGTGTTGGATGTTGAACTCATTTCCTGTTTTTACATCTATCATATTTCTTTTTCGTGCTATCTATCTTATTTTTATCTTGTGATTGAGTTATGCCATATTATATTCTTTCGTGCGGAGATGACAGGTACCCTTATACTGTTTAGTGTAGTTTTTGTAGACGACCTATACAGCGTTCTACCACCGATTCTGCGGCGTAGGCTGGACGTACCCACGTGCTCGTGCCCCTAATCAGGATGCGGGTCGTGACACATTTTTGTGGTGGCCCATGCAGGTCTGTATCGCAGTTATTGTGATCTCGTAATGGTGCTCGACTTAGAGTACTAATTACGAGCCTGTGATTAGGATATATGATTTAGGATATGATAGAAGTTACTCAATCACATTTTAGAAAATTTCTGATCTTTTGATTACCATGACAACTCTTCTTGCATTTGAATTCAATTGTCCTCATTTGATAATATCTTGTCTTGTGCCATATTAATCTCTTGGGTTCAATTCGTCTTCAGGATGACGATCACTCGTTCTCAGGCAGCAGGGCCTAGTGCAGTTCCAGAGAGGTCCGATCCAGTAGGACCTCTACCTCCGGCTATGAGAGTAGCAGTCGAGAGAGTTGCCACCTCAGTTCCTGCCTTCAGGCGGAAGTAGCAGTCGAGAGAGCTGCCACCTCAGTTCCTGTCCTTCAGGCGGGAGTAGCGACGACAGTTCCAGGAGGTCTTCCACCTCCAGCAGCGGGACCATCCATAGTTATTCCTGAGACTCTTCTACCGCCACCTCCGCTACCGACGGATGTACAGCAGATGATGACTCTTCTACAGCAGATGATGTAAACCCAGAGGGCCGAGGCAGAGGCACAGCAGCATCAGGTCGATGCATCCCACCGCCAGACAGAGGTGCTACGGCAGAGCATGGAGAACTCCCACCAGCTGGAGATGGCAGCAGTTGAGAGGGTTGTATCGGGTACAGTTCAGGGTGCCCCAGTTCAGCAGCAGGGTCAGGGGAGGCCTGGCACATGTCTAGATTTCAGGAAGATGAACCCGAGGGACTTCAAAGGTACCGAGGGTATCCTGTATGCAGATGACTGGTTGGAGGACGTCCAGAGGTGCCTGGAGTTAGTAGAGGTTCCGAGGGGATTATGGGTCACAGCTGCGGCGAGTCAGTTCTTTGACATCATCTTGACGTGGTTTCGCACGATCCTCATACATCAGTGGGAGGTTTGATATGGGAGAACTTCAGGCGGCTCTTTAAGGAGAAGTTCTATCCCGATGTAGCTCTGTGTCACGACCCGCACCCGGATATACGGGTACGAATACGTGGGCCACGCCCAGCCTACGTCGCAGTATCGGCGGTAGAGCGCTGTCAAGTATACTATACTAACTACAATATCTAAAGATCCATAACTAGAAATGTACTCATGTCACATCACGAAAACTAAGGAAGATAAGATAAGAAATAATAATAATATCACTAGAACAACTAGAATCTACAATGATCATAAGACAGGAAAATAAAGAAGGAACAACAAGACTAACTAAGGATAACTACCAGGCAACTCACATAAAAGAATAGTGAGATCCACCTCAGCTAGCAACATCATGAAGTCCAATACTGAGGGCACATCTACTCCTAAAATTTTGTCAACATATCCGGTCAGGATGGAACGAGTACATATATCTCATAACAGATCTCAAGATAGAATAAAAGCCATAAGACTGTAAATAGAGCATATACAATAAAATCATGGAGTGTACATATATGTATCATGGCATGGTAAGCTGTAGAGCTAGAGCTAGAACAGAAAAATAGAACTAATCATGGTATGTACACAAATTAGGGTAAGCCATCTATCCAATGTGTGTGAGTAGTAGTTTCAGCTTGTGACCGGCTTGGGAACCTATAAGATCTGGCATGGCTAGTCATAAGTGTGGTATATGACTAACACTGTTCAAGAATGCAAGATGGATTTGATCACAGGCATACGCTACTACTCCTCCTACCCCCAACTGGTAGAATGGATCCAAACAGGACACGTCACTGCACGGGATTCTAATGAGAAGGGAGCAAGTCTTCTCTAGAATCAGTGACCATATATTACACAAGAGCTACAATGGAGCTTGCACAATACATCCCAAGCTAACAAGGAGCAACATCTCTCGTCGAGATCCAGGAATACCAATTCGTGAGAACCATGTGTCAGGAATAAGCATATCTACACTAAGTACATAAATTATAACAGTTATCATAAATTGAAAAACAGTTATCAGAGAATGTACTCGCCTGCGATCTGGTGGAATATGTCAACTGAGTCCTAGAACAGTGCCTCGAGGACCTATAGATGGAATACTGTATCAATATAAGGGTTTGGAAGTAAAATCAAGTCATACTAAGTCAAACTAGGTCAAGGCAAGTCAAAGCAAGTCAAACTAGGTCAATCTAAGTTAAGGATTGACTTACAGTTGACTTTTGGCCAACTGGTCAACTCTGGTCAACCCTAGGTCAAACTTGACTAACGTTGACTAACAGTTGACTTTGGGTCAACTGGTCAACTTCGGTCCAGTTCTAGTCAATTTAGGCTACGGTTGACTTCCAGTTGACTTTTGGTCAAATTAGTCAACTGTGGTCAACCAAGGTCATAACTAGTCTAACCTAGGTCAATGTTGACTCTACTTCGACGTTCAGTCAAAGCAGTCAACTATGGTCAAACAGGGTCAAGCTAGTCTCTATAAACATGTACAGGGTCAACACATTCAATTTCAGTGGTTGTGAAATCACTGGAATCGATGGATCTCAAAATACCACAAAAGGAGAAAGATTATAATAATAGGGTAATAACCTACAGATATTGACGGATGGTGAAACAACCATTACCAACATGTCCAGAATTGAGCGTTATAAATGTGCAGAATTGAGCGTTCTAAATGTGCAGAATTGAGCGTTATAAATGTGCTGAATTGAGTCTATACAGATTATCTATTCATAACGCTTTCAAACTATGCTGAAAATAAGTATAGCAGAAACTCATCATATTCATGACGTTTTTATTTATGACGCTTTTAAAAAATATTTACAACACCCGTTTTTATCACGCTTGCTTTGGAAAAAAAGCGTCATGGTTTGTCATTAATGACGGTTTTTAGCCGTCATTAAAAGGTATTTCTGTTGTAGTGTTATAGGATAGCCTATTCATAAGTCCAATTTGGACACAGGGGCAAAAAGGTAATTTCGAGTCAAAACGGTGTCCGTGTCGGACCCGCTTTGCACCAAAAAACGTACAAGAATACTAGTCCACTAAACCTAACAAATTATATATCAACGAATCCAGAATGACGATACGAACCCCACGGTATATCCATAATTGGATTCCGTTGACCCGATCTCAAATTGGTCCGTTGACCAGTACATTAAAATTCCGATTTGTACGGAAAAGCGTGTCGAAGCCAATGTCCTCAAAACTTAGCAAATTATATGTCAACGAGTCCAGAATGATGATACGAACTCGACGGTATATCCGAAATTGGATTCCGATGAGCCGAACTCAAAATGATCCGTTGACCCGGATATTGGTATTCGACTTGCACCGAAATACGTGCCAGAACCAATGTCCACTAAAACCTAGCAAATTATATGTCAACGAGTCCAGAATGACGATACGAACTCAACGGTATATCCGGAATTGGATTCCGATGAGCCGGCGTCAAAAAGTCCAGTTGACCAGGACTGTGGGGCCCGCGTTGCATCGAAATGCGTACCAGGGCCCACGTCCTCCAAATCTAACAAACTTTATATGAAAATAGGCCAGAACGACGCCACGAGTCTACTGATGGTGTCAGAATTTGAATCCGGAGTCCCGGGTTCAAAAATAAAATTTTACAAGTTGGAAATTATAAATTCGGACGGCCAACTTTGGCGTCGAATTCAACCAATCAAACGTGTTCACAATGAAACAAAATTTAAGGGGAAGTAAGAGGGTTATACCAGCTTCGCATAGGAACCAGTAGCGCGCCAGACGGAGCTGCGATGGCGGAGTTACGAGATGACGAAGTCGGCTCCACGAAACTGTCCAAAAACAGTTCAAATTAAAACGTCAACTTGGTGGCCGGTTTTGATGTATCAAACGACGAAATTAACGGACGAAAATTGACAGGAATGAAGGGGTACGCCGATCCAACGATCGGATTTCCCGAAAAATGCGTGCGAAGTTGCTGCGACGGAACGCCATTTCTGGATCTCGTTCGCGCGCGCGTGGACGGGATTCCGTGAAAACGCTGAAATCGTCTAGTCGGCACATCCCGGAGGACGGTGGCCGCCACAGGGTGGCTCGTCGGAGGTACACGCGCATCAGGGGGTGGCCACGGCGGCTGTGCAGCGGTGCACGACGGTGGCCCGCGCGCGCGCACACGTACGCACTGCTGTGGCATTTTGTACTGCTGCATGCCGCTGCTGCATGCCACTGTTGCGGCTGCGCTGTCGGCCTGGCGCACGCGCACGGCGGTGGCCGACGGTGGCTGAGGCGGCGCGGCGGTGGCTCGGGTTGTTGTGGTGGAGGTGAGATGATGGTGAAGGTGATGGTGGCGTGAGGATGGTGGTGGTGGTTTGACTATGATGGTGGTGGTACGTGGAGGTGATGATGGAGGAGGAGAGAATGGTGAAGTGAGGAGGAGGAGAGTGAGCTCGGGATGAGAGGGGGGTCGGCCATGGGGCTGTCGGGATGGAGGAGCTGCTGTGTAGTAGAAGGAAAAATAAGAGTTTGAGAGAGAGAGGTGAGTGAGATAGAGATATGTGAGTTATTAATAAAAAAAAAAGAGAAATAGAAAGAAAAAGTGAATAGAGAGAGAGAAGGAAGTCGGTTGATGTGAGAGGGGGGGTGTGCTGTGTACAGGAGGGGGGATGGGTTGTCCTGATGGATGGAAGAGAGAGAGAGATTATATATATATATATATATATATATATATGTATATATATAATAGATAGAGAAAATGAGATATTTGTAGAGTAGAGAGAGAAAAATAGATATTTTTAAATGGAGAAAAGAATGATGTATTTGTAGGATATTCATGTGGGGACAACATGGAACTTGGGTTTGGGTTCGGTCGAGCCGGGTCGGGTCAAAATCGGACAGGGTGAAATAATTAAATTTAAATATGGATTTATAATCATGGATAAATAAATAACATGTGGGGACTCAAATAAATGGGACACAAGTTTCATGTGGGTAATAGGCTTCATGTGGGCCATGTCCATACTTTGGGTCGATTAGGTTGGATCGATGTCGAGTCCCGAAATTAAATTGGAAATCAAATTAGATTTTACGGTAGATATTTAATCGGCCCAAATTGACCCGAAAGTTGTGCGAAGAAAAAAAAGCACAAAATGGAGTGTCTGAGTGGGACACGAAGGTCATGGGTGAAGAGCATCTCGAGTAGATCATTTATGGGAAGTTGGTTCTGAGAAAACGATTGGTCTGGTGCTCCCAAATTAAAAGTAACGGTAACGTGCAAACGATGATCAAGGAAAAGAGTGGGAATTCAATTTATAATTAAATGGTCTAAATTGACCCGAACTTGCGTGAAGCAGAAAGAGTACAAGGGAACAAGTTCGAGTGGGACACGAAATATCAATGTGAAGATAATCCCGTCTACTACAAACTTCAAGAAGGAAGTTTTCAGAGACTGGCATCCCTGATGCTCTAGAATTCCAAGTCACGGTAAAGAGCATTTAATGATCAAAATTAATTTAAATAGAATGAATTATCGAGAATAAATTATTTAGGAAATTCAAAAATAAATCCCAAAAATTCAGGGGGCTTACACTCTGACAGCTCTGGAGGCCCAGTTCGTCGGATTAGTGCATGGGAACTCGTCGGTGGACGAGTATGCAGCGGAGTTCTTCCGTCTGAGTAGGTTTGCACCAGATCTGATCCAGGATGAGGGGTAAGTTCCAGAGAAGCCTTATTCATGTGGTTCGCATTCGTACTTTCGGGTGACGCGATGTGACCTTCGAGCAGATACTGATGGAGGCACAGATAGCAGATGAGGACTTCGAACTCAAGCAAAGAGGGACAACAATGTTCTAGGTATGGGCTCTAGTGCGGGGTCGGCGAAGCCCCTCACCTCCAGCAGAGGCAGATTCAGCAGCAACCTCAGTTACAGATTCAGCAGGCACCAGCACGTGCCCACCAGCAGCAGGGATAGGGCCGGAGATAGACTACTCCGTGCGGCTTCTGCGGGAAGCCGGGACACAGTCGGGAGACCTGTAGGAAGAGGTTGGGCGTATGTCTATACTGTGGGGCGCCCGACCACCAGCTGAAGGATTGTCACACCCGTGGAATCCGAGGAGGCCAGGACAGAGTGCAGCAGGCTAGGGGAGGCCAGCAGGGGCGAGCTTTCGCCATGACAGTTGAGGGCATTCAGGCAGTAGCAGGGCAGATTGCAGGTTCCAATCTTTCAATCTCATTTCTGCATTTGCCTCCTTATAACTGTCTTGAAATTTGATTCCATCTGTTCCTTGATCGTTTGATGAAATTTTATTCTTGTGATGTGATTTTCTTCTGAGATAAGTCGTATGGTCTAGGTCGCCTCGATTATGAGATTTTAGAATCCTCTAGGGTCACGTTAGCAGGCATAGTGAGGACATATAGTCAGATTATGGACGTATTTCTCGAGTGTGGGAATTTAAGGTTTTCGCTGCCAAGCATGCGGCAATGTAAATTTTTTAAATACCATGATTCTAGAGGTATGTACCTTAGTCGAGGACTCTGTGATTATCATAGCCTTGCTCACTAGCATGACGGAGATTCTAAGTGTCTTGATTTTGGACAGACGCATATGATTATCGAACTGCATGATTTTTTGTGTTTACTTTGTTTTAATTTCGAGGACGAATTTTTTTAAGGTGGATAGATTTTTTACCCCCAGTTCTCAAGAACAGAGGTATTTTGGTCATTTTCCACTTTAGAATAATTTTGGAATTTTTTTATTTATTTATGATATTATTTTGGAGTTATTTGAGTTGGGTTCGAATTTCAACTCAATCCGACTTGTATCGGGGACCCGGAGTAGCTTTGACTCTAGTGGGACCCACTCATTAGTTAGGCATGGCCCACATAACAATATTTTAGTTAGTATGTTAGACTAATTATTCATGAATAGGGTTGGTTTAATTAGAGACTTAAAACTAGTCTAATTTAGTCTCAACCTAAAACCTTTTTCCTAATATTAATCAATAAGACAAGTGGGGGTGTTTTAGTCATTAGTTAATAGGACACCTATGCCCACACTTGGCTGACCACTAGAGGGGAAGGGGTGAGTCACATCCATTGTTATTATCCACACATTTTCTCTCTCTTGTTCTTCCCCAAAATTAGAGAGGAGTCTTCGTTCATTTTCCACCTCAAATGAATCCATTTCTTCATCAATCCCTTTCTTTTCTTCTCTATTTTCATCAAGAGGAGGAGCTAGCTATATTTGGAAAGTTTTGGAACTTGTTCGTGTCCATTTGGAAGTCTTTTCGTGTCGGTGTCGTATAGGAAGGACTTTCCTTAGATTTGATCAACTGGAAGGTATAATCTCTCCTCTAATTCATTCCTACATGCATTTAGGACTATTTTGAACCCATAGGAATGACCCCCATGGTTGTATCTCCATTTGTGTCCATTTCGTGTCCATTTAGAGGTCATTAGGTTGTGTCCTTGTATAGTTTTGTGTCTTAATGGGAAACCCCCAATTTTGGACACAACATGTGGTTGATATTTGTGTGAATGATTTATTCCTACTTTAATCTCAGATTTTAGATTTGCTAGGATGTTGTTCTTCATGGTATCTTAATGTATCATATTATATATATATTCTCATTTTTATATATTAAGGTTGTGTATATGTCTCTCTCTCTCTCTCTCTCTCTCTCTCTCTCTCTCTCTCTCTCTCTCTCTCTCTATATATATATATATATATATATATATATATATATATATATATATATATATTGTGTGTGTCTAATATATATTTATGGAGTGTATGTGTTTCTAATATATATTTATGGAGTGTATGTGTGGAAGCATATATATATATGTTTATGGTGTGTGTGTGGAGTAGAGAGTGTTAAAGAGGGATTATGAGTTTGAGTGATAGAGAGGGATATGGAGTGATAGAGAGTGTGAGGGGAGATGGAAGTGTAGTGAAGGGGCGGGAGGGAGAATTAAGCATAGCAGGAGCATCACTGCTCGAGTAGGCTGCTGTACTGGGGACAACAACATATAGAAACAACAACAGTAGCAGTAGGAACAACCAGCAGTAGTAGCAATATGCAACTGCAGCAGTAGCAGTGCATATGCAGCAGCAGCAATAGCAATAGGAACTGCTATGCAGCAGTGAGAAAAGGGGAAGGGGGACAGCCCCATAGCAGCCATGTTAATCCATTCATTCTTTTATTCATTCATCTATCTATACACCCATTCACCAATTCAGTTTTCCCCCATTCATATGTGCATCCATTCAATAATCCATTCATTAATCATTCATTCACCCATTCACCAAACATTCACATATCCATTCACCCATTTGTCCCTTCATTCATTCATTAATGCATCCACTCAAAATCTTTAACCCTTTTATTCATTCATTCATTAATACATCCATCTATCTATCCACAAACATTCACATATCCATACATCCATTCAAACATTCATTAGCTATCCATCCTATCATCCATTCATTCATCCAACATTCACTCATTCATCCACCCATCCATTCTTACACCCATTCACCCACATATGCATTTAGCCCTTCCTTCCACATTCATTAATCCATACAAATTCAGCCCCTTAACCCCTTGTTAGTGATGTTAAGTTCTATGTTAGTATTTTGTGTAGTTTTGGTAGACGACCTATACAGCGTTCTATCGCCGATTCTACGGCGTAGGCGGGAAGTACCCACGTGCTCGTGCCCCTAATCAGGGTGCGGGTCGTGACACGAAGTTGCTGTGGAGACTTGGAAGATTGACGTGGTCGAAGGGGGTGTCTTGGCTTCGCAGCAAACCTTATCGAAAGTTCGTAGGAGGTCGAGAAGGCAGCTAACAACAGCAACAATTGCAAGGTGGCCACAGTAGGGTAAGGCTACCAGGGACTCGATTTCTGGGTGCTTGGTCGGCCTAGGATGATGGAGAGGGCGAGTTAGATGAAAGAAAAAGATGTAGACGTGAAGGGTGGCTAGAGAAATGAGAAAGAGAGAGGTATTAAGTGGAGGTTTAAGTACAATGACATGCACCCGGAGTAGGGGCACGAGTGCGAGACGATGCCCAGCCTATGCCGCAGAATCGACGATAGAACGCTGTCTAGGTCTACTATTAGCTAACGGTATAAATATCATAACCTGTCAAGATAATCATCTATGAATGGAGAACAAGTAATGATATGATGATACTCAATCACAATCTATATGGAAGATAAATGGTACGATAAAAGATAATGACATGAGATGAAAATCTAGAGAAAGTCTAACAAAAAAATAATACAAGTCTAGATAGTCTAAGAGTCAATAAATCCCAAATACAAGTCTAAAACAATAACAGGACAAGAGACATCAACTAGAGACAAATCCAGTACAAATTTATTCTAAATGAGTCGCTAAATAAGCCTCCTTGGCTGGGGCTAGACCCTCTTGAATCAGAGTCTTCCGATCTATGCCTACCACGTTATGTGGGCTATAATTGGTAGGGCAACCGTTATCAATGTCGTCTAAAAATATATCCAGTCCGGATAGGAGTGAAGTACATTTCTTATAATAGTTCCTGTAAATGATAAAGATTATGTAACAGTAAATAGAAAGAATATACATGATAAGGTAAACATGTACATGGATATAACATATTTGGAAATAATGTAAGTAAACAGAAAAAATAGGAATCATCTTATACAGTAATCAGGAAATACTATCTATGTGAGTGAGTACTAGTTTCAACATGTGATCGGCTTGGGAACTTGCACTGAAATATATGGCCGGGTTAATCATACCTACGGTGTATGATTACTACTCACATGGAACAGGACATGCACAGGAAGGGTATGATCACATATCTATACTACTACTACTCGCCCCCGACTAGTATAGTAAATCCAACCATGATACGTTACGACACGAAATTCTCTGAGAAGGTCGCGAGCATTTGCAGGAATCGGTGTCTATACAATACACAAGAACAATAACAAGGCTTGCACAATATATACCAAGACATACAGGGAATAAAATCTTATGACGTGATCTAGGTAATACCAATCTATGTGACCAATGTGTCAGAAAATCAAGGATATCTATACTAAATACAAGAAACATAGAAGATATCATAAACAAAAAATTATCAGAGAATATACTCGCCAGAGATCCAGTGTGAAGTATCAATAATGTTCGATAGGGTAACTCGGAGACATAAATATGGAATATTACATCAATATCAAGTTTTGGAATGAATTCAAGTCAAATTAGTCCAAATCTAGGTCATAAAGTCATTTCTAGGTCAAAGCAGTCAAACTGTTCAACTCTAGGTCAAACTAGTAAAATTTGGTCAAACTAGCTATTTCTAGGTTGCATGAGTCCATCTCTAGAATATTGGGTCCATACACTATGTATCTAGGCTATACTAGCTATTTCAAGATACTCAATACCTATGTATTGTCTATACTTAAGTATAAGGGTAAACAACTTATCTAAACTCACTACCTTATACCTTAACACAAGGGTAGAACTCAACTAAACCCCGTACCCTCTCACTTTACCCATACCCAATATACACACTACCATTACCTTCCTTATAGGTAACCAAGTTATCTTGACACCTACCTAGGATAACCCATATTCAATGCTACCTAGACATCACCCCAACCTATTACCTATGTTATGCCTTGGTATATCCACTTTAATATTTATATGCCAAATATTAATGCCACACACTCAAGACATACCCTAACCTAGACATTACTTATTCCTGCACAAACCCCTTGGCCTCCCCTACAGCCCTTATATTGGCAAGGGCCAAGTGCCCTGCTGCACAAGCAGCACCCCCTGCTGCTTATAGGAAACAACACTGGCTCTGATTGATTCCATCCCCCCACACTTCCTACACCGGCAAGCCACCTGTTGTAGTGTGTCCTGCTGTTCTGCAGGAACCACACAGGTTTTTCCCCTCAGAACCCTGTGCACCTAAGTGCACAGGTTCCCCATTCTCCTTTATTGATGTTGTTTCACAACAGTAGGGCATTATTTCTCCCATCTATCCACACTCACTCTCCATCATTCCTGTGTACAGGGGGTATACTACTTCACTTCACACAACCCCTTGAACAGTGCATAGGTGCACAATTGTGCACCTGCTGCCACTGCTTCTAATTAACCCTGCACAGCTTTCCCCCTCTATTACTGTACTGCCTTCTCTGCTGCTGTTAGCAGTTGTAAAACTGGTGCCACGCCCTTCCTCTTCTCTACTAATGTATACCCCTCTTATTGGCGTGGTTTCATCGTGCTGCATATAGGCTCTTTCTCTCCCCTTACTCTAATTACCTATGCATTCAACTGACCAAGTATATACTCTTATATATATATATATATATATATATATATATATATATATATATATATATATATATATATATATATATATACACACACACACACCACTATGCACATAGGGTACAAACCCAAGCTTGACACTCACCCACACCCACATACTGCAAACATAGTTATACACCATATGCCTATGCCCAAGGCATCAGATGTGCCTACTGTTGTTCATACAGTAGGTTACTGACCACAACTAGTAATACACTCATCTCCTATCACCACTCATCTAACTACCTATCTATTTGCTCAATAACACTCAACTGTATAGGCTATGTACCCTAAGGCACTAATGTACCTACAATACGGGTGTGTGACACATATCACACACATGCATCTACATATATGCATGCACACATATGTGGGATATGCTCCTAGTGTGACACACACACATAATTGTTGTATATGCCCTGCTACTGCAAGGCAAGCTGCCTCCTACTGATACTTCTACTGTCAATTGCACATCACTCCCTTTCATATGCTGCCTGGATACTCTAATGCACATGGTTTCCTTAATCTTGCACTGTTATCCCCTTTCACTCACCATCATCACACTCTCCTCTAACCTGCTGTCAAGAACCTGCCCTTACTTCCCTCCTACTTGTTACTGCTGCTACCCTTATTCTGCACACAAGTAAGGTTGCCCTTCATACTGCACATACTAATATACACACACACACACACAAGATACTCTAGGAAATCCCATTTCCTAACACTTAGCTTAACATAACCAATTGAATACAACACGCACCAATATGAATATATATATATATATATATATATATATATATATATATATATATATATATATATATATATATATATATATATATATATATATATTATATGAAGCAATGGGTAATTGTGACAAACTCGCCTCTACTGGGGCACGAACTCCTGACCACTTGGGTCACATGCATCTCTCTTAACCACTAGACTAGAGGTCATTTGCATATATATATATATATATATATATATATATATATATATATATATATATATATATATATATATATACAATTTAAAATATATATAAACATTATATTTGGCATTACAAGTAGAATATGATACTATAAAGCACTACATACAAGGAAACCTCAATTCTACCCATGCGTATCATGAGATACCTTGACACCACACCACGTATCCTATTTAGGACACGTATACACCCAATCTCAACTTGAAAATGACCCAAAAATTCCTTTGGAGATACGTACCGAACACTTGGTACACAAGTATGATAAGCCTAAGATACCTATACCAAATCTTGTCGGAATCCTACCAAACTTTATGGACAAGTCTAAAACATACCTATAAACGTAATTAGTGTATTTCTAAGCTAGTGTCATGTGTAATTGGGCATGTGTACCACAAGTGTAGGAGGCTAAAACCTCTAAATTGACCCCGTGTCCTACCATATCGTGACACGACCTACATGTATCCATTTTTGGACATAAATTTAGACACACACAACCAAATCTACACTAATTAGAACTAACAAACCTAATGACAAACACTTGGTGTAATAATTTCAGATTTTTCCAAAAATGACACAAAAACCCTATGTAACTTTCAAATAGAGAATCATTTGTCTCAAAACTCTTCATATGGGTAGTCCTAGTCCATGGGTGATTTCTAAATGACTAATTACACTAACTAGAATCAAATACAAGGGTTTAAATTTAGATTTACCTATTAGGAGATGGATTTCCAATGCAAAGGCACTAGTGGACACAATCCTCAAGAATGGACACCTCTTTCAAGCTTTCCTCCTTCCAATGCTTTCTCTTTGTTCCAAGCTCTAGCCTCCTTGAGATGATACTAGGAATGGGTTGGGAATCAATTTGGAAATGGTAGATATTGGGTCTTCTTCTCAAATGGAGAGAGAATTGAGAGGAGGCAAATTAGGGTTTGTGGAGGCTATTGACGATGAAATGGGGGGATTATATAGGGAATATGACCAGCCACTATTCCCAACCCTAATACAATGTAAAATACCTAATAAGCCCTCACAATTTGTAAGCCCCCTAAATTTTTAGAACTATTTTTTAATTTATTTTTATTATTTTGTTTAATATAGTTATTAATATATATTTTCCATTATTATTCATGATAATAAAATACACTCTTTCGTAGCTTTGATTTTTGGAGCAAAAGAAATGACAAACTCTAGAAACTTTCTTCATGAGTTTGATCTAGAAAAATTTATCTTCGATTTGTTATATCATGTCCCACTCAAATATGTCTTCTTGTAATTTATTTACTTCGCACAACTTTGGGGTCAATTTAGACCAAGAAGTTATCTATCGTGAGACTTGTCGTAACTTCCAACTTAAATTTCGGACTCGATAACGATCCAACCTAAATGAACCAATATATGATTTCAAATATCTTTGAGCCTACTACACACATGTCTAGGGTGTTCCACTCAATCGAGACCCCATGTGCTATTTAAATTTAAATGGCACATAAGACCTTTTGTGTGACTTTTAAAACCTATTTCTAATTCGGGTAATTTTTCTCGAGCCTAAACTTGTCCAACAAGTTGTAGGAGACTTGTTAGGGTCATCCTCATGTAGAGAGGCCGTCCTAGATATTTATTTCTAATTTATTGGAATTTAATTTGGGTTAAAATCTAAAAAGGAAATCCTATTAAGCTTGGGTTCTAAATTAGGAAACATAGAGATTCAATTGTCAATCGTTTGAGTTATTGGACTCTAAAACCTACCCAAACTCACCCAAAACCCATCTACAACAGCCCCTAACCGACCTCCTATCCAAGACACTATATATATATATATATATATATATATATATATATATATATATATATATATATCATCACCTACCCGAAACCCTCTACCAAAAACCTTAACATCCCATCCTCTATTCCTGATTGTTGATGCTGCTTGTACATATTATCGTGCTGTTTTCTCCTTTTCTGACCACTTCCAAGACCATCCAAGCCATCCCTGGCGTGCCTAGGACCACCCTCCATCATACCAAGGAGTCTCGAGGCCTAGCACATCCCGTACGAGCCGCGACAGCAACTCAAAGTCGACCCTGACATGCTGTTCGAGAATCACAGCAGACACGCCATATTGCGAATGCATTTTCTCCACTTCTAGACATTGAAACCTCACGAGATCAAAAATTTCTAGGTTCCACTATGTGTCTACTACCTTCATATATAATTTCATGTCAAAATGCTTCCTAGATTGGTCGGGGCATACGTTTTACCCAAGTGTGTCCAGATTTGGCACTATTTATTATGGGGTAGATTTGGACAGTATAGATTCTCTATTACCATCGATACATATATGAAAACGACCATATTTCGATTACCTACAACTTTTTTTCAATGAGTTTTCATAATTTTGTTGTTTTAATGCTCGAATAATTTGATCTTTGAAGGATAAAATTCTGCCTTAAACGAACTATCAAAATTGTCATCTTATGAGCCCAAAAATGCAACCAATGCTCCGTATCAATGATCCTCGACTCATGATCATGAATATTTGTTAATTTAGATAATTGATTACCATTTATTTCAGTAAAGTTATTTTATTCATGATTAAACTCATTCTAATAACGTTGATTTATCAATATGGATGTTAGTTTGATCATAAAATAGATTCTAAATGATTTCTAAATAGTTTGTATTTGTGGATTTTGTTAGTCCTAATAAGAATATTATGACTAGTATTGTTATTATAACTAATATGTAGTAGATAACCCTACTTAGTATGTATAGATAGATATGTCAATAATAATAATAATAATAATAATAATAATGTTAGAAAGATTATTAATATTAGTTGTATAAATTTCTAGGAGTTTGTGAGATCGTGACTGTGGAGGGTGACGCCGGATCGATACTTGATTCCTTTGCTGTAAATCCAGGCAAGATACCGTGCCACTGTGATCTTATTTCACTTTCTGTTATACATGGACGTGTGGTTGTGTGTTAGGATTAGATGTGTTAGGATAGCGTCCAAGTATGACTTGGGTGGAGTTATTCTTCAATGACTTCTATGACTTGGACACAACTCATGACACGACACTCGGAGTGAGAGTTTCATTATTATTGGCACGCACCTTGTACTTGGCCAGTATAAGGGGTTTGTGTGACGGTTCATATAGAGTTAGTGTGAGACTAGTTAGTGACTTGTATTGAGATATGTATTATTCGATTCATGGATACGACTAGGGCAAGACATGGGTGGGGAAGACTATTAGTAGGCATATGAGAAGCCACATATTAGCCTTACTGGTTGCCCAGTTATGGGTTCATAGTTTCCGATTATGGGTGTATTGCTAGAGTATATATCCGGCAGAGGCCGCTAACTGTGTGTCACCCTCACTTTTCCAAGATAGTGGTAAAATGATAATTTTCTATTTTGAATATTTTGGGATTTTATTTCATGAATGTTAATATTTAATGATTATAGGAGTCGGGTTCGAATTTTATCTCATTCAGACTTATTTCGGGACTCTGGGGAATTTTAACTTAAGTTGTGCTTAACACATTAATTAGCCATGGCCCACCAATCTCATCATTTAGGTCTAGGAGTTTGGTCTAATCTCACATGAGTGATTAGGCCTAATTATAATTTTTATTTGGCCTTTTCTAACCCCCAAACCCTAATAGGAATTAAACCTTCACATAGAATATGAGAGAGGGGCAAACTTGTAATTTCCCAAGGGCAAAAACCCCCCTATTAATGGCCGGCCACCCCCTCCCCCTTTTCGTCCGTTCACACTTCAAATTTTTCTATCTCTTTCTTCTCCAAGAGTTCTTCCAAAGAGAAAGAAGAGAAATCCCTAGGAATCTTCTCCAAATAAGGTTTCCTTTCCAAATTTCCTTCCATTAATCTCTCCCTCTACCTCAAGTGGTGTTTCTACAAGCTTTTGGGAGCAAGAGGAGAAGAGGTATGTCCTAAACAATTTACTTTGTGTCGGAGCCGTGTCAAATTTTTTTGTATTGGGATCCATCTCCCAATAGGTACAAACTATCCTCTATTTCCATTTCTTCATCATGTAAAATAGTTTTGACCAAGTAGGATTGATCCCCATGGTTGTGTCCCTATTTGTGTCAAGTTTGAGTCCATTAGGTGTGTCCTAGGAAGAGTTTTAATTTGTGTTTGTGTCCTAGTGTTTTTCCTCAATTTGGACACCCCAAGAATATTAGTTTTTCCTCTAAGTGGTTTAGACACTTTAAATTTCATATTTGCATTAGTGTTATGTGGAGTATTATTTATATATTTTTGTGTGTGTGGTGTGTGTCTATATATATATATATATATATATATATATATATATATATATATATATATATATATATATATATATATATATTTTTTTTTTCTATATATATATATATATATATATATATATATATATATTTTTTTTTCTATATATATATATATATATATATATATATATATATATATATATATATATATATATATATGTGTATGTGTGTGTGTGTGTGTGTGTCTATATATATATTGTGGAGTGATATATATGTAGAGAAGAGGGGAGGAATTAGTGTGTGTGTTCATATATATATAGAGAAGAGGGGGAATGAATGAGAGTGATTGTATTAGTGTGTTTATATATATATAGAGAGAATTAGAGAAGAAGAATTAGAGAGGGAGAATAGAGGGTGAGAAGGAGGAGGAAAGGAAGGGCATAGCAGCAGCAGTAGGGGGGCTAGGGGCTGCTGCCTCCCACTGAAAATAGCAGCAGCTGCAGCAGTAGCACCCCCCCATAGCCCCATTTGACCCCCCCATAAACCCCTATATATATACATATATATATATATATATATATATATATATATATATATATATATATATATACATATATATACTCTATATATACACCCATATAACCCACTAAATTAATCCCCCAAGTTAGTCCTACGTGAGTGTGTGAGAGTGAGTTTTGTGAGAGTGAGTGAGTGGTTGTGTGAGGGCAAGTGAAGGGGGATATTGAGATACGAGTGTCAGAACGTATCCAAATTGAAATAGGACTTAGCTAATGTGAAATAGAGTTTGTGAGTAGGCTCCTAAGTTAGAATCGGGGTTGCGTTTGAAGTGGGGAGAATGGTATCTCATGATACCATTGAGTATCCTATGATACTCAAGATAATGGATAATTGAATAACATGGACCGTAAGATGGACTGGATGTCCACTTTAGCTAGAAAACTTGGTAGGTAATGTTAGTATAGGCTAGTATCCTACTACCCTAGGAAGCCGGGAGTAAAACTCCCAAGGGAAAGCCACTTGGCTTTAGTGTTAGAGTGGGGAAGGGTATATATATATATATATATATATATATATATATATATATATATATATATATATATATATATATATAAAGGGTAAACGGGTAAATTCAAGATACGGATACTCGGTTTGACTTGAAACTTAGACGTCTTGACAGGTGCACTCTACAAATGTCATATTTGAACCAATTTCGGCTCGGTTGACCTAGAGTTGACTTTTTACCCAAAAGTCAACAATGAGTCAACCCTTTGTCTAAAATAGACCAAATCCAAACTAGAGTTGACCAGTTGACCAAGAGTCAACTCTTGGTCAACACTTGACCAGTTTGACCTAGGGTTGGCCCAGAGTTGACCAAAGTTGACCAAGGTTGACCAGTTGACTAAAAGTCAACTGTAAGTCAACTCTTGACCCCGTTTGACTTGCTTTGACTTGTTTTGACTTGCTATGACTAGTATAACCTAGAGTTGACTTAGTTTGACTTAGATTGACTTGACATGACATAGTTTGACTTAGATTGACTTGACATGACTTAGTGTGACTCAGTGTGACCTAGTTTGACCTAGATTTTATATCATTCATTAGAAATCATTCATAACTTTGTTAAACCTAAATTAACATGCAATATCTCATCTTTAGGTCTCTGATTACCACTCTGAGCATTGATATACCCTACAGCTCAGGACAGCAGACGAGTACATTCATTGATAGTTTTCATTGTGTTGATATCTGCTATATCCGATTCAGTTGTGGTGTCTTACTCGATTTCCAGTCACGATAGTTCATGGACTAGTATATGTTGGATCATGACATGAGATGTTGTTCCTAGATTTTCTCGGTATATTAGGTACATTTCCTGTCTTGTTCCCTGTACTAGTATAGACACCGATTTCTAAGGGGACTTGCTACCCTCTTATGGAATCACGTGCCATGACGTGTCATGTCCAGATCCATTATACTATTCGGGGATGGAGAATTATTAGGGGCTATGTGATCAAAGCCACCCTGTCACTATATTCTTGTGCTTGCGCCACTCTTCCCTCACGTAGGGTGTAGCGAGATCCTATTTTCCTTGTGCTTAGCTATCCAGGTTGGCCGGCATGACCCTTCCCAGATTTTTTTGTGATTGTCGGGCCAAGTGGATAGCCTGCCCTGTAATATTTCCCAAAGCAGATCACATAACGATCTAATAATTCAAGGCACATTTTATATTTACTTTATCTTATCTTATATTCCTGCTCTGTTCTACGTTCAGTGCTTTTTCACCATGCTATGATATTCAGTTACTCACATGTTCTATATGCCTTTATGTTGTACCTTGATTGGAGACTAAGTTCTGCTCGGGAGAAGGGTTACAACTCCGGTCCTTATTTGGTTTAAGGGTTGTAACTCAGCTTCCGAATGGTTCCCAAGTCTTCCTATATCTTTGTCTTGTATTTCGTTATACTGTCTCTTATAGAATTTGTCAATTAATATAGAACTGCTGTTAGTGCTTGTACTTGCTCATTTTCCTGACAAGATACCAGTTGATATATTACAGATGATTCTGAGACAGACTGCTCGACCTATTATGGGCTCGAGTTAGATGGAGTAGTCCAGGACCGTGGCCTGATAGTAGAGCCACTAGACTTTGCACTCCTAGAGTAGTGTAGCTTACTTGGGTTTGCCTGGACTATCGATCCAGCTAGTACTATCAGACTGTATCTTTCTATATTATATTTTGTGACCCTGTGATGTTGTGTATATATCTGGGCTTGTGTTGGATCTTGAACTTATTTCCTATTTCATCTATCATATTTCCCTTCTGTGCTATCTACCTTAGTTTTATCTTGTGATTGAGACTGTATTGCTATGTCACCTCCACTCGGAGTGTATATACTGTACAGGTACCTTTATACTGTTAGTCGTAGTATTTACAGACGTTATATACAGCGTTCTACCGCCGATACTGCGGCGTAGGCTGGACGTACCCACAGTGCTCGTGCCCCTGATAAGGGTGTGGGTCGTGACACATTTTTGTGGTGGCCCATGCAGGTCTCCGAGTTAGAGCCACAACTAGTGTAATTTTTCGTAGTGGTGCTCGACTTTGAGTGCTGCTATGAGCCTGCTATTAGAAATTTGGTCCTAGTTATTACTACTAGTATTTCTCAATCACACCTAGGAAAATTTCTGATCTTTTGATTATCATGATGACTCTCCTTGTATTAATTAACTGTCCTTCTTTGATAATATCTTCTCATGTGCCATATTGATCTCTTTGTTTCAATTCGTCTCCAGGATGACGAAGACGCACCCGCAGGCCACTAGATCGAGTAGCTTGCACGAGAGATACGACCAGGCTGAAGAGGAAGTTCAGGAGACTGCCTCCAGTGTTTCTACTATCCCAGAGGCCGTGACAGTTGCGCAGGGAGGTCAACCACCCCCACCCAGAGGGTTTCGGTCATCGTTCCAGAGATGCTACCGCCACCACCTCCGATATCGATGGATACACACCATATGTTTCTTCTCCTTCAGCAGATGATGGAGACTCAGCGAGCCCAGGCAGATGTGTCGCAGCACCAGATGGAGGCATCACACCGCCAGACTGAGATGCTGAGGTAGAGCATGGAGAACTCGCATCAGCTTGCACTGGCAGCCGTGGAGAGAGTAGCACCGGGTACGGTACAGGGCCCTACCGGCCAGCAGTCGTACCAGCAACAGTCTAGGCCAGGGACAATATTAGATTTTAGGAAGATGAGCTCCAGGGACTTCACGGGCATGGAGGGCATCCTTTATGCAGATGATTGGCTAGAGGACGTGCAGCGGAGTATGGAGCTGGCAGAGCTTCCGAGAGGACTTTGGGTTTCGACCGCAGCCAGCCGATTCTTCGATATCGCACTGACATGGTACCGTACGGATCCTCGTGCGTCGGTGAGAGGACTGTCATGGGAGAACTTTCAGAGGCTTTTCAAAGAGAAGTTCTTTTCGGACGTGGCTCTCACAGCGTTGAAGGGCCAGTTTGTGGGTCTAGTGCAGGAGAACTCGTCGGTGGACTAGTATGCAGCAGAGTTCTTTCGCCTTAGCAGGTTCGCTCCCGATCTGATCCAGGATGAAGGGCAGAAGGCTCGTAAGTTTCGTAGGGGACTTATTCATGCAGTGCGCACCCGCACCTCGGGTCGCCGTGACGCGACGTTCGATCAGATATTGATGGACGCACAGATTGCAGAGGAGGACTTCGGCCTCAAGCCGAAGAGGAGCAGTGATACCATGGGGGCGAGTTCCAGTACGGGACCAGCCAAGTGCCCCCACTTTCAGCATCAGCAGAGGCTATTTCAGCAGCAGCCTCTGTTACAGATTCAGCAGGCACCAGCGCGTGCCCAGTAGCACCAAGGACAGGGCCAAAGGCAGGCTACTCCGTGCAGCTTCTGTGGGAAGCCGGGGCACACTAGAGAGGCTTGTAGGAAGAGGTTAGGCATCGGTCTATACTATGGGACGCCCGATCACCAGCTGAAGGATTGCCGCTTTCGTAGAGTTCGAGGAGGCCAGGACAGAGTACAGCAGGCTAGAGGACCAGCAGTTCAGCAGAGAGGTCCTCCACTTCAGACCCAGCAGCAGCGCTTTGTACAGCACCAGAAGGGAGCACCTGTGGACAGGGTGTTCGCTTTGACAGCAGGGGAGGAGGTAGAGCCAGTGGGTGATGTTGTGGCAGAGGAGGAGTTCTCATTCTCTTTGATTCTTTTTCTGCTTTCGCCTTGTTTGATTATGGTGCCACTCATAGTTTTGCGTCTGTTTCCTTTGCTCTGAGACACAACATTATTGCTGAGTATATGGGTAGGACTTGCAAGATATTGATCGGGGGAGGCATCATCCTGGTTAATAATATTTGTAAGGGGCAGAGACTTACCCTGGGAGGCCGAGACTTGAGTGTGTGTCTGCTCGTAATGCCCCTTCCGAGGTACGATATGGTACTCGGTATGGATTGGTTGAGCATGCACCATGCTAGTATAGATTGTAGAGGAGGCAGAGTTATTTTTAGGCCGCCGGGAGAGCCAGAGATCGAGTTTGCTCGAGGAGCAGCGGAGCCGGAGGCTGGATTCTGTGGAGCTTTGTTAGCGGGGCAGGACTTGCCACATCCGTTGATAGCTGAGTTCTCAGATGTCTTTCTCGAGGAGTTATCGGGGATGCCGCCAGACAGGGATATTGAGTTCTCTATAGACTTGGTGCCGGGCGCCGAGCCCATTTCACAGCATGTCTATAGGGTCAACAACAGCGAGTTGATAGAGCTGAAGAAGCAAGTCGACGAGCTGCAGGACAAGGGGTTTATCAGATCCAGTTCTTCGTCGTGGGGAATGCCAGTCCTGTTTGTACCGAAGAAGGATGGTACGTCCCACATGTGTATTGATTATCGGGCGCTTAACAACCTCACTATCAAGAATAAATACCCTTTGCCGAGGATCGACGATTTGTTCGATCAGCTGGGTGGGGCGAAGGTATTTTCGAAGATAGACTTGAGGTCCGGGTATCACCAGCTGAAGGTGAGGCGGGATGACATTCTGAAGATGGCATTTCGGACTCGGTATGGCCAGTACGAGTTTACAGTGATGCCATTTGGGTAGACCAATGCTCCAGCGGTGTTCATAAACTTGATAAACGGGGTATTCCATCAGTACCTTGACAAGTTCGTGGTGGTCTTCATAGATGATATCTTGATCTATTTGAAGATGCAGGAGGAGCATGAGGAGCATTTGAGAGTTGTGTTAGAGATTCTGAGGAGGAAGCAACTCTACGGGAAGCTTTCGAAGTACGAGTTCTTCTTGGACCAGGTCGAGTTCTTAGGTCATGTTGTGACCGAGCACGGGATCTCAGTGGACCAAAAGAAGATTTCAGCAGTTGAGTCTTGGTCTACGCCCAGTTTAGTTGTCGAGGTTCGGAGCTTTCTGGGTTTGGCTGGCTATTATCGGAAGTTTATCCAGGACTTCTCGCAGATTGTAGAGCCGATGACTAGACTCACCAGGAAGGACGTAGAGTTCGTCTGGACTGATGAGTGTCAGGCTGCATTCGATGAGATGAAGAAGAGGTTGACCTCAGCTCCGTTCTTGACTTTGCCATCTGGGTCGGGTGGGTTCTCGATCTACAACGATGCTTCAGGGAAGGGCTTGGGTTGTGTTCTTCAGAAGCACGAGAAGGTGATTGCTTATGCATCTAGGCAGTTACGTCCTCATGAGAAGAACTATCCTACTCATGATCTGGAGTTGGCCGCGGTTATTTTTGCTTTGAAGTTATGGAAGCATTACCTGTACGGAGAGCGAGTTGAGATCTTCACAGATCACAAGAGCTTGAAGTACGTGTTCACTCAGAAGGAGCTGAACATGCGGCAGAGGCGGTGGTTAGAGCTGATAAAGGACTTCGATATATCACTGCAGTACCATCCGGGGAAGGCCAACGTAGTTGCAGATGCCTTGAGAAGGTATCCAGTAGCTATGTTCTTGACGACAGATCGTCATCTTTTGGTCGACCTGGATAGTTTGGGTATCGAGGTCATCATTCCGGGCGTAGAGATCCAGATGTGGGGTTTACAGATTCAGTCTGAGCTGATGGATAGAGTCAGGTCAGCGTAGTATGATGATGTTGCCCTGAGGAGCATCAGGGAGCAGGTGCGGACGGGTTTGCTCGACGATTTCTTTTAGCCGAAGATGGGTCGTTGCGGCACGGTACTAGGCTGTGCGTTCCGTATGGAGAGCTTCAAGATGAGGTTCTTCACGAGGCGCATCGCTCTCAGTATTCTATGCATCCTGGAGCCAACAAGATGTATAGGGACCTGAGTGAGCACGTGTGGTGGTATGGCATGAAGCGTGAGGTAGCTCAGTTTGTATCTCGTTGTCTTGTGTGTCAGCAGGTGAAGGCCGAGAGATAGAGACCAGGTGGATTACTACAGCCGCTACCCATTTCCGAGTGGAAGTGGGAGCACATCACCATGGACTTTGTGTCTGGACTTCCATAATCGCTAGGAGAAAAATATGCGATTTGGGTCATCGTTGATAGATTGACCAAATTGGCCCATTTTTTGCCTTTTAAAGTGGGTTTGTCTACGGAGAGGCTGGCAGAGATGTACTTTGTCAGATCATGAGATTACACGGAGTTCCGGTGAGCATAGTTTCAGATCGAGATAGTCGATTCACTTCCCACTTCTGGAGGAGTTTACAGACTAGCTTGGGCACCTCGCTCAAGTTTAGTACCGCTTATCATCCCCAGACAGACGGGCAGTCGGAAAGGACTATCCAGACTTTGGAGGATATGCTTCGCACGTGTGTGCTTGATCTCGGGGGTTCTTGGGAGGACCATCTTCACCTGGTAGAGTTTGCTTACAATAATAGCTACCAGGTCAGTATAGAGATGTCGCCATTCGAGGCTCTATATAGACGGAGATGCCGTACTCCTTTGTCTTGGGACGATGTTGGCGAGAGGGCGCTTCTTGGGCCGAAGATGGTTGTGGATGCGGCCGAGAAGGTCAGGTTGATTAGAGACAGACTTCGGGTGGCTCAGGATAGGCAGTGGCATTCGGCCGATAGTCACCGGAGACCGTTTGAGTTCGAGGTTAGTTTCAGTTTCCTGTCGTATTTGTTTGTGATTGTTTGTTTAGTTATGTGCTGAGTTTTGTCTTATGTCTAGGCTGGTGACATGGTGTTTCTGAGGATATCCCCGGCACGTGACACGATTCGCTTTGGCGGCGGTAGGAAGCTTAGTCCGTGCTACATCGGACCTTTCACCATCATAGAGAGGATCGGTGCAGTAGCCTACCGACTGGACTTGCCGCCTAAGCTCGAGGGAGTGCACAACGTGTTCCATGTATTTCAGCTGAGGTGGTACGTGGCAGATCCTAGCCATGTATTGGACCATTCAGCGATACAGGTGGGACCTACTCTCAGCTATCCGGAACAGCCAGTGGAGATTCTGGATCGCAGGGAGAATGTGCTCCGGAACCAGGTCATATCCTTGGTTCGGGTTGCATGGAGACATCACTCTCCAGGTGAGTCTACCTGGGAGAGGGAGGACGACATGTGGGAGCGTTTTCCTTATCTTTTCGAGCCCTGAGGTATAAGTCCATTTCTTTTATTTTCTGTTTGTGATTTCTGTGTTTGTTGTCTTCAATTTCGAGGACGAAATTTTTTTAAAGTGGATAGACTTGTCACCCTCACTTTTCCAAGATAGGGGTAAAATGGTAATTTTCTATTTTTGAATATTTTAGGATTTTTTATTTCATGAATGTTAATGTTTAATGATTATAGGAGTCGGGTTCGAATTTCATCTCATTCTGACTTATATATATATACCTATAGCCCCCATTTGACTCCCCCATAAACCCCTATATATACCTATATATATACATATATATACATATATATACTCTATATATACACCTATATAACCCACTAAATTAACCCCCCAAGTTAGTCCTATGTGAGTGTGTGAGAGTGAGTTTTGTGAGAGTGAGTGAGTGGTTGTGTGAGGGCAAGTGTAGGTGGATATTGAGATACGAGTGTCGGAACGTATCCAAATTGAAATAGGACTTAGCTAATGTGAAATAGAGTTTGTGGGTAGGCTCCTAAGTTAGAATCGGGGTTGCGTTTGAAGTGGGAAGAATGGTATCTCATGATACCATTGAGTATCCTACGATACTCAAGATAATGGGTAATTGAATAACATGGACCGTAAGATGGACTGGATGTCCACCTTACCTAGAAAACTTGATAGGTAATGTTAGTATAGGCTAGTATCCTACTACCCTAGGAAGCCGGGAGTGAAACTCCCAAGGGAAAGCCACTTGGCTTTAGTGTTAGAGTGGGGAAGGGTATATATATATAAAGAGTAAACGGGTAAATTCAAGATACGGGTAGTCGGTTTGACTTGAAACTTAGACGACTTGACAGGTGCACCCTACAAATGTCATATTTGAACCAATTTTGGCTCGGTTGACCTATAGTTGACTTTTTACCCAAAAGTCAACAATGAGTCAACCCTTTGTCTAAAATAGACCAAATCTAAACTAGAGTTGACCAGTTGACCAAAAGTCAACTGTTGGTCAATACTTGACCAGTTTAGCCCAGAGTTGACCAGAGTTGACCAGGGTTGACCAATTGACTAAAAGTCAACTGTAAGTCAACTCTTGATCCCGTTTGACTTGCTTTGACTTGTTTTGACTTGCTATGACTAGTATGACCAAGAGTTGACTTAGTTTGACTTAGATTGACTTGACATGACTTAGTTTGACTTAGATTGACTTGATAGGACTTAGTGTGACTCGGTGTGACCTATTTTGACCTAGATTGACCTAGATTTCATATCATTCTTTAGAAATCATTCATAACTTTGTTAAACCTAAATTAACATGCAATATCTCATCTTTAGGTCTCTGATTACCACTCTGAGCATTGATATACCCTACAGCTCAGGAGCAGGCGAGTACATTCACTGATAGTTTTTATTGTCTTGATATCTGCTATATCCGATTCAGTTGTAGTGTCTTACTCGATTTTCAGTCACGATAGTTCACAGACTAGTATATGTTGGATCATGACATGAGATGATATTCCTAGATTTTCTCGGTATATTGGTACATTTTCTGTCTTATTTCCTGTACTAGTATAGACACCGATTTCTAAGGGGACTTGCTACCCTCTTATGGAATCACGTGCCATGACGTGTCATGTCCAGATCCATTATACTATTCGGGGATGGAGAATTATTAGGGGCTATGTGATCAAAGCCACCCTGTCACTATATTTTTGTGCTCGCGCCACTCTTCCCTCACGTAGGGTGTAGCGAGATCCTATTTTTCTTGTGCTTGCTATCCAGGTTGGCCGGCATGACCCTTCCCAGATTTTCTTGTGATTGTCGGGCCAAGTGGATAGCCTACCCTGTAACATTTTCCAAAGCCGATCACATAACGCTCTAATAATTCAAGGCACATTTTATATTTATTTTATCTTATCTTATATCATGTTCTGTTCTACGTTCAGTACTTTCTCACCATGCTATGATATTCAGTCACTCACATGTTCTACATGCCTTTATGTTGTACCTTGAATGGAGACTAAGTTCTGCTCGGGAGAAGGGTTACAACGCCGGTCCTTGTTTGGTTTAAGGGTTGTAACTCAGCTTCCGAACGGTTCCCAAGTCTTCCTATATCTTTGTTGTAAAACCCCTATTTTTTATTATTTTTTTACTAATTTATTAGACTTAAAAATGAATTTATACAATTTATGGTTTTATTTTTTTTTATTTTTTTGATGACCCGGTTTGGCCAATTCAGCCCGAACAGGGCCCGAACCAAATTTAAGCCCATGTGAGCATGTGGGGTAACTAAGGTGGCCATGTGGACATATTTTATGTACGTAAAAATAATTTCTAAATTATTTTAGAATTTTATTTACAATTTCAAATTATTTAACTATTTGTGCAATTATTAGTATTTTATTTATTTTAAATAATATTTTATAAAATAGTACATTTTGTGGACCCGGAAAATGGTGTGCAGTGTAAGTGCACTCATTGGGTCGATCTTATTAATTTATTATTATTAAAGTTATTTTGTGGAGATTTAATAACCATGTTTCCTATTTAAATATTATTATTATTTTAAGTTGATTTATTAAGGATTGAACTTATATATATATATATAGATATGCTCAAATATATTAAATAATTGAATAGTTGACTTTTAAATGGTATTGAATTTTAAATAGATTTTTGGTGTATGTGTATATATATATATATATATATATAAAGTTGAAAAGATAAGAAAGAAAGAAAGAAAAAAATATATATATCATGGAGTGGTCGGCCCCACCACCTGGCCGACCACCCACGCATGCATAAGGAGCAGCAGCTCCTACATGGGGCGCCCCCCCCCCCTTTAGCAAAGCAGCAAGTGCCTTGCCGAAACCCATTACATGCGTATATAAGTATAGTTATATATATATATATATATATATATATATATATATATATATATATATATATATAAATATATATATATTATATTTATATTTATATATATATATATATATATATATATATATATATATATATATATATATATATATATATATATATATATATATATGAGTTTTAGCAAATTAAAATCCTAATTTTCTTTCACCTCCTAATTTCTTCCACCTCCATCCTCTCCTCCTTCCTCCTCCCCACTCCACGGCGAAGCTCGGACGCACCATGGCGAAGCCGTGCTCGCGAAGAAGACAAAGGAACCATCGACAATAACAACAGATTCCCACTTTAAGGTATCCCACTTCCCCGATCAATTTCTCTCTCAATTTAAATCCGTTTTTAGATCCGTAAATTCGTGTAGAAAGCTCACATGACCCTCTATCATTCCCTTCAAATAGATTTATTTATTCTGCAATAAATTTCAGTTTTAATTAAATTAAAAATCTCGAAAAATCAGTTTTCTCATAAACCTTAAAAACCTCGTACGAGGTACGTCCCGACAAACCGGGCGACCCCGTTGCAAACCAAGACTACCGAAAGGTCCGTATCGACTTTGCGGACGTGCGGGCTTTGACGGAATTCAAATTGGTTGCGTGTGTGCGACGAATTTGACCCGTATCCGTCAAATTTTCCCATATCGGGCTTTTCGAAATTTCCCAATTACTTTGTACACACTCATCATATCGTGATGAAACTTGCGCCATTGGACTCAAAATATTTTTCTAGTCCTGTGAGCCAAGTTTGGTCCGATTCTGAGACCGTTGATCAGGACGCTATTTTGGCGGGCCCACAATCCCCCTCAACGGACGATTTTGTGCACAGCCCACCGGAATCCAAAATTGGACATACCATTGGGTTTGCATCATCAAAACAAATCGGTAGACATGTAGTTTGACGACTTTAGAGATCATAGATACTGGAACGCATTTCGGTGCAAAGCGGATCCAACGGCGGACATCGTTTTGACCCGAAATTACGAAATTGCCCCTGTTCCAGAATTTAACTTTTGGACAGGCGTTTTCTAGGCATATCTTTTATTCCAAACTCGTTCGTGATATTTGTTTCAGCATCCGGAGCTTCTTGTGGATTTTGACTTTTGTGTTGACGATTCTGATTGTTGGATTTTGCTGCTTCTCGCACCACCCTCAGGCAAGATACCTTGTCATTATACTATTTATATTCAGTTTGCATTTTATTACATATCACTGTTCATTTATTTCCAATTCTTACCGTTCCTGATTTACTGTCTGCTCAGTGATATTAGATATACTTTGTTATTATCCTTTGATTGCATGTGGACTTAGAGTTAAGAGACTACCGTTTGTAGTGTATTGTATATACCTTGACACAGTTAAACCACGAGGAGGTGTGAGATGAGTAGCATGTAGAGGTTCTTGTGTGTGGGCTGATCCCCCATGCGCATGCGATAGGGCTAACTGCTAATAGAGGTATGTTAGGAGACTTAACAGTTAGTAGAGGTATATGAGACATGGATGTGACTCTGTTAGGCATTGGATGGGAAGAACAGTTCCTTAACGTATGGGCCAAGTATGCACTTCCCTATTGTCGGTTATCTCCGCAGGAGATACGGTCCTGGATCCTGATACTGATTTACTGCTGGCCTCTGACATTCGATGAATGTTATGCTTTGAGGTCCCTGGTATCCTGATGGGCCATACCTGAGATTACTGCTACTGAGCCAGAGTGCCCATGCATTGAAGGTTTGTTCTTAACTACATAAACACTATAGTACGGTTAGATTACCTTATTGTCGTCTTGCCACTTATTTCGATTTGTGACATATTATATATTCAGTTTATTATGGCATGTTCTTTATGTATCTTGTTACGTCCCTCTGAGGACCTGGTTATCTCTCCAGGTGTGTGCTTATGTGATTTTGCAGGTGTTCTAGCCAAAGCCGTGATCTTCTCCATTCTTTCGAAGACGTTTGCGCTTGGTTCGTCTCGTTGTTTTATCGATCACTTCTTGTACATTTTATTTGAGATAGTTGGTAGTGGACTTTGTCTCCGCCCAACGATTGTATACATGACAAATTCAAAGTTGCTTTTATATCATTTATTTATCTAGTGGATGAGATTTAGTTATTATGGTTCTACTGCATTTTACAGCTTATGTATTCATACGAGGTTTCCATATATTGGAGTATACTTCGTATATATACAGCTGGCATGTTGATGTACCTAGTCCTACGTATTTTGGGACTGGGGCATGACATGTTTTTGTGGTGGCCCATGCAGGTCAAGTTGTCACTTCGGTTATGTAATTGTACCGATGTGAGCCTGCAACATAGGATTAGAATCTAGGAATCTCATCCACACAGCTTGACCTCTTCCCTTGGCTTCAAATTTCAAACTCTTGTTCGACCTCCTTGAACTGCATCTTGCTTGATTCCTTTCTACCGTCGATTCTTATTTTCATGCTTAGTGTCAACTAGGAAGATGACTACACTAGTATATGCTCATAGGTCAAACACATGGCTAGAATGGTTATATTGGCAATTGGAATACATTTAAGACTCTAATTGAGTTAAAAGGTTTTTTTTTAAAAAGTGTGATTTAATGATTAGTAATTTGTAAAGTAGGATACTACCAAGGAAGGTTTTAATCTTGAGATTTCTAAATAGTAAACACCATAGGATTGATACTGCAGGAAGGAGAGAGAGGGAAAAAAAATAGCTAGAATCTTTGCACCATTGATTGGCTTTTTGAGATTTGATATTTATGATTTATTGGGTTATAGTTATACATCTTTGCACAAGGATAAAAATCGATTTGCTCTTCGAGTTGTGATATTGATGAGTTTTGGGTGATAGATATACATCTTTGAACAAATAAAAAAAATTATTTGATTTTCGAGTTTTGATGTTTATGATTTATTGTATTATAGTTATACACCCATGAACAGTTGTAAACTTGGTTTGAAAATGATCTTAGCTTTTAAAAATGGCCATAGGAATTATTTAAATTTGAGTTGTACAACTTGCGATTTTCGTGTTTAGTAAATTTTGAATTTTAAGTGGAAGTAATGACGGTGAATTTTGGTTTAAAATATTTGAAAGTTATGAAAATAATCTTGAGAAATTTTTATTTTATGGTGTCTTATGATTGAGGATTTACAAATCTATTTAGATTTATGGTAAAAAAAAAGATTTTGACTGATAAGATTATTTGAATCAAAAGTTTAATGTGGGATTGCTAATTATAAAACTTTTTGGAGAATTTCGAAGGATGTGATGGAAAGTTATTTTGATTGATTAAAGGAAGTTACCATTTAAAAGTTTTGATTTTATTGGAATAACTTAGCATGAATAGAAGTTAAAATTGATGAGAGCATTGAGCTTAATTTTGAGATTGCTTTTAATATGCTAAGAGTTTTATTATGAGTTATTTGAAAATTTTAGAGTGTTAAATTTTTGATTGATTGTGAAATTTTTATGGATTCGTAAATTATGAACTCTTGAGTTAAATGTTGAATTTAAACGTTAATTTTGGAAAAGGTTAGTAGTAACGAGATAAAATTTTGCTTTGAGATTTAAGAAAGTGATTTAAATTTTTATGATAAATTTGAACGGCTTGGAGAGAATACAAATTTTGGTGGTATATTTTTGAAAGTTTATTTTTGAAACTTTTGGAGGATACTTGAGCTAAAATTTTAATGGTAGGCCCCAAGATAACCCTACTGCGTATTCCACACTAATTGCCATGTCACTCATGACCATGATAGTAGTATATACACAAGTGTTGTTAGTCATCTACCCAGCTATGTGAATGTATTACCACCTCGACTTACTCGACCTTCCTTCAATTCTAGATCTTTTAATTGTGACCTTCTAACCCATTTGCAATTGGAATAATTAGTTAATGGTTCCTTAACTGTATTCATCTAATGGACTATCTTCTCTCTAGAACTATGTCCCTAAATGATTTTATTGGATTCTCTAATTAATTTTATTTCATGCTTTAACTTGATCTTCTTTATTTTTGTACATTAATTATCACCTCGTGAACTCCCACTTTCTATTTTTGATCTTCTGGCATTCCTTACCGTGACTTGGATATTTGGAGCACAACACTAGACTTTTCCTTCCAACAAATTTTATATGTAAGGCCTAGACAAGTCCACCTTCATGTAGACATATCATGTCCCACTAATACCCATCTCCTTGTACTCTATTTTTTGACATGACCTTATGGTCAAAATGGCCAAACTATAATCTTTACCATGATACCGATATATTTTTCGACTACAGATAGGGATTCAACCTCGACTCAATTCTTTCGACCCGATATGTGATTTTGTTCTACTTAGTTCCTTAAATGCTTAGATTTGTGCTTTATCTTGATTGCTTAACCCATTGTCCCATCACACTACTAGCTTAACTCTTGTAAGTTGGGTAGAATACCTCACCACCCAACAAAGCCTTTGTCCTTGTGACCCATGTTGATAAGTTTGCTTAGACTATAAGTTCAAAGGACCCTAACTTAGCTAGTCAACCAAGACAACTGTATAGGCCCAAACTTTAGATGGAACTTAGATTTTAAAAGATCCTGGACTATTTTATTTCCTTCATCAATACCTCCCTTACTCATATTTTGACAATCTCATGCTGCTAAATTAGCTTTAGTTTTTGCAAGCTTATTCTTTTCGAGCTTGATCATGACATATTTTATTGGGTGCACTCACTAACATATTGTCTAATCAGAACCGGTACATGATGGTCTGATCAACCTATTGTACTTTGGTTCACTTATCATAACTTATTCTATGCGGATGGAGACATAGTTAAACTTGCCTTAGAGTCTCATCTGCGATCGCCTTGACAATTCTCTTTTGAATTATTTTTGCAGCCTATGAACCCCGCAATTTGTACTCAATATATAACGCCGTCTTTGAAACCTTTGTTGTTCTTGTCTTTTACTTATTTGGAAAGACAAGGCATTGCACTTGCTAAGATAGACTCAAGGTATCATCCTTGGTTGCCCAATCGGTTAATTATACACAAATGTAGATAGCCACCGACCGACTCATGTGGCTATATCCTCGCCTTTACCTACTCCTCATTTCTCAACCCTAGAATTATTATCGTGTCCTTCCAATTGTTCTTGAGCACTCGAGAATGTTTCTAATCATTCACTTAAATCAAACTCTCAATCGAGGGGATTAGTATCCAGTTTCTCTCAAGGAACCATATCTCCCAAATGTCTAGTTATTCTCTTTGATCTACTCAATCCCTTATTACTCTCCAATTTGGATTATCGAAATTTTGCTACCTTCACGGGCAACCCTTATTCAAATTCCATAACCATGATATATTTTCTATATATCGACTCCACAATTTTCTATTGCATGGTGGTGTTGAACGCCGTTTTATCGCCTCCACCCAAATTTAATTGTATGTTGGTATTGATAACTCATTTCTACCCCTCCACCCTATCTACCTTATTATTCCTAAATTTCGAGGACGAAATTCTTGTAAGTTGGATAGGATGTAAAACCCCTATTTTTTATTATTTTTTACTAATTTATTAGACTTAAAAATGAATTTATACAATATATGGTTTTATTTTTTTTATTTTTTTTGATGACCCGCTTTGGCCAATTCAGCCCGAACAGGGCCCGAACCAAATTTAAGCCCATGTGAGCATGGGGGGTGACTAAGGTGGCCATGTGGACATATTTTATGTACGTAAAAATAATTTCTAAATTATTTTAGAATTTCATTTACAATTTCAAATTATTTAACTATTTGTGCAATTATTAGTATTTTATTTATTTTAAATAATATTTTACAAAATAGTACATTTTGTGGACCCGGAAAATAGTGTGCAGTGTAAGTGCACTCATTGGGTCGATCTTATTAATTTATTATTATTAAAGTTATTTTGTGGAGATTTAATAACCATGTTTCCTATTTAAATATTATTATTATTTTAAGTTGATTTATTAAGGATTGAACTTATATATATATAGATATGCTCAAATATATTAAATAATTGAATAGTTGACTTTTAAATGGTATTTAATTTTAAATAGATTTTTGGTGTATGTATGGATATATATATATATATATATATATATATATATATATATATATATATATATATATATATATATATATATAAAGTTGAAAAGATAAGAAAGAAAGAAAATATATATCATGGAGTGGTCGGCCCCACCACCTGGCCGACCACCCACGCATGCATAAGGAGCAGCAGCTCCTACATGGGGCGCCCCCCCCCCCCCCCCCCCCTTAGCAAAGCAGCAAGTGCCTTGCCGAAACCCATTACATGTGTATATATGTATAGTTATATATATATATATATATATATATATATATAAATATATATATATATATATATATATATATATATATATATATATTTTATATATATATATATATTTTTTTTATATATATATTTTATATATATATTTTTTATATTTTATATATATATATATATATATATATATATATATATATATATATATATATATATATATATATATATATATATATATATATATATATATATATATATATATATTCCCACGCAGGCTCAGTTCGTAGCCCTATATCTATAGCCTGCGTGGGAATATATATTAAAAATATATATATATATATTTTTAATATATATATATATATATATTAAAAATATATATATATATATTTTTAATATATATATATATATATAACTGAGCCTGCGTGGGAATATATATATATATATATATATATATATATATATATATATATATATATATATATATATATATATATATATATATGAGTTTTAGCATATTAAAATCCTAATTTTCTTTCACCTCCTAATTTCTACCACCTCCATCCTCTCCTCCTTCCTCCTCCCCACTCCACGGTGAAGCTCGAACGCACCATGGCGAAGCCGTGCTCGCGAAGAAGACAAAGGAACCATCGACAATAACAACAGATTCCTACTTTCAGGTATCCCACTTCCCCGATCAATTTCTCTCTCAATTTAAATTCGTTTTTAGATCCGTAAATTCGTGTAGAAAGCCCACATGACCCTCTATCATCCCCTTCAAATAGATTTATTTATTCTGCAATAAATTTTAGTTTTAATTAAATTAAAAATCTCAAAAAATCAGTTTTCTTATAAACCTTAAAAACCCCGTACGAGGTACGTCCCGACAAACCGGGAGACCCTGTCGCAAACCGAGAGTACCGAAAGGTCCGTATCGACTTTGCGGACGTGCGGGCTTTGACAGAATTCAAATTGGTTGCGTGTGCGCGACGAATTTGACCCGTATCCGTCAAATTTTCCCGTATCGCTCTTTTCGGAATTTCCCAATTACTTTGTGCACACTCATCATATCGCAATGAAACTTGCGTCATTGGACTCGAAATATTTTTCTGGTCCTGTGAGCCAAGTTTGGTTCGATTCTGAGATCGTTGATCGGGACGCTATTTTGGCGGGGCCATAATCCTACTCAACGGACGATTTTGTGCACAGCCCACCGTAATCCAAAATTGGACATACCGTTGGTTTCGTCTCATCAAAATAAATCTATAGACATGTAGTTTGACGACTTTAGAGACCATAGATACTGGAACGCATTTCGGTGCAAAGCGGGTCCAACGTCGGACATCGTTTTGACCCAAAATTACGAAATTGCCCTTGTTCCAGAATTTAACTTTTGGACAGGCATTTTCTAGGCATATCTTTTATTCCAAACTCATTCGTAATGTTTATTTCAGCATCCGGAGCTTCTTGTAGATTTTGACTTTCGTGTTGACGATTCTGATTGTTGGATTTTGCTGCTTCTCGCACCACCCTCAGGCAAGATACCTTGCCATTATACTGTTTATATTCAGTTTGTATTTTATTACTTATCACTGTTCATTTATTTCCAGTTCTTACCGTTCCTGATTTACTGTCTGCTCAGTGATATTATATATACTTTGTTATTATCCTTTGATTGCATGTGGACTTAGAGTTAAGAGACTACCGTTTGTAGTGCATTGCATATACCTTGACACAGTTATACCACGAGGAGGTGTGAGATGAGTAGAATATAGAGGTTCTTGTGTGTGGGCTGATCCCCCATGCGCATGCGATAGGGCTAACTGCTAATAGAGGTATGTTAGGAGACTTAGCAGTTAGTAGAGGTATATGAGACATGGATGTAACTCTGTTAGGCATTGGGTGGGAAGAACAGTTCCTTAACGTATGGGCCAAGTATGCACTTCCCTATTGCCAGTTATCTTCGCGGGAGATACGGTCCTGGATCCTGCTACTGATTTACTGCTGGCCTCTGACATTCGATGAATGTTATGCTTTGAGGTCCCTGGTATCCTGATGGGCCATACCTGAGATTACTGCTACTGAGCCAGAGTGCCCATGCGTTGAAGGTTTGTTCTTAACTGCATAAACACTGTAGTACGGTTAGATTACCTTATTGTCGTCTTGCCACTTATTTCGGTTTGTGACATATTATATATTCAGTTTATTATGGCACATTCTTTATGTATCTTGTTACGTCCCTCTGAGGACCTGGTTATCTCTCCAGGTGTGTGCTTCTGTGATTTTGCAGGTGTTCTAGCCAAAGCCGTGATCTTCTCCATTCTTTCGAAGATGATTGCGCTTGGTTCGTCTCGTTATTTTATCGATCACTTCTTGTACATTTTATTTGAGATAGTTGGTAGTGGACTTTGTCTCCGCCAATCGATTGTATACATGACAAATTCAAAGTTGCTTTTATATCATTTATTTATCTAGTGGATGAGATTTAGTTATTATGGTTCTACTGCATTTTACAGCTTATGTATTCATACGAGGTTTCCATATATTGGAGTATACTTCGTATGTATACAGCTGGCATGTCGATGTACCTAGTCCTACATATTTTGGGACTGGGGCGTGACATTTGTCTTGTATTTCATTATACTGTCTCTTATAGAATTTGTCTATTCATATGGAACTACTGTTAGTGCTTGTACTTGCTCATTTTTCTGACAGGATACCGTTGATATATTACAGATGATTCTGAGACAGACTGATCGACCTATTATGGGCTCGAGTTATATAGAGTAGTCCAGGACCGTGGCCTGATAGTAGAGCCACTAGACTTTGTACTCCCAGAGTAGTGTAGCTTAGTTGGGTTTGCCTGGACTGCGATCCAGCTAGTACTATCAGACTTTAGCTTTCTATATTATATTTTGTGACCCTGTGATGTTGTGTATATATCTGGGCTTGTGTTAGATCTTGAACTTATTTCCTATTTCATCTATCATATTTTCCTTCTGTGCTATCTACCTTAGTTTTATCTTGTGATTGAGATTGTATTGCTATGTCACCTCCACTCGGAGTATATACACTGTACAGGTACCTTTATACTATTAGTTGTAGTATTTACAGACGTTAAATACAGTGTTCTACCACCGATACTACGGCGTAGGCTGGATGTACCCACGTGCTCGTGCCCCTGATAAGGGTACGGGTCGTGACACTGTAGGTCAGAACACGATCGGAAGGTATGCTAGTATATATATAAACCTCTAGCGGATGTTATGCTTTATTCCTTCACCTACTCATACATACCAAAGTAGTCTTCAAGTGCATTACACTTAGATGGATAGTTTACATTGTCAATTATATTCATGTTCATGTATATTATTTTTACTATTCATATTGTGGCTAGTTGTTGTATTTATTATTTCCCCTGATGACCTGGTTATTTCCTAGATCTGGACGAGTATCTTTATCCTACAGTCAACGGACCAGGCATCGAGCCCGGCTATCTTACAGAGGACATAGAGGTTGTGCCAGAGGAGTTTCCTGATCCAGGGGTTGGCAGATGATTAGAGTCATGGATATTTTATCTAGCTAGCTATGTCCTGCTATTTTTATATTTCAGTATTTTACTATTCTAGCATTGTAGTTTGTTTCAGCGGATGTATTTCCACCAGACTTGATTATCTCAGACAGATTTTGTATTGATTATTCAGACTTATATTCTATTTTAGTTAGACATTTATTGTTTTCTTCTGTGTTGATGTTGTCGTTCTATGGATGAGATTATAGTATTGTCATTGTAGAGATATTAGTTTACATGTGAATGTTGTATTGTAGATATATGATTCAGCGTACTACGATGAGAATAATCCATTAAATTGGGAATACTTATTCTAGCCGTATAGTTGACATAATCATGTCTTGGGTTCCGATATACTTTGGAACTGGGGCATGAGACATTAGTCATGAAGGTTTATTTTAGGATGGGGGTTTAATTAAAGAAGATTCGATTAACTAAAAGAAGGGTTTTCTTAATCATTGCTCTATAATTAAATGGGTGCACCAAGACTAACTAATGGGTCAACTAATGGTGTCATGACAAGTCTAGTTGGGTCCATCTAGGTTTACTAACAACTAGTCTAACTAGTAGCTAACAACTAGCAACTAACTACATCATATATTTAATTATATGCAACAATACCAACATGAAAAAATAAAAATACAATCAATACAATTAATATAAAAATATAATTATTAAATTGGTACAATATAGGAAAAGACAAAATTATCCCTATTATGGAAATATGGTAGTTACATTAAGGCTTTTGATAAGGAGTTACTAATAGGGTAAAGGAAAGGTTACAAGTTTTAACCCCTCCCTATTCACATTCTACTTTTATAACTTAATCAACCCATGGCTGTCTAACACTGAATTGATAACGAATATGGATGGTCAAACTTAGGTTAGGTCCTAGTTAGGTTGGGTTCGAGTTAGGTTCAATTAGTTTGAGTCGTATGAGTCGCATGACTAGAAAATGCATCATGGTGATCAATTATGTGTAGGTAGCACATAGGGGTTCAATTTAGTAGGACACAAGTGTCGTGTGAGTTAGTAGACTTCAAGTGGGTCAAATTCATAAATTGGTTCAAAAAATTTGAGTCAAGAAGGTTTTTGACCCAATTATTGTGCAATAAAAATAGTGCATAAGAAGATACATTTGAGTGGGACATGATAATCAGAAATAAAGGTCGACTCGTCTTGGTCATGCTCATGAAATTGGTTTGAAGTTGATAATTGTTGTGCTTCTAAAATAAAAATTACGAAAACGGGTCGTTAATGTCCAAATATAAGTGGAAATTTATTCTATAATAATAATTCAATTAAATAGTAAATAAAAATAATTAAAACTAAAATTAAAATCCTAAAATTTTAGGGGGTTTACAAAGAAGGAGGGAGCTCAACGACGAGGGAAGAAGGAGCAGAGCGACTCCAGCGAGGCATTTTCTGGAGGCATTGGGTTCGCTCGGCCTGGGATACGGCTTTGGAGAAAATGTCGAGGGTTCAAGCAACTTTGGCAGCTGGAGGAAATCACGATTGCGGTTGAAAAGAAGACCGAATCTGGATGCTCAAGGTAGTGCGCGATCACGACGGTCCTGTCAATACAATGAGCGCAGTTCCGTGAGGCACCATCGAAGGCACAACAGATGGCTACGAGGTGGCCACTCGAAGCAGAAGAATTTAGGATCCGACGATCGATAGGGAAGATTAGTTTAGGTTGTGTCGGTGTCGAGATGACACGAAGATGGGTTTTCTATATTGGTGTTTCTTGGGGATTGTATTGTGTCAGTTTGGTGTATCATGTACTGGAGGTCAGAACTGGGACACAGAATTCTTCATAGTGGTGTTTGTACTGGTGATGGCCAGAGTTCGGGGTTGGACTTGATCCTTAGTAGAAATGGTTGGACACGAAAATCTTGAGATTTGGACACAGCTGGGTATGGACACAAACAAAAGGATCTGACACAAAATTGGAATTGGGTTTAGGCTGCAAATGGTTTTGGGTGGAAATAATGGACTTGGGGGAGAAGAAATGTGTTTGGACTTTGGAAAAATAATGGTGGGAATAAAATAAATGGGAAAGAAGGGTATTTATAGGCTTGTCCCCAAGCAATAGGCCCAAGAATCACATGTGTTAGGAATAGTCTAGAATTAGTTAGTTACAACTAACTAATAAACAATGCTAATTAATCTAGACAACCTAATTAACTCTGTTCATCTCTCCTCTAACTAGTTAAGAAATTTCTAGAAATAGTTAGTTATAACCAACTAACCACCACATGCCTAATTAATTAAGAACACACTCTAATTAAGCACATGTTTAACTAATTAATTTTAGAAAGTTTCCACCATAATCATAAGTAAGAATTTACCAAACTTGTCACTCCCTCTTCACAAATTACAAAATTGTCATTCCCTCTTCATTAATTACCAAAATCATAATTCCTTCTCCGTATCTACCAATATTTCCCAAATAATTCCTAGAAAAAAAAGAATTCAGAATATTATGATTGGAAATAATAATAATAGAAAATTTGAAAATTTAGGGTTATAAGTCTATCCATCTTAGAAAAATTTCGTCCTCAAAATTTTAAATGACGTGACTAGGTACGACTAAGAATAATCAAAATCTAAGCACGGTCAAAAATAAAATCAAAATCATTTAGGAGCGATCAAAATATAGGCATAATCAACATAATCAAAATTTAGGTACGATAATAGAATCTAAATCTAGTGGAACAAAATAAAAAATCTAGCAGAATAGAAACTAAATCTAGTGGAATAGAATCAAAATCTAGTAACATACTTTTATTGAGAAAATCAAACGATGATTACAAATATAGAAATGCAAGAAAGAAGAAAACTACAAGGGAAACTACTATAAGGTCTAAATGTCCATTATTCTAAAGACATCATCACTCAATACTTCTATTTACAAAACCACTTTTAAGTGTCAGCTAGAACCACAGTATTTTGAACCCATCACTTGCCAGTTCACCTGCTCTTGAACCTTCTCCTAGAGACAATCCCTGACTCCATGTTACATAGAACCACAACAAAAGCATTGCCTAGTTCTTTTTCTATAATCCTCGTACTTGTGTCCCAACCTATTGCAGTAGTTGCAATTAACTTGATGCTGCTTCTGTTGTTGGACTGAGGCTTGCCCTCGAAAGATTTTATGTTGATGAATCAGGGCCTGATCCTGGAAAGTCATTTGCTGACCATGGTGGCACTTCGACAGTCCAGGATTAGGATCCTTGCCTCCATCACGATCCATCTTGGGTCTAGGTTCCGCAGCTATCTCAACACCCTGTGATACACTCAATATCTTCTCATAAGTGCAAGATCTGCTAGTAATGATGGCTAGATGAATCTCTCGAGATATAACTTTTTTGAGCCTACGAGCCCAATCTTCAGGGGTACGAACTATGTATTACAAAATAGCTTAAGTGACTGAATTCAGCAGTATACTCATCGACAATGAGACTTTCTTGCTCTATCCTCTCAAATTGACTCTCGAGGGCCACCCATGCTACCTCGGGGTCAAAATTCTTCTTGAAAAACTCTTTGAAATCTCTCCATGTAAGTCCTAGACTTGACAATTGTGGCTCGTCTCTATACCAAGTCTTAGTAATGTCAAACAACTATATGCTAGTGGCTTCCACTTTTAGGTCTTCAGGGAATCAAGCGATCTTCAAGAGACGTTGCACATTCTCTATCCACTTATCGACGTAGAGAATCCCTTCGATGCCATAGAAGTCTAAAGGTCCAAGGTTCTTAAAGTTTGAAGCCTTTCCTGGCTTGGGGGGGAGGAACCTCTCAAATCTGGAGGGTATCTGCAATACTAGCTTGGAAGGTTGTGGCTTGCTCTCTCTGGAAGTATATAAGTCCTTGGAAAATTCCAGGTAATTATGCAGCATCCAGGGTGACAGCTGTCATGCCCCGATCTCACAGGATCGTTCGTCCTCGCTTTGATCTATACAGAATCAATTTTCCTCGCTTGGGCATGACTCCGTGCAAGCCTAAGTTACACTTGCACAAGACCAAGACCTGTACAATAACAAGATAGACAAGATTAGACAATAGCACAGCAGAACATAAATGCAAAAATGAAAGCAATAGCGGACAATATTATAGAAAATAGAGTTTAGCACAATAATAATAGAAAGATACTATCTTTATTGATGTCTTTTGAACTGATTAAAAATCTATCATTGTCTCTCTGATACATCTCATACTTGGCTTACAATCTCCCTTGAAACATACAAAATTACAATGATCTCGTTCCATACACTACATCCCTTTATACAGAAAACTATCTCTTTTGCATATCCATATTCTGATTTTTGGCCCCCAAGGGTGAGGATCTGGCTATCGCTTAGGATAATTCATTTCGAATATCTTGCACCTACAGGCAAGCTGGTGGTGGGTCAGTTCATTAATGTACTGGTGAAAGACAAAGGCTATACCGTCTAAAATGATCACTAAGTACTCATGTAGAAAAATATTGTATTATTAGTGATATTGTCATCTTTTACCTACGTTCATTTTATGCAGTACATAGGCAGATTACATCTTTTTAAAAACACTTTCGAAAATCAGCATTCAAAAAGCAGTATTTTATTTCTTTCATTCAGTCAAATTATTGGGTCAATTCTATGCACGAGAATGATTCACTCTAATTAGATGTGTTCAACATGTTTCGTGAGCCATATCATTTCAGTAGGGACTTTAGCAATAACATCTCATTTCTTTTAAGAACATATGGCAGCATATGAGTACATATTCCTATATCTATAAATCAAACAACAACATTTTATGTGAAACATCTTATTCTTAGGAACAGTTCATGATTTCATAATCTAAAACATAGAAGGATTAGAATAACATAAAAACAAATATGCAAAATAAGATTTCATGTTCGTCTTTGCATTGCTAGACTTGAAACTCTCTACATATGCATGCACCACCAGATTAGTAGCTGCGCTCAAGGCTCAGCTTTACACTAATTACATGCGCATACTAGCAGCTATGACTTAAAGTTCAGCTATGCACTGATACACATATACTAGTAGCTGTGGCTCAGGGTTCAGCTCTTCCCCAATCGGCATCCAATCTATATGATGGTCCATAGGTCATTTTCCACGATTAGCTGCTATGACTCTTTAGTTCAAGCTCGTCGTTATTAGACACTCTCAACGCCCCCTGATCACGAGGTCTCTTTACCTCAGGGTGTTCCTCTGATCCACCCTAGGCCAAACGGCTCCAGTTCTCCAAAATCGGTCATAGGATTTACCTTTTGCACAAGTTGCCCGAGACCAATGCATGAATGCAACTCTATCAGATAAAACTCTACGATGCACAGAATATCGATCATCAATCATATTTTATCTTTTCTCTTCTTTTTATATAACCGAACCAATAGCTCTATCCTTTTCTCTATATGGTCAAGTCGTATCATCTCTATTCGTAGCATAAGTGACTTTTCACTCACTCATTTCGCATCAGATAAGGGACATGTAATTAACTCTACTCTACGCAAGCATGGCAGCAGAACTATAACTTTAAGCATGTACTTCTACTCTTGATAGTATACAATTAGGGACATGAAGACACTCTCTTTTTCTTCTTATGAGACATGGCAACAGTTTATTCATTTGAACGATAGTCTAACTTTAGCATGCAAATCCATTTATCTTGTCTTAGCATAGCAAGGTTCCTTTTATCTTTATTAGCATGGCAATGGTTCAGTCATTACTCAGCATACATTAAAAACTCATAGATTCTTTATTAGGCATGAAAGAATCAGAAAGTGGAGTCCTTGTCACTCACCTAGACCAATCGTCTTATGTTCGACAGCCAACAATCCAATTTTTCTGTCTATATAGTGCCTTCGCGAAGCGGGGTACTACATAATTATCCTCCGAGAAAAGTTTTATCCTCGAAACTTAAAGATGAACTTACGATATCCATAGCTGCGATAGTCCTTATCTTTCGCCATCATCAATCGATAAAACCATGATTCAAGAACACATCAAAACTCATGTTCAATAACATATCTCTATTAATCAATAAAACATATACCAGCATCATAAAAATATTTAAGAACTTATTGTATGGAACATTAATCTCATCAATGATATCAAGTAGGCAAGAAAATTTCGATCAAGTGAAGATCTTCAAATTCAATCGAATCAACAATTGGCCAGAGAATCTAGTTCTTTTGATACCATTATATTATGCCCTGATCCTACAGGATCATTCATTCTCACTTTGATCTTAGTGGAACCGATCGTCCTCGCTTAGGTGTGATGTCGTACAAGCCTAAGTTGCACTTGCACAAGGCTAAGACCTGTACAATAACAAGATACACAAGGTAGACAACATCGCAGCAGAGCATAAATGCAAAAAATAAAGCAACATCGGTCAATATTACAGAAAATAGAGTTTAGCACAATGATAACAGAAACAAATTTTCTTTATTGATATCTTTTGAACTGATTATAAAGCTCTTATTGTCTCTCTGATACATGGGATACTTGGCTTACAATCTCTCTTGAAACATACAAAATTATAATGATCCCATTCCATATACTACATCCCTTTATATAGAAAGCTGTCTCTTTTGCATATTCATCTTCTGATTTTTGGCTCCCAAGGATGAGGCTCTGGCTATCACTTCGGATAATTCTATTCGAACATCTTTCACCTGTAAGCAAGCTGATGGTGGGTCGGTATAATAACGTACTGGTGAAAGACAAAGGCTACACAGTCTGAAACAATCACTAAGTATTCATGTGGAAAAATGATGTATTAGTAATCATCTTGTCATCTTTTACCTATGTTCATTTCATGCATTACTGAGTCAGATTACATCTTTTTGAAAACACTTTTAAAAATCAGCATTTTATTTCTTTCATTCAGTTAAACTATTGGGTCAATTCCATGTATGAAAATGATCCATTCCAATAAGATGTGCACAACGTATTTTATGAGCCATATCATTTCATTAGGGACTTTAGCAATAACATCTCATTTCTCTTATGAACATATGGCAGCATATGAGTACACATTTCTATATCTATAAATCGGACAACAATATTTCATTTGAAACATTTTATTCTTAGGAATAGTTCATGATTAAATAATCTAAAACATAGAAGGTATCACTTATTCAGTGATTCTTAACCATAGCCGACGATCCATCCCAACATAAGACAAGGATTAGAATAGCTTAAAACAAATATGCAAAATAAGCTTTCTCGTTCCTCTCTGCATTATTAGACTTGAAACTCTCTGCATATGCATGCACCACCAGATTAGCAGCTACGAATCAAGGTCCAGCTCTTTACTAATACATACGCATACCAGTAGCTGTGACTCAAAGTTCATCTCTGCACTGATAAACACGTACTAGTAGTTGTGGCTCAAAGTTTATCTCTGTACTGATACACACATACTAGCAGCTGTGGCTCAAGGTTCACCTCTTCACCAACCGGCACCCTATCTATATGATGGTCCATAGGTCATTTTCCATGATTAGTCGTTGTGACTCTTGGGTTCAAGCTCGTCGCTATTGGACATTGTCAACACCACCCTGATCGTGAGGTCTATTTACCTCAGGGTGTTCCTCTGATCCACCCTAGGTCGAGCGGCTCCAGTTCCCCGACATCGGTCATAGGATTTCACCTTTTGCACAAGTTGTCCGAGACCAATGCATAAATGCAACTCTATCAGATAAAACTCTACGATGCATAAAATATCGATCAACAGTCATATTCTATCATTTCTCTTCTTTCATGTAACCGAGCTAGTAGCTCTATCATTTTCTCTATACGGTCAAGTCGTATCATCTCTATTCGCAGCATAGTGCCTTTCATTCATTTCATTCATTTTGCGTACGATAAGGGACATGTAATTAACTCTACTCAATGCAAGTATAGCAACAGATGTGTAACATTAAGCATATACTTCTATTTATAGTATACAATTCGGTACATTAAAACATTCTCTTTTTCTTCTTATTAGACATGGCAATATTTCATTCATTCGGAACGATAGTCTAACTTTAGCATGTGAATCTATCTTGTCTTAGCATAGCAAGGTTCCTTTTATCTTGATTAGCATAGCAATGGTTCCTTCATTACACAACATACATTGAAAACTCATAAATTCTTTATTAGGCATGAAAGAATCAGAAAGTTGAGTCTTTGTTACTTACCCAGAGTAATCGTCTTCTGTTCGAGAGCTAGCAATCTGATTTCTCTGTATATATAGTGCTTTTACGGAGCTGGACACTACATAATTACCCATAAAGAAAAAAAAATTCGTCCTCGAAACTTAAAGATGAACTTATGATATCCATAACAGCGATAGTCTACATCATTCGCCATTATCAATCGATAAAACCATAATTCAAGAACACATCAAAAACTCTTATTCAATAACATATATCTATTAATCAATAAAACATATAACGACATCATAAAAATATTTTTGGACTTATTGTATGGAATGTTCATCTCATCAACGATATCAAGTAGGCAAGAAAATTCCGATCAAGAGAACATCTTCGAATTCAATCGAATCAACAATTGGCCAGAGAATCGAGTTGCTCTGATACCATTATATCATGCAACCATGCCCTGTTCCCGCATGATTGTTCGTCCTCACTTTGATCTCTGCAGAACTGATCGTCCTTGCTTGGGCGTGATATCATGTAATCCTAAGTTGTGCTTGCACAAGTCCAAGATCTGTACAATGACAAGATAGACAAGGTAGACAACAGCGCAGTGGAACATAAATGCAAAAACTGAAGCAACATCGAACAATATTACAGAAAATAGAGTTTAGCACAATGATAACAGAAACAAATTCTTTTTACTGATATCTTTTAAACTAATTATAAAGCTCTCAATGTCTCTCTGATACATGTCATACTTGACTTACAATCTCTCTTGAAACATACAAAATTATAATGATCTCGTTCCATACACAACATCTCTTTATATAGAAAACTATCTCTTTTGCATATTCATCTTCTGATTTCAGGCTTATGTAACATCCCATTGCCAAATGATGTAGGACTAGATAACGTACATGTCAGTCGTACAAAAAATATACGTAAGATGTATATGCAATATATAGGTAGTCATGACTCACTAAATCTTATCCACAGAATATAAAAAAAAAATATTAAAGGTCTCATTAATCCAATATGAAAATGACAATGAGTAGATGGCTGGGTGGAGACAAATCCACTACCAAGAACTAAAATGGAAAGAAATAGATAGCAAAATAAAGAATTTGTCTCAAGCAGCAGAGGATGATCCAAGGGCAAGACATCTTCGATAGAGAGAGAAGATCATGGTCTTGGCTGGTACTCCTGCAGAAAGTCATGAACATCTACACTAAAGAGATCACCAGGTCCTCAGTGGGACGTAAGAAGATACAAAAAAATATGCCATATAAACTGAATATAAAATATCACATAGTCATAGGTAAAAAAATATTATGGATCACAACATACCCAGTATTCTATCATCAAAATAGTGGACCACCCCTACAACCAAACAAGGATAAGGGGTGGCACATTATTTCATGATGAGATATTGCTCTATGCCATGATCGGAACAGAGTGTGACAAGACATCAAACAAAGGCCACCTAAGCATTCTACTATGAATATGTAGTTAAGAACAAACCTTCAATGCATGGGCACTCTGGCTAAAAGGAATTGGCATAGTCCCCTCTCTGGGCACCAGGGGCCTCAAAGCATAACGTTCCTCGAACGTCAAAGGCCAGCAGGAATAGTAAGGGGTATTTTGGCCCGTATCTCCAGCAGAGCTTCCGGGTACAAAAAGGAAAGTGTATACTTGGCCCATACATTAAGGAACTGTCTTACCCACCATATGCACCTATCTACGTCGTATCCACGATACAGTACCTCTAATATAACTGCTAAGTATTTTAGACTACATATGTTTTAGCAGTTATACCTATGTATGCTCACTGGTGATCAACCAACATGCAAGTTCCCTTAATATGCTACTCACAACTCACACCTCGTGGCACACATGTGTCAAGGTTTATGAAAATGCTTACTAAACAAGGGTATTCCATTAACTCTAGGTCCATATGCATAAAAAAAATTAAATCAATAGAAACGACTATCTCAATAGTTTGCGTAACTTGGATACAAAGTTTTATATAGACTAAAACAATTAATAAACAATTAACAGGATAGCAACATGCTGAATCAGAAGTAAATATATGCAGAAAATATACATTAAATATAAAGTAAATATGGCAAGGTATCTTGCTTGGTGGTGTGCGATGACCTGACACGTCCCGAATAGTCCAGTAGCTATGTTCGTTGTGAAGAGGTTAGAATTCGCGAGAGAATATGAACGAATGATTAGTCACGATCATCGATGTTAACAAAAAGGAAATTGTGTGAAAGTAAATACATATACTATTTTTAGAAAATATTTATAATACTTAAAACTATATTTTTATTAATAAAAAACCTTTTTGAATAATATTTAAATATCTAGGAAATTATTTATAAATTATTTATGATCTTTGGAAAACATTTTTTTGCTAGTCGAGGTATGTTTTTTAGACAAATATTTGGAAAATACTAAAGTCATTTTAGGCTTTAAAATCATATTTAATTAAATACTGTAACTACATTTCTAGGGTTCCTAACTAAGTGTTGAAAATAGGTATATGGACAATATTTAAATAGTATATATTTTTATAATACTAATATATATATATATATATATATATATATATATATATATATATATATATATATATATAATTAATAATAAAAGGACATAATATAAATAATATTAATGATAAAAACCATGATTGATGATAATAAACAATGATAATATAAATTAATATGTAGACACAGACTTCTCTAGTATACTTAACAATAATAATAATAATAATAATAATAATAATAATAATAATAATAATAATAATACAAATAAAAAATGTATTTTTTTCTATTAAAGGAAGAGAGTGTGTGGAGAGAAAGAAAGGGAGAGAGAGTGGTGAAGGAAACTGTGAGAGATAGGCGGAGCAGAGGAAGAAAGAGAGGTCAGGGAGAGAGAGAGAAGATAGATCGAGAGAGGGGGAGAGAAGAAAGGGTCGCTCACTTGAGCAACATGAGCTAGTGGAGGAGATCAATGTGACGGCTCTGGAATTGTAACCGCTGGCACCGCTCATGGAGGGGAGGCACGGGGATGCAGCGAACTCGGCACTCCACCCCGATCTGCGGTGGGGGAATACGGATCCAGTAGCCAGGCGGTGGAAGAGGCACGGTGGTGGAGTCTCGTCGAGCTCGTCTCTACTATGGAAGGTGGCGGACAGAAACGATGACGACGACGGTGATGCACTGGCAGGGTACGCCAAATCTGGACGCTGACACTGGGCCGCGACGAAGATCCAGTGTTGGAGGCACTGGAAGGAGGTGACAGTGGTGTTGGTATGGTGAGTAGTAGTGGCAGGGGGTTAATGACGAGGGTGGTGGTAGTGCTGGTGAGTTAGGCACGTAGGGGGAGTTCGGCCATGGAAAACTGATAAATTCTTTATTAGGCGTAAAAGAATTAGAAAGTGGAGTCCTTATCACTCACCCAGATCATCGTGTTCTGTTCCAGAGCCAACAATCTAATTTCTTTGTCTATATAGTGCCTTCGCGGAGTGGGGCACTACAATAGCTGGGGTAACATGAGAAGAAAACTCAGTGGCTTCGGGTGCAGTTCGCTCACTCTTTCCGGGTGGGCCTCCTACGGTGTTCCTGGTATGAACCATCTATGGAAGAAAATAGAGTTATTTGGAATTTTGGTCAAATTTAGGTGATTAAGGAATGGCGATGAAGGTCATAAATAACAAAATGGCCTAGACTGTGATTGACCATTCATATCTTGCACTCGCAGTAATAAGAGTATGCCTAGGTACCACTGTGATATTGCACTATTGAGAAGATGAGACCTGCATGGGCCACCACTAAAAATGTGTCACGCTCCGTGCCCGCCTGATCGGGTATGGGTTGTGAGCACGTTCAGCCTACGCCGCAGTATCGACGGTAGTTAGCTATTCTAAACCTCAATAGTCGTCAAAATGCTCAAAATAATCGATCCTTGCTTAATCACATAAACTAATCAAGCGAAAAATAAACCCAGCACACACACGATCACCACAGTCCACTATCATCTTTAGTACATAATACATGTCCACTCTCCGGAGACAAATCCGGTAACTATCACCATAATATACATCTGATATATCCAAACAGCTGATACATCAAAATAATATATTAATCTTCTCAGTCGTCCAAATGTAGTCTTTTGATCCACGTGCTATCTCCATGACCTAATTTGCTAATGATCTCAAAATTGTCGAGTAAACGAGATGAACATGAAATCTGGCATGTCTACCTCTTTTAGTTGCCATTTTTTGTGTGGAATTTTTTGGATTTTAACCTTACAACATAGGTACAAACCCACAAGTTCTTGTGACACCATACAAGATCTTCCCCCCCCTAATGGAGTTAACTTAATTTGTTGTTTACTGATTTTTTTGATAATATTTATTAGAAATTTGGGGAGTTCTAAACAAAACAAGATTTGGGACTTAAAGTATACATGGTGTAGATTTAAGGGACTTGTCAAAAGAATCCCTTTAGACTAAAAGGTACTGCTTTTCCTATCTAGAAGTACTCTACATAAGGTTTGCCTTGGAGAAATTAAAGGACTTAATGTAAAGTATCTGATCAACAATACCAGAATCATGTCTTAAACTTTTCTTTATTCTGCAAACTGATTAAAATAGGACCTTTGTCCAACAACTTTGATGCCATAACCTTGTTCTTTTCTTTTAATTCCTCCATAACCTAATGCACAGGTGTGTATATATGAATATAATTTTCTGTATACCTCTCGAAAAATAATGTATCTGTTGTCCACATTCTAAATGATGGATACAGATATATGTAGTACTTTCATACCCAAAAAGTAATTGCTTTTTTTAGTGTTGCACATTAACATCTGCATTCAATCCAACTTTTTATCCTCTTTTAGTTCAATCCGACTTTGCATCCTCGTTAAGTTGACTTCAATACTTGATTAAATGTTTTTCATATTGGCTTATGCTACAAGAACATGTGTACATATTGTTAACACCTATATATTGTTAGTCCCGGGGCTTGATCAAAGATGGTAGAACTAGATGTCGAGATCAGAGGTTCAAACAAACGTTCCCCTTCTGATTATTCTTGAGATCCACGAGGACCACTATAATATAAATCTGATTACAAAAGCAACAATAATCAGAAAATAAATCTCACGTTCTTCCTCGCAATCGCAGTTGCTGACGGACAGAACTGAGTTACAACTCAGAGAAAAAGAAAAAGAGGAAAGGTTCTTGCTGGGGTGATTAAGATCACCGTTGCTCAAAGCAAGATTCACCCCACCATGATCTACTTTCAGGAACCAGCAAGTTCACGAAGAACTTCTGGAACGCTCGTAAGTCAATATTTGAGACTTGAACGGGCTTCCTGGGATTTACGGACTCCCCTAACTCCCTTCTTGGTGCATATTCCAAAGAAGGCCAAGGGGCTCTATTTATAAAGTGGAGTGAGACTTCACATTTTTTCCTATCCGATGTGGGACTAAAATACCAATACTCAAAAATAGAGTTTGATATTTTTAGATCATCCCACAATCAGCATAGTAGTGTGCCAGTCCACGCCTATCCCCCGGACACTCCCGTGCATGCACGAGACAACCTGGAGTCCGTGTCTGAGTCTGAGTCCGCACAACAAAAATCAACTTGCATCCTTGTTGGAATTAATTCTTTTCCTTCTAGGAAAATACTCCCACATGGCACACACTTGTGCCCCACCACACCTCATGTGCACACCTCAATACAAGCAATGCATTATATCGAGATACTCACGATTTGGTATAGCCGATGTGAGACTATCTTTTCTAGTCTAAAGGTAAAAACACCAACAATCTCCCACATATCTCAATATATGGGTTGAGCGTTCCTCACAGTGACTGCCCATCATGCATTAGGAGAGATATTGCTGATGACTTGAATCTTTCTGCATGGGTCAAATAACAGTATGATACAAGAATGGACTAAGCCTTGAATTCTACACCATGACTGCTATTTTTTCCCACTCACATAATGACATCAGCTGTACTTCTGGTTGCACATTAAAGGCCCTGTGCTTGCCTGGTTTCGGTGTATGTATCTTGGACGTCTACAAGTTTACCCTCAAGAGACGACCTGAATCTTTTTTCATACATTCTAGGTGAGTTCTTTTAAAGAGTCCTTTGGCATGAAGCCTTGCCTTCCTTACGGTGCTACCCCGCCACTGTAGCATGAGGTCCCAGCCACTTTGTAGTGCCAAACAACCCAGCATGAAGCCTTGCGCTTCCTTGCGGTGTTACGCTGCTGTGATATGGCTCGCATAGCTGAGGCTTTATCCACACTAGGTACCTCTTGGTGGGTCACACCACTGTAATATGAGGTCATCGGCCTCTTTGTAGTGCTGACTACCACTCTTCATTCTACAATATTAGGCTACCTACCTATATGCGGTGCTACGTCGCTGTGACATGGCTCGCAAAGCCGAGGCATTACCCTTACCGAGGAACCTCTTGGTGGTGTCACCCCACTGTAGCATGGAGACCTTACGCTCCTTTGTAGTGTTGTGCTATTGTGCTTCCTGTCGAGCACAACAGACATTCGAAATGCCTGAGAACTCATTAAGGCGTCTAAGCCATCCTCCCACAGGACTTGTTCTTTTAAGAGAACAGATAGTAGACAACAGTGGTTATGGGTCCGTAATCCCTAAGTGTCTCAAAGGACTATCCACTGTTCCATATATTCTTTCCGTCAGTGGTCCTTCTTTGAACCAAAAGTTAGATGTCTAGTAGATTTCTCTTTGAACTAATAGCATAAAACTTTATGGTAGAATTACAAAGTCAGAATATCACATCATCTTTAAGCCCATCATAATTGCTGTGTCCTCGACCAGCTGGCGCTTGAGATATTTGGTGAACGAATCGGCCAAATTTTCCTGACTCCGAACATCAATCACAGTAATGACTCCAGTCTTTATCAGATCATTCACCGCCCTGTGCCTCAATCGTACAGTCCTCTTCCTACCATTGAAGAGGTCATTTGATGCCATCGCTGCAGCTTCCGGGTTGTCGCAGTATATCGGTACCGTCAGAATTTGCGCACCAACTACTGAAAGATCATATATGAGCTCTCGAAGCCATTTTGCTTCTTCTGTTGCAATAGCCAGTGAACTCAGATTCTATTGAGGAATGAAAGAGCATTGTCTGCTTCTTCGACTTCCACGATATAGCAGCTCCACCCATAGAGAAGATGTATCCTCCTGTGGACCTTTCGCTCTCTGCTTCTGAACACCAGCTTGTATCACTAAAGCCTTCCACTACTGTCGAATATTTGCTGTAGTGCAGTACATACTTCTGAGTCCTCTTGAGATATCTCATAACTCTCTTCACGGCCTTCCAGTACTCCACACCTGGGTTGCTCGTGAATCAACTCATCATCCCCACGGCGAAAGCTATGTCAGGCCTTGTGGCAGTAGTTGCATACATCAAACTTCCGATGACGCTTGAGTACTCCAAATGCCTGACGCTTTCCCTAGGATTTGGCTTCTGCTTCTTGTCACACCTATAAGGAGTATCGATCCCTGAAAGATTTTGATATCCATAGCGTGTGAGCATCTTCTCAATGTAATGAGACTGTGACAGCGCCACTCCAATATCTGTCCGAATGATCTTTATCCCTAGCATAACATCAGCTTCCCCTAAGTCTTTCATACTGAACTTAGATGAGAGGAACTTCTTTGTCTCAATGACACGTGCTAGATCCATACCCAGGATAAGCATATCGTCCACGTATAGACAAACTATGACTCATCTCCCGTCAGCGAACTTTGTGTAAACACATTTTTTCGTCTCACTGACCAAGTAGCCGTTTGACTAATGACTTTGTCAAACTTCTCGTGCCATATCTTGGGAGCTTGCTTCAGACCGTATCGAGATCTCACCAGTCTGCAGACTTTGTATTCAAGGCCCTTGACGATGAATCCTTCTGGCTGTTGCATGTAGATCTCTTCGGTCAACTCTCCATTCAGGAATACTGTCTTCACATCCATCTGATGTATGACGAGCTTGTGAATTGCACTCAGAGCAATCAACATCCTGATGGCTATCATTCGTGCTACTAGAGCATATGTGTCGAAGTAGTCGATCCCCTGCTTCTGAGAAAACCCTTTGGCTACCAGCCTTGCTTTGAACTTGTCAATAGTTCCATCAGCCTTCATCTTCTTCTTGAAGATCCACTTGCATCCGATTGTTTTAGCTCCTTCAGGCAGATCGACCAACACCCGTATATTGTTGGAGGTTATAGATTCATACTCATCATTGATACCCTCCCTCCAAAAGACAGCGTCTCTGGTCTTCATCGCCTCATCATAGGTAAGCGGATCAGCTTCCACATGATAGGTGACGAACTCATCTCCGAAGTCCTTCTGTCTCCTCACCCGCTTAGATCTGGGTTCTGCGAGTTCTGGTTCAACAATTGTCTCTGGTATGACAATTTCTTTTTCTTGGACTGCATCTTCTTTGGAAGTGATAGCCGCTTGTGCACTCACATTATTCTCCGGAATGTCCGCGATAACATTGTTCTTATGCCTCACAAATTTATCTTTAAAGAATTCGGCGTCACGAGATTCAATAATTTGATTGGTTTCAACATCAAAAAACCTTCGAGCATCACTTTTCTCAGCATATCCCAAGAAGATCGTCTTTGTAGTCCTTGTCCCAAGCTTCTGAATCTTCAAGTCCGGAAGCTTCATATATGCCAGGCACCCCCACACTCGAATGACGTTCAAGTTGGGTCTGACTTTGAACCAGAGTTCATGAGGAGTGACTTCGGAACCTGCGTACGGCACTCTGTTCAGAATAAACGTAGCCGTTAACGCAACTTCTTCCCAGAAGTAGTTTGGAAGACCTGTAGTCAACAACATTGAGTTCATCATCTCTGTCAACGTCCTGTTCTTCCTTTCAGCTACTCTATTTGATTGAGGAGAATACGGAATAGTTGTCTCATTGACAATTCCATGTTCTCTACAGAACGATGCGAATTCAATAGACCTGTACTCTCTGCCTCGAACACTTCTGAGTCTCTTGAGTTGTTACCCAGTTTGACGTTCATCCTCAGCCCTGAACTCCTTGAACTTCTTAAATGCTTCGTCTTTAGACTTGAGCAGATAGACGAACGTGTACTTCGAGTAGTCATCGACGAATGTAATAAAATACTTCATCTTGGCCTTTGTGGAGAACTGTCTGAAGTCACAGATATCTCAGTGTACCAACTCCAGAAGATCTGTACTTCGATTCACCCGTTTGAACGATTTTTTAGTGATTGTTGTCTGTGCACAAACCTCACACTTCTCCACCTCCTTACCCCCACATTTGGAGATAAGCCCTAGACTAGATATTTTGTTTATTCTTTTACAATGAACATGTCATAGTCTATTGTGCCATAACTCAAGAGAATAATCAGAAGAAGAAACTGTATTAATCATTTGTGTAGGAGTTATAAGTTGAAGTTTGAACATCCCTTCGGTACAATAAGCTTTTCTGAAGTATGTTCCTTTGTAGGACATCACTATCTGCCCAGCATTGACGTCCATCCTCAAGCCTGCATTACATAGCAGACTTCCAGAGACCAGGTTCTTGGCTATCAACGGTACATGCTTTACATTTTGAAGCGTCAGCGACTTCCCCGAAGTCAGGTTTAGTACCACCGTTTCTGTCCCCAGTACTTCAGCTTGTGTCTGGTCCGCCACCATAACCTTCTCCGATGTAGGCTTGTATGTGGTGAACAACTCCTTATTAGAGAAAACATGGCAGGATGCACCCGTGTCCACCCACCAGTTGGTGTCAACAACAGCCGTGGCAACCTGTGCAATCATGGCAACCTTGTTAGGCTCACTTTGCTCTATCTGTTTGGACTTTGATCTGCAGTCTCTACGATAGTGGCCCTTCTTTCCACAATTGAAGCAGGTCATATCTGACTTGGGCTTTGGCTTTGACTTGAACAAAGTCGACTTCACCTTCAGATAGTTGAAGTCCTTCTTTTGGTTGTGAGAAACCTTATGTTTCCCCTTGGAGTCCCCCGCATGCACCAAGTTGGCCTCTGCCAACTGTTTGGACAACGTGTCTAATTTGTTTTTAGCCATCAACTCATTTCTAACATTGATGTTGTGAAGTAGTTGATCCAGGCTGATTTGCATCTTCTTCATGTGCATGTCCGAGATAAAACTGTTCCATCCTGACGGAAGCTTGGCAACTATACCCCCTACGACAAAAGCGTCGATAAGTAGCATGCGTCCTCAAGTTTTTGACGTAACTTGAGGAACTCCTTGACTTGAGGCAACATCGCCTTGTCGTCCTCAAGTCGCATGTTCCAGACCTTCTCAGTCACATGGATCTTGTTATGGTTCTCATCCGCCTGATAATGCTTCTCTGGAGACTCTCAGACGACCTTAGCATGGTCCGTCTTGCTGTATGACTCCTCCAGAGTATCCTCCATGGAGTTCAAAATCATCAGCTTGTAGAGATTGTTGTCTCTCCTCCATTTGTTCTGCTTTGCGGTTGCAATTGCAACTGCCCGAACAGTAGCATCATCCTCGTTTAGAATCTCCGGTTCTGGTCCTGTTAGAATGTAGTCCACCTCTGCCAGTTGCAGATTCATGCATACCTTCCTCTTCTAAGAGTTGTAATGATCCTCGTCGAACTTCTTAAGTTTGTTGAAACTTTTATACAGAAGTTTTGTGCGGCTGTTCTCTATCTACAAGGATCTTGCTTTGAGATTGTTAGTCCCGGGGCTTGATCAAAGATGGTAGAACTAGATGTCGAGATCAGAGGTTCAAACAAACGTTCCCCTTCTGATTATTCTCGAGATCCACGATGAACACTATAATATAAATCTGATTACAAAAGCAACAATAATCAGAAAATAAATCTCACGTTCTTCCTCGCAATCGCAGTTGCTGACGGACAGAACTGAGTTACAACTCAGATAAAAGAAAAGAAAGAAGAAGAGAAAAGGTTCTTACTGGGGTGATTAAGATCACCGTTTCTCAAAACAAGATTCGTCCCACCACGATCTGCTTCCAGGAACCAGCAAGTTCACGAAGAACTTCTGGAACGCTCGTAAGTCAATATTTGAGACTTGAACGGACTTCCTGGACTTTACGGACTCCTTTAACTCTCTTCTCGGTGCAACTTCCAAAGGAGGTCAAGGGGCTCTATTTATAGAGTGGAGTGAGACTTCACCTTTTCTCCTATCCGATGTGGGACTAAAATACCAATACTCAAAAATAGAGTTTGATATTTTAGATCATCCCACAATCAGCATAGTAGTGTGCTAGTCCACGCCTACCCTCGAACACTCCCGTGCATGCACGAGACAACCTGGAGTCCGTGTCCGAGTCCGAGTCCGCACAACAAAAATCATCTTGCATCCTTGTTGGAATTAATTCTTTTTTCTTCTAGGAAAATACTCCCACATGGCACACACTTGTGCCCCACCACACGTCATGTGCACACCTCAACACAAGCATTGCATTATATTGAGATACTCACCATTTGGTGTAGCCGATGTGGGACTATCTTTCCTAGTCTAAAGGCAAAAACATCAACATATATATCACCTCTGTTTCACTTCATAATATCTAATATAAGCCAATATCTTTTGACTTCATAATATCTAATATAAGCCAATATCTTTTGACGAAGGACAGTATACCCCTAAAGGAGTTCTTTATTGTCTAAATTTTGATTGATTTGGCATACATCACTCAACACTTCTAATAAAAGAGTGTTAAGGTTATTGTTTATCTTCTTCCTTCCAATTAAAGAGACTCAAAAGGTCGATTATATGAAGGAAGCTCTTATGATCAAGTCAATGTCCCTTTGCAATTAGATTGATCCTCAAAGAAGATCCTTTTCATGTTTGCTAGCAAGACTTTCTTCCGATCCTAGAGGGGGTCATTTTGGTGTTTATTCACAACAAATCCAAATCATAAAAAATCAAGTACATTCCATAAGCCGAAACTTTTCCATCTCTTATTATGTTGGCAGGTTATTGGATACAACATAGATAGCCCAAGATACAATAGGCAAGTAAAAGTATATCTTGTGCCATGTCTTGTGGCGTGTCCAATTTGTGTTTGTGTAACATAACCCACTTATACGCAAGCCTTTCTGAAACACATTCATGAGCTAATGATACATATTATCCTGTGCATATTTGTAGGAAATGATAATGCCTTATTTCATTGATTGGAGCTGATTACAATATATATACTTTCTACACTATTGGACTTATGGGCCATATTTACAATAGCTACATAAATATAATCTAACACCCCCCCTCAAGTTGGAGCATACAAGTCACAAATGTCCAACTTTCGAAGTAAAGAATCAAACACATCCTTCCCAAGGGGCTTAGTGAAGATGTCAGCCAGTTGGGAAGAGGTAGGAACATGCGAGGCTACTACGGTGCCATCTCTAATAGCATCGCGAACAAAATGCAAGTCCACTTCGATATGCTTACTGCGCTCAAGAAATACCAGGTTCTGAGCCAGGTGCAGGGCCGACTGACTGTCACAATACACCTGCATAGCAGACTCCTAGCGAACTCCCAAACACACCAATAACTCCTTCAACCATTTCAACTCACAAACAAGCGCAGCAAGAGATCGGTATTCAGCTTCAGTGGAAGATCGTGAAACAGTTTATTATTTCTTGGTCTTCCAAGAGATAGGAGACCCCCCCAGAAACACCAACTAGCCTATAACAGAGCGGCGAGTCAAGGGACAACTGGCCCAGTCGGAATCACACCAACCAGAAAGACGAAGATCACAATCAGCTTTCAAAATAATACCCTGTCTCGGGGCATTTTTGAGATATCTGACAACTCTCAAAGCTGCATGCCAATGATCTTGTCGAGGCTCCTGTAAGAATTGAGACAATATCATTGGCATGCATCTTTGAGAATTGTCAGATATCTCAAAAATGCCCCGGGACAGGGTATTCTTTTGAAAGCTGATTGTGATCTCCGTCTTTCTGGTTGGTGTGATTCCGACTGGGTCAGTTGTCCCTTGACTTGCCGCTTTGTTACAGGCCGGTTGGTGTTTCTGGGGAGGTCTCCTATCTCTTGGAAGACCAAGAAACAACCAATTGTTTCACGATCTTCCGCTGAAGCTGAATACCGATCTCTTGCTGCACTTGTTTGTGAGTTGAAATGCTTGAAGGAGTTATTGGTGTATTTGAGAGTTCGCCAGGAGTCTGCTATGCAGGTGTATTATCACAGTCAGTCGGCCCTGCACCTGGCTCAGAATCCGATATTTCATGAGCGCAGTAAGCATATTGAGGTGGACTTGCATTTTGTTCACGATGCTATTAGAGATGGCACCGTAATAGCCTCGCATGTTCCTACCTCTTCCCAACTGGCTGACATCTTCACTAAGCCCCTTGGGAAGCATGTGTTTGATTCTTTACTTCGCAAGTTGGGCATTTGTGACTTGCATGCTCCAACTTGAGAGGGGTGTTAGATTATATTTATGTAGCTTTTGTAAATATGGCCCATAAGCCCAATAGGGTAGAAAGTATATATATTGTAATCAGCTCCAATCAAGGGAACTCTTTTTTATAAAAAAAATAATATCACGGGACACAAAAAATTCTCTAGTCTCTAAATCATACAGCTAGCGACCTGTCTTCTGCGACACGACATGCATGTGTTGAGGTTCTTGGAGACGATATAGAGGCTTTTGGGATGGTGCCCGGCTGCGGTTGCCGAGGCCGGAGTGATTGATGGCGGCTTGGCCCCGGGTGGCGAGGATGCACACGCAGACGCAGAAGTATTGATAGGGGAGTCCGCTGGGGCTGATGTAGGTACTACTAATGAAACATGGGATACAATGTTGCCAGAGGTACCCGACGAGGTTGTATTGGGCAGAGGAATGAGAAGAAATCACAGCCAGTGCGATTACAGGATTTTGTGACGAATGCTGTTCGAAGTAAAAGTCCCCCCTTTCACCTCAGTTCATCTGTTCCCGTCACTTCCTCAGGTACTTCGTATCCTCTAACACAATTTCTGAGTTATGACATATTTACTGCTGGACACAGAAATTTTCTTGCAGCTATCACTGCAGGTGTTGAGCCTACTTCATATCGCCAGGCCTCGCGAGATTCAGGCTGGCGTGCGGCTATGCAAACTGAAATACAAGCTCTGATACCATGTAGGAAATAATAATGCCTTATTTCATTGATTGGAGCTGATTACAATATATATATTTTCTACACTATTGGGCTTATGGGCCATATTTACAATAGCTACATAAATATTATCTAACAATATTCTACTATTAAAAATTGATCACCTAGCTATCAGGAAACATATTCTAATCCTAACCTCATAGCCTAGCCTTCAAAAGTACTGTATGAAATCACCATATAATTCAAACCAATTTAAAACAATATTTGTTAGAGAAACTAACATTAAAATAAAACGTCATTCATTTAATTAGTTACAACAGTTATCTTATCATGATCAGGATATAAAATATTCACATTTGATTTAAATTTATAAGTCCCTGACACTCATTTTTTCAGAAAAACACAATGAATATATTAGAATCCATGTCGTTACTTGGTAAAATATTCACATAACAAATAGTTTACAAATCCAAATAAACAAAATATATTACAAACCCAGATACAAGAGAGAGGACTTGAATATAGTTGTATCTAAACAACATTCATTCACCCATCTGATAACCAAATCCAATAATAGTTGCAATCACAATCAAACCATTTGGGTAACCCCACTAGGGACCTTATTGTTGTCATGGTTCGTCTCATCAGAAAGCCAGCCATGCTTAGTTATATCATATTTCTCTCCGTCCCCCCACAGTGCATAGGCCTCCTCCCCATGCACCGCGTCGTCCCCGATGGTGAGCTCCTCCTCGGGCATCCGCAGAGGCACGAAGAGACGGATGACGAGGCATATGATGGTCGTGGCGACGACGTTCCATCCGATGATGAAGAGGGCTCCCACGATCTGCTTGACGAACTGGTAGCCGCCCACGCCGCCGTAGAATCCTCCCCGGGAGTTGGTTACGGGGAGGAACAGGTTGCAGAGGGTGGGCTCGGCGAAGAGGCCGGTGAGGGCGGCGCCGAGGAAGCCCGCGACGGCGTGGGTGTGGATGACGCCGAGCGTGTCGTCGACCTTCTGGAGGAGGGCGGAGCGCTTGTGGACCACCATCATGGTGTACCACGGGATGCTGCCAGAGAGGATGCCCATTACGATGGATGCCCACCCTTGGACAAGTCCTGTTCATAAGAAAAGAGGACTTGTTGCTTACTGCATGCTAACAATGGCGAAACCATAAATTCAAATTTGGTTGGATTGGGATAGATCGAAGTGGGCTGGAATGTGAACTAACAAACAAAAATTAAAAACTAAAAAGTAGGGCGAGCTGCAGCCCATCCTAGCCCAAGAGTGCTTCCGCCCCTTGTTAGCAATTCGGCAAACGGAAAAAATTCGGGACGACATAAGTACGAGTATAAATCGACTTAGTGCAAATAAAATACGTTCAAAGATTCGGTCAAATATTCGAAAAATAAAAATTTTGAGGTTGGAAACTTCACATTCTTAAATATGTCGTCAAATTTGGTTAATTAAACAAGTTTCCGACATATTTTTTGTGCCAAATTTTTCAATAATTTATACGGAACACGTTTAAAACTTCGCATGTTTAAAATTTATGTACTGATTTGGATCTGTCAAAAGTACGCAAGTATTATATGTTTATGAAAGATACGAAAATTTTTGCGTATAATACGAGTTTTATTTGGGTGATTGCTAACAAGGCTTCCGCCAGAGTGATGCTAGCAAGTTTCTTTCCCGGTTTGAAACTTTCATTAGAAAAAATAAATTGGGACAAACGAAAAAAAAAAAATATTGGGACCACAAAAGTACAAGTATAAATCGACACAGTGCCAATAAAATATATATAAAAATATTGAGCTTAGAAACTTTATATGTTAAATATGTTGTCAAATTTGGTTAATTAAACAGGTTCCCACCATGTTTTATGTACCAAAATTTTAATTTTACATGCTTAAAAATCGTATACTAATTTACATCTTTCAAAAGTATGCAAATATTATACGTTTATGAAAGATACAAAAAAAACACTCGCGTATAATATGATTTTTATTCGGGTGATTGCTAACAAGGGTTTGAAAGGAAGAGAGTCTATTTTGGTTGGTTGAAAATTTGGCAAAAAATAACAAATATATTAAAAAAAATTCAGCATATTAGTTATTATATAATTATCTTATTTTGTTATAATATTTCTAATAATTCAGTCTTAATCTCTAACGTAATATTCAATAAATATTAAAAAAAAAGTTTTTTTTTTTTCAATGCTAATTAATTGCGCTGAAGTTGAAACAATGAGCCTGAGGCTTTCCACTATAGTTGGCTAATTAACACTCAAAAGTTCAACGAATGTTCATATTGTCTAACTCGAGTGATCCTTATGCAAGATTCTGATGGGCAAAAGATCAATAGATTATAAACCATGGAGACATATTGTTTCTTCTATTTTATAAAAATAGTAGAAGTTGAAAACAGTGGATCTAAAATACATACTATACATCATGTATAAAATTTCTTACGTAACGTGTGTGTATATATATATATATATATATATATATATAAAATTTCTTATATATATATATATATATATATATATATATATATATATATATATATATATATATATATATATATATATATATATATATATATATATATATAAAACAAAGTTGCAAATGACCTCTAGCCTAGTGGTTAAGAGAGATGCATGTGGCCCAAGTGGTCCGGAGTTCGAGCCCCCATTACTTCAAAAAATATATATATATATATATAACAAAGTACATACTAAAAATATTTCTATTAGTTTTCTAATTTTTCATTTTAGACGTTTCACTAATTAACACTTTGACGAATGGTGTTCATGAAACCTGTTAAACTTACAAGAACCTAGTCCTCTTGACAAATCAATCATCAAATTAGAACATAGCTTTCGTTCTTGAAGAGAACAAACAGTGTTTGAAGACTTCAAAAGAGGGGAAACCATGAAGTCGTGCATGCCATGTTGTGGGGGATGCTTTACTTACAATGAATTCAAAGGTTTCAGCTCATCTTTTTTCCTCACCAAAAGAGAAAAAAAATAATAAATAAAGTTGTAGTCAAATATTATCATCACATTCTTTGAAAGTTCTCATGATCAGAACATGAAAAGAGAGGAGAGGAGAACCTTCACGGGTCATCCTCCTCTCTTGTGTTCCTTTTCTCCCATAGAATCAAACTTGAATATTATACCACTATTTTATAATGGTATAGAAGTCAACAATTTGAACTTGGATTGAATTGTCAAAGTCTTTAGTTGTTGCCATTAAATTTGTTTTTGTTTTTGTTTTTGTTTTTTAATTTGTAAAAGTACAAAAGATCACCGATATTAAAGCATAAAAATATAAATTATCCTTATTGTTTAAATTTAAATTACCGTGAACATATCCAAGTTTGGTCTTCTAAAGTTGAAGTAAAATATTTAAGGGGTGTTTGTTTCGACTATAATTAGAAGTAAATTACTAATTGTGTCTGATTAGAGGTAAATCTATAAAAAATATTATTTATTTATTTTGCATCTATTTAGCTACAATTAGAATTTGAGGACTAAGATTTTGAAAAAGAAAGCAGTAGTATACTGTTTTCTTCGTAAGCTGAGCTCTAATGGGAGATAAATAGGCTATTTATGTGTGTGTGTGTGTTAGCCAATCATCTATACTTCTAGTGGCTAAAATGTAAGACATCTTTCCTTCCTGGTAGTTGTGGATGCGAGCCATGAGTAGGACTGAAAATCGAACAAACGAGTTCGAACAAAGTGTTCAAGTTTGGTTTGACTTAACTATCGAACGAGTTTGATTCGAACCGAACTTGGACCGACCCGAACACGAGCCGAATGCGAACGGTTTGAATTGTTTTACAGCCCTAGTAGTGAGTATTTATAGGACATGTTGTATAGACTATCACACTGTTTCTCTCAAATTTTAAAGATTTTTTTATTGAATTACTTATGCTCTTTACATCATAAATTTATCATCATATAAAGAACAGAAAAATGAATAAAATATCTAAGACAAAATGTATTTCTATTTATTAAAAAAAAAACATAACATATAGAAAAAGTCCTAATATGAGAAACCGAACCGAGCTCGAGCCTGTTTGCGAACAAGATCGAGTCGAACAATCTATGGTCGAACTCGGTATAGATTAGTCCACGAACGAGCTTAAACCAAACTTGAACCGAACCGAACACGAGCCGAATCCGAAATATTTGAATCATTTTATAGCCCTAGCTATTAGAGCGAAGAGTAGTTAATTTTTTGAAAAAAATTAATTTGCGCCAGCAGTGCATGTGCGGTTCTTCGGATCGAATTGATGATTTCAATATTTGGGTCAAGTCTAAACTGGCCTTGTCCAATATCTTAATCTGAGTTGACCCGGCACAAATCTAAGTCAAATCCGGGTTCAGGTCGCCCGGTCCGGCCCACATTACATGTAGATGTAGATGTGTTGGCAAGATTCTCTGAAGCCGGAAAAGCATTTTGACTTTTTGGTGCAGGAAAGTGATAGGTATCACAAAAACACAAATTTCGGCGCATCCGAAGGAACTCACTCCTGTAGGAATCTCTAACACTGTGTTTGGGAAAGGATAGGAAAATTTGAGAGAAAAAAAAATTGGAGGGGAAGGAAAATGGAGGAAAGTTAATTTTCCCTTCCTTTGTTTGGATGGACAAAAAGTAGGGGAAGGAAAAGTTTAAAAACAATTTTTTATTTGTTTATGGATATAGGTATAATTACTATTTTCTTTTTGGTATTCTCAAATGATGATTTAATTTTAACTTTTTGAGGGATGGTGGGATAAATTCACTCAAATTCCTCTCATCTCTCTCCATTTTTCTCCAACATTTGGGATTCCAACTTGTAAGATTCCTTTCATTGAGTGATAATATTATAAATTTCAGGAAACATTAAAATAGTAATAAAGTTGTTTCTAGAAGCAAAAGCAAAGTACACGCACGCACGTACGTACCTGCACCGGGTGTGATGCAGACGAGGCCGGTGATCATTCCCTGTACAGCGCCGATAACCGAGGGCTTCTTGAAGAATATGACGTCGAGGCAGGTCCAGACGAGAAGGCTGGTGGCGGCGCAGATGTTGGTGTTGAGCACCGCCATGGACGAGACGACGTTGGCCGCGTAGGGCCCCCCTCCGTTGAAGCCGGCCCAGCCAATCCACAGCAGCCCCGCCCCGGTCAGCGTCATGAGCACGTTGTTGGGAGGGAACCTCTCCCTGTCCTTGCTGGACCTGGGCCCGACCCAGTAGGCGGCGGTGAAGCCGGCGACCCCGGAGGAGAGGTGTATGACGTAGCCCCCGCAGAAGTCGATGACCCCCCACTGGAAGAGGAAGCCCCCTCCCCAGACGCTGAAGCAGCCGACGGTGTAGGAGAAGGTGAGCCACAGCGGCACGAAGAGCATCCACGCCCGGATGTTCATCCTCCCGAGGAGCGACCCGGCCAGGAGGATGAGCGTGATGGCGGCGAACACGCACTGGAAGTAGACCATGGTGGCCATGGGGAAGAAGGGCTCCGACATCGCCGTCTCCACCACGCTCCCGCCCTTGTGGTAGTGTGCGGTGGCGGGGAGCTCGGCCTGCCGGATGAGGAACTTCTGGCCGAGGGCGGGCTTGGCCTTGCCCCAGAAGGGGAGGAGCTTCTCGCCGAAGGACATGTTGAAGGCCCAGGTGACCCAGCAGAGCCACACGGCCGCGAAGGCGTACAGGGCCATGAACGCGGAGTTCACCGCCCACTTCTTCTTCACGATGCTGCCGTACAGGATCACCAGCCCCGGGACGCTCTGGAGGGCCACCACGGTCGCGGCGGTCATCTGCCACGCGTTGTCGCCCTTGTTCAGCCAATCCGGAGAGCTGGTCGAGCTCACGTAACCCGAAGGGATATTCATATTCGAGCTGGCCATCTCCCTCTCTCTCTCTCTCTCTCTCTCTCTCGTGTTCCTTCCTGGTCGGTTTTACCTACGGCTTTCGGTCTGGTTATCTATTATATAAGTAAAGCGTAGGTGGTCGAATTTGACCGTCTTTGTAGGGAGGGAAGGAATGGAAATGTTGGCTGAGTGTGAATCTAAGATAAAAAGTCAGTCAAAGTTAGTGTTTTGACTCCAACCATGGTTGGGTTTGTTGGTTTGCTAAAGACTCCAAGGGTGTGAGTCGTCGGGTATATGAGAACGGAGATTTGTTTTACTCGAATTTTTCTGTGAGACTTGGACTTACTTTTGATGACATATTGTCTTTTCTTATCTTTTTTTCTGAAATTTTACGCACACACAATTGAAAAACTCTTACCTTGTCGGTTCCTCCGAATGTCTGTTGTAATACTACTAGACTATAGCCCTAATACACACAATTGGTGACATTGTCGTTAGTCCTACGAAAGAAACCAGTTATAATATATTAGCCTCTAGGGGTAAGCAACGGTTTGGTTCTGTTGAACCTAATCAAATATATAAAAATTAAAATAACCGTAAACCGTATTTTTAAATCCGAAAACTGAACATTTTCGGTCGGTTCGATTTCATGAGTCAATGGATCGGACTTTCACATTTTAGCAAATGAGTAAATTTAAAAAACAAATCTTCACAAAAAAAAAAAAAAAAAAAAAAAAAAAAAAAAAAAAAAAAAAAAAAACTGACATTGTTGCATTTATGGAAAAACATATTAGTATATATAAATTGAGGGTAGAGAGAACGTTCAAAGCAGCAGCGTCAAGTGCCAATAGAGAATGGAAGGAAAGAGTGCACTTAAATAGGGTTAACGAAAATATTAGTATATAAAAATTGAGGATAATTTCGTAAATTATTGAATATTAATCGTTTTCAGTTCTGTTCGGTTATTCAGATCAAGAACCGAAAATCGAACCGACAGTTTAAAATTTCAAATATCCAAACCGAAAATCGAATCTATAACCGAAAAACTGAACCGACTGTCATAATTCGCTTCGGTTCGGTTCCTTTTCGGTTTTCAACTGTTACTATATGCTTACCCCTACTAGCCTCACCTCTTGTGAACCGTTGTGCTCCCTTCTACATAACACAGGTCAGATCTTTTGCTTCCCTGTGGCAACGACCGACCAAGTCCTGCTGCAAGCCAAAAAAACACACACACACACACACACACACACACACACACACACACACACACACACACACAAGATTTTAAAACGGTTCAAAAGGAGCATTATAACCTCTATATATACATCCACACATAATTAATAATTTTTTAATCCTTCTAATTATCACCGTACATATATCCCTCAAGTAACAAAATCCTAAAATCCTTTTAACTATCTGAATATGTATATGTAATCCTATAAACATATCTATAATAATCCAAATTAAAATATATTCAATAATCAAATCATATTTAAATTAACTACATGGCATTATCTAAACATATATTCAAAGTTCTAAAAAAATAATATGTTAGATTATATTTATGTAGCTATTGTAAATATGGCCCATAAGCCCAATAGTGTAGAAAGTATATATATATTGTAATGAGCTCCAATCAATGAAATAAGGCATTATTATTTCCTACATGGTATCAGAGCCTCCCGAAAAATCCTAGCCGTAAAACTCCACAAATAATCCCGTTCTCTCCGCGGCCGATCCGCCGCCCGACATTGTCTGTCTACGCCCGCTCCGGCGCTCGACCCGCGGAAGATCCGCCGCCCGACCTCGTCCATGCTCGCTCCGAAGCCAGATCCGCGGCCGATCCGTCGCCCCGAAGCCCAATCCGGCTCCCGACCCGCGGCAGATCCGCCACCGACCCCGTTCGCGCCCGCTCCGGCGCCCGATCCGCGGCCGATCCGCCGCCCGTCCGGCCGATCCGCCACCCGTCCGACCGATCTGCCTGCTAGTCAGGTCGATCCGCCCGTTCATCCGCCCGATCCGCCTGCTCTCTTGTTCGATCCGACTTCGGCAATGCCTGATGACTATCACACCCCAGAACCGGAATACCAGAGAGCGGGAGAATGACTCAGCCAGTTACGTATTACGGGTAGATGAATACCGTATAATACGATCAATGTTGTCTAACGATGAGGGGGTACATACTACATGAAAGTCTCGCTATGGTCACTCAACATCTATTGTCTCAATCATTCAAACAAGAAGCAATAATAGAAGAACATGTAAGATAAAGCAGTAAGGCGTCCCAAACGTTCAGTAAAAATATTCTTGAGATCTGGCTGTACAAAACATAGCCAGATGATATAGTAAGGTATGCACAATTGTTATCAGCTGCAGTCTGACTTAGTTACAATTAGGTAAAGGTAAGTGTAAGATAGTCCGACTAACATGTCGGTGCCAAACGATAATAAGTAAAGTAAGTAGTAAAACGAGCAGGGAAGCAAGGAACCCACTCGTGTCCTCCTGCGATCATTCCTCTAGTATTAACCATCTTGGAGTTGGAAGTAAGCTGAGTCCTCGGGAGCTGGCTCTAAATCTGGTCATACAAAACCAGAGAGGTTAGACCTCTAATAGCAAGTACCGCAAGGAAGCACGATATGAGGAATTAGAACCAGTGATAAGAGTTAAGAATATGATAAATAGATCTCTGCTTGCTACTGGGGTTCACACAACATCACAACACTTCAAGCCAACTTTCCAACCAAACAAGGACAGAAGTTGACCCGTCATGTCCTGACGTTCTGCTCATCTCAGTAGTTAACAGAGTAGGTACAATACACAAACAAACCAATTTAAACGCCCATACAACTACTACGGCTTGCTACTGTGAGTTTCAAGCTGTCTTGGAAACATGCAATAAGGGATTCCTCAGTTCTTACAATGTACAAGCAAGGTTAGTCTACCCAATAATTAATTGCGTCAATCATGAATTAGACGTGTCCCAGCGGGACGCCCGTCATCAATATACAATAAATATAAACAGATACCACTCCCTACCCATGCGACAGATTTGCAGTATCCGTGGAAACCAGCCGGCATGTCGGGGCACTAATTGTCCCGAGATAGCTGCCATGTAAGAACTCGAGAATCCATTCCCTCCATGGAATAGTTATTTTTATTTAGCTTAGTAGACCCTATGTTAATTAAAATCTCATGCCATGGATCATGATCATTCTGAATGAGTACTCCCGTACAGAGTATGATATGCATAACTCTACAACGATACCAGTGCGGCTAGGTTATAGGTCTTACATAGTGTAATGCAACAATCAAGCCTAGCCACGGAATAATTATGCCTTGACCGTAAGGTACACATGCTGCTTTTGCAGAAAAAAATAGAAGTCAACATGTGTCCATATGCCAATGTTCGATCGGCTAGTCGATCGCGATGGTTCATGGTCCATTCATGAATGTGTCTCATTCAATTCAATAAGACGACTACCCAGTCTTCTAGTTCCAACTAGGAACGCATGATCAATCATTAGTCAAGGTAACAATTAATGTCAATTCGGGACAAGAAATAGCCAAAAGGCGGCAGTAGATGGATGCTCATCTATGCGGCAGGACAAGTGGGTACCCATCTATGCGGCCAGAGTCAAATCAGGATCCCATGCGGCTGGGTCAAATCAGGATCCCATGCGGCAGTAGATGGATGCCCATTTATGCGGCAGGGTCAAATCAGGATCTCATGCGGCACGGGAGCTAAGGGCTATGTCCTATTCGGCCAAGGATCGCCATACGATAAGGGCCAAACGGCCATGCAGCATGCAGCTAGGGGTGCCAGGGGGCATGCGACAAGGCTGCCAAGAGCCATGCGGCAAGAGGAAAACAGGGGCCATACGACAAGGCTGCTGTCACGACCCGCACCCGCTTTTCGGATACGAGACGTGTCCAAGCCAGCCTACGCCGCAGAGTTGGCGGTAGAATGCTGTCAAGCCCGCAAGTAATAAATGCTCAAAATATCACAATTGCTGCTCATTCATATTTCTAAATTTATTACAATATTTACAACATTTATATTTAAAGAAAGTACAAGATTTTATAATTAATGAAATTGAGTACAACTGCTATCTATTTCTAGGTTGACCTCAACATACCCAAGCCTTCCCAATTCTTAGAGTGATCACGGCTAAACATGAAAAATGTTGGTTATCCAGTCAGGATTATAACAAGTACACAAATCGATGACAATGCAAAAACACAATAGAATTAACGAGACATGAAAATAACATATAAGATATAAAAACTGGAAAGAACTGATGACATGGCACGGTAGAGAAGAAAACAAGGAAAAACTAATAAAAGAAATCTATCTAGGTGGTGTAAAATATCATTTTCAACATGTGAACGACTAGGGGTAAATCCGGCTCACTGCACGTGTCGTGTGCAGCTGCTATCATGCAAGAATAGATATTTTGGAGATATTTCTGGGTAGTCCACATGTTTACTAAGATATTTTCCCTCCCGACTACTCCGTGTGACGAGCGTGTCAACAAGCAGCAAGATATATGTATAAATATGAAATGAAAAGACTACTATGAATCGAAAAACAATCAGAAAGTGCACTTGCCTGAGGTCCTTAGCTGGAGAAACCAATAACACTATACCACTCAACGAGCCACAATCAGTCAACACATGTAGAAGTATCCAGATGCTGAAATAAACAGTACCAATATTCTCAGAATAGTCAAATTAGCTAGGATCGCCTGTCCTTAAGTCCAATTCTGGACACAGGGGCAAAATGGTAATTTCGGGCAAAAATGATGTCCGTCATTGGACCCATTTTGCACCGAAAAATATGCCAGAGTTAATGGTCTCTAAAGTCGTCAAACTATATGTCTACGGATCCGGTTATCTGATACGAACCCAACCATATGTCCATAGTTGGATTCCGGCGGGCCGTGCACAAAATCGCCCGTTTAGTGGGACCGTGGGGCCCACAAAACGACGTACGATTCAACTGTCTCAGAATTGGACCAAACTTGGCATACAGGACCAGAAAAATGATACGGTCCTGTTGGCGTAAGTTTCGTCTCGATCTGATAAGCGTGCATGAAGTAATTGGGAAATTTGCACAGAGGCCGATACGGTGAATTTCGACGGATACGTATCAAATTCGTCGCACACACGCGACCAATTTGAATTCCATCAAAGCCCACACGACCACGAAACCATTACGCAGCTTTCTATGCTTTCGGTTTGCGACCATGTCGCCCGGATTGGCGGGACGCACGTCGTGTGGATGAATTTTATTGTTTTTAAAACAGGTTTTCGGCAAACTTCGGGATTTGATTTCTCGACGCTGAGTCGATAAAATCTGATTCTACAAAAAGGGAATCGAAGCCCTATAGGTTGTCTAAAATACTGTTTAATTAGATTTTTAAATTGCTCGATGGTTCGATCAAAATCGGTCTTCCAAATCAAGGTGTTGGGACTGAAAACACGCTCTGTTTTGGCAGTTTTTCGTCGATCTTGGGTTCGATTTCTCGACAGGTATATTACGTATCCTTGTAAACTAATTTATGTACTTGGAAGAGGGTTATATCATGAGCGTACCAGAGTTGACGGATCGCAAAACGATCGAGCGATCGTCGAGAGATCACATCGCGAACTCAGCGCCTTTACCTGCTACTGCTGTTGCTGTTTGCTGTGCGGCCTGGTTTGCCCCGTGTGCGCGCTGGTCCGGCAGCCGACGGCGACCAGTGGCGGCGCCGAGGGTGGCGCACGGTGGCCCTGGTGGTGTGCGCACTTGAGGCGGTGGCGTCGGTGGTTTGGTTTTAGGTTTTGGAGGTTCTCGAGCACTCCTCTGATTGTTCGTTTATAAGGAGGAGTTCGGGAACAGCTCAGTTTCTTGTTCTCGGTTGGGGCTCGTCCTTGGTCTGAGGGGGTTGCATGGGTCGGGCTAGGATTAGAGAGGCTGGGCTGGGCTGCTCCCTTTTCTCTTCTTATTTTATTTATTTCTGTTTTATTAATGCTTTTGTATATCTATATACATATATATACATATATATATGTAAATGCATATATATATATATATATATATATATATATATATATATATATATTCACGTCTATATATACATATATTTAGATATACATTCACATACACACACATATATATTATATACATATATATACCTTTGGTAAAGAATTAAATAATAATAACTAATAATAATAAATAATTTATATATTTAATTACCACAATAATAACAATAATAATAATAATTCTAATAACACTGAAATTAAACCAATATTATATTTCGGTGAACTCATCAAACACACCATTTATTTGACTTCCAGAAATTCGTACAATTATTTTAAAACAACATTTAATAAACTATTAAATATTTAGAAAATATTTGTCAAGTCCTAAAAATAAAATAAGAAATATTTGTACACACATAAAATGTCTACATGGCCGACTTTGGTCCTTCCACATGTCCTCATGGACTTGGGTTTGGTTCGGGTCCAGTTTGGACAGGTTCGGTACAACCGGTTCCCTAAAAACTCAATAATATAATTAATAACAAATAAAATATTCGGTAAGGGTTAAGTCGCAACTTGGCCTGGTTTTCCTAGTTAGGATACTCATAAGGTTTTGCATTCCCCTACCATGGCTAAACACTAGTCAAAGCACGCTACTGCACTATCCGTGCATGATTCCTAGCCGTCTTGTACTCTAATTCCTAACCATGACTAAAATTATCTACCGTAATAATTAACTAAATAATTATTTATAAAATCTACACATCACCATTTAAATCAAAGAAATAAATAAATAAATAAAATTTTAAAATTTCGGGAAGGAAGGCTACAAATCTACCCACCTTAAAAATAATTTTGTCCTCGAAATTCTAACTCATAGACATGCCTAAAATTAAAAAAAAAAAATGAATCCCCTATTACCTCAATCTTCTCAAATTTAATTTCTCCGAAATAATTTATATCCTCCTCCTAGCCATTTTGTAACTACAAATCCTTGAGGACTTCTACCCACCTTTGGTCACACTAATCCTCAAACTAAAATCTTAAAACCTTCTAACTGGTTGCTAACAATCCTACTAACAAATATCTAGGAATATAATATCTATAATCCTCTCCTACCTCTCAAGCATTCCAAAATTTAACAAGCACAAACTTACACAAGTAGCTAAGAAATATTGATAAACTCTAAATAGTATGACCATTCGTCTCTTCGAAATAGGAAGGGATAGAAGATAAGGAAGAATAACCAAGAGCAAATATAAAATTTTCAAGGGCAGTAGAGTGTATCCAATGTTGCAGATAGAAAGAAAGTTTACGAACCTATAGTCTTATTCGTTAGATTGGGCTACTCTAGTCCAGTCACTAGCTAAATCGAAGGACTCTTCGTCTCCTAGAGGGGCTTGCAATCCATGCAATAAATAAATTCCGTTCTCAAAATTTTATCTGAACAAGATTTCATAATGGAACGAAATTTGAAAAATCAAGATTGTGGTCTTAATGGGTTCTCTATTTGGGCATCAGTCGTTGGTTGGATGAACATTGAGTTTCAATCTATATGGATTAAGCAAGATCTCCAATGATAAAACTATTCCTACTAGATTAGGGTAACTTAGAATAGGCTTTAACTCAAGTGGTTGAGCTAGTTGCCAGTCAGGTTGGTTAGCTAGGTCCCTAAAGCTCAAAATGTGCCTTCGGTGACTTTGTGTTTAAGGAGCACATGAGACCTCAAATGGGTGGCATACTAGTGGCATGTGCATAGTGGGCTTCGAGTAGATCACAACCATATATTGGGTCGAAGGAATTAAGTCAAAGTTGAGGCTCTAATAGGAGTCGGGAAGTGTACCGGCATTATGGTAAGGGTTATTGTCACGACCCGCACCCGCTAAAAGGGCACGTGACGTGACGACGCCCAGCCCTCACCGAAAAAATCGACGTGGAACGCTGTAGATTTTCTACTCTAACAACAGTTTATATATAATATCAAAACCTGTCGAGAATATGGTCAACTCCGAACGGAGGACAAGCAATAAATATATATAAGTGCTCAATCACAACTCTAAGATGATAAGTAAAGACTGAAAGATAAAGACAACAAGACAAATAAATATAACCTGTCAAGTCCAGATACAAAATAATATACAAGTCTAAGTCCCAGTCTCTAATACAATCCCAGAATATAATAAAATAACAAGTAGCAAGCTGGAGACAAGGTCCAGTCCAAAATGTCTAACTTAACTAAACTAAGCTAAAGGCTCGTCGGGCGGAGCTAAGCCCTGCTGAACCAAGGTCTCCAAGTCTACGCCCACTACGTCAACCGGACCGTAGTAGGTAGGACAATCCTCTTCGCCACAATCTGTAAAATTTTGTCAACATATCCAGTCAGGATGGAACGAGCACAAATCTTCATAACAGTTCTAGTTAGACGATATTGAAAATGTAGCAGTAAATAGAGAGAATCTACGAGATAAATAATGTGTACATGAATCATGGTAAGGCATATCAAGACTGTAATCTGAATATAAGAACAAAAAAAAACAGTATAAATCATGTACAAGAATCTGGAACTATATCTATGTGAGTTTAGTATTAGTTTCAACATGTGATCGGCTTAGAACTTGATACAATGTTTAGCCTGGCTAATCATATGTGAGTGTATGATTAACACTATACAATGATGATACAATAATATCTGTAGGATATTGATCACATCTCTACGCTAACACCCCCATCCCTGACTAATATAGTGGATCCAGTCATGACACGTCATGATACATATTCTCTGAGAGGGTAGCTAGCCTTCGCAGGAATCGTATCTATACAATGAACAATAAACAATGTAGACTTGCCCAGTGTATACCATATATAGGAGGAATAACATCTTATGACGGGATCCATACAAATATCAATCCGTGTGAACAATGTGTCAAGAGAACAAGGATAATCTGCACTAAATACTAGAAACAAAGACGATATCATAAAACAGAAATATTATCAGAGAATGTACTCGCCTGTACTGTGATGGATAAGTCGACTGAGTCCAAGAACAGTGCCTCGAGGACCTATAGATGGAATAATGTATCAATATAATGGTTTGGAAGTAAAATTAAGTCATACTGAGTCAAAATAGGTCAAGATACGTCAAACTAAGTCAATCTAGGTCAAACAAGGTCAAACTAGATTGTACGGGGTCAGTCTAAGTCATATTAGGTCTAACTGGGTCAACTGGGTCAATACAAGTCAAACGGAATCAATCGGGATCGATTTGAGTCAACAGTTGACTTTTTGGTCAACCGATCAACTCTGGTCAACCGTGGTCAACTGTAGTCAACCCTAGGTCAACTCTAGGTCACTGGTGACTAACAGTTGACTTTCGGTCAACTGCACAAGTCTAATGGAATTTGGGACTAAATTGGGTAAAGTGTTGACCCATAGTTGACTTTTGGCCTAAAAAGTCAACTGTGGTCAACCGGGGTCAAGACTAGGTCTAGACGGCTATTTCTACCCATTACCAACCTATACAACCCATATTCAAGTCCATCTTGGACTTGGGATCTGAAATCTTGGCCGTGGGCCAAATCCCTATTTTACCCTTTTTAAGGGTAAAATTCCACCCTCGGCGATTATCTAGATAGCCTACCTACGCTAGTTATTTTGACCCGATCTCCCTAGGGTAGTAGGGTACTATCCTATAGGTTCGTTATCTACCAAAATACCTAGATAAAGTGGACGTCTAGTCCACCTTACGGCCCGTTGCAGATATCTTGAATATTTCAAGATACGCGCTGACACGGCGCGATACCGGTGCCCTACGACTCCGATTTCCACTCGGGAGCTTACCCACAAAATCTAAATCACGTAACCTAGGCCTATGTCAAGTTTCATCGCGATCCGATGCTCCGGGCTCAATTTCGCCCTCTAACTCGATTTCTAACAAAAGCCCCTTTTTACTCTCGTTCTAATTCTCCTCTTTGATTCTCGATTTTAGTTCTTCTTCTTCTCAACTTCTCTAATCTTCTTCTTCTAATCTTCTTCTCCTCATTTTCTTCTCAACTTCCTATTCTAATTCTTTCCTTTTTCTCCTTTCTCCTTTCCTCTTTCCTCTAATTCCTAAACTTTCTTTCTAACTCCTAAACTTTCTTCTATCTAACCTTCTAATTATCTATCTATACAATATGATATATATATATATATATCTATATCTACTTATATATATACTTATATATATACTAAGGGGGGGGGGGTTAATTGGGCAAATATATACTAAGGGGGGGGGTTTAATTGGGCAAATAGGGGGTGAATTAGGGGGAAAGGAGCTGCCAATGGCAGCTCCTACTGCTGCCATTGCTACTGCTAGCTGCTGCTGCAGCTAGCCCTGCTGCTGCTGCTCTTCCCTTCTTCTCCTACTTCCTCCTTCACTTCACTCCTTCCTCTACTCTCTCTCTATATATCTATACATATATATATATATATATATATATATATATATATATATCTATCTATCTCTATATCTATTTATCTATATATATCCTTATATCTAATCCTCTTCTCCCATCTATATATATATATACACACACACACATCTCTACATATACACACACACACACACATCTCTACATATATACACACACACACACACATATACATATATATATATACATACATATATATATATATAAATACACATATACATCTATATATATCTCCACAACCACACACACAACCACACACACAACCACACCACCACTCTCATTCTCACCCCACCACTCTCTACACACACACACACACACACACACACAAATACATATATACATATAATTTTTCCTATATATATATATATATATATATATATATATATATATATATATATATATATATATATATATATATATATATATATATCATTAACATATAATCACCCTTAATTAATCACTAACCAAAATTCTAGAGAGAACCTACAAAATAGGGGGCAAAGTGTAGAGAATTGAATTCTCTACACTTAATGTAAAGAACCAAAATGAAAAGGAGAAATAAATGAAGGATTGATGACAAACCTAATTGTTGTTGGAGAGAGAGAACTTGGAGAGAAAAGGAAATTTGAGAAAGAGAGAGAGAGCTTGGTGGAGAAGACAAAGGGGGGGGGGACCTCCTAGTCATGGCCGGCCACTTGGTGGGTTGGGATCCAATAGCCCACAACCCATTAACCCTAGTTTGGTTTGTTTTGAAATCGGGTTGGTTCGGTTTGATTCGGTTTGATTCTAAATACAAATTAAGCCTCTAAAATGAGTAATTAAGTCATGAAAATTAGGTTAATAATTTCTAGCCTATTTATGATGGTACATGGGCTAAGCCCAGCTAGTATGGGGGTCCCACTAGGGTCCAGACTACCCGGGTCTCCAAATTGAGTAATTGGATAAAATTCAAACCGACTCAAATAAATTCCTAAAAATCATATAAAATCAAATAAAATTCCTAAAATATTTTAAAACTTGAAAATGATGAAAATACCCCTAATTTGAAAACTGGGGGTGACAAATCTACCCTCCTTAAAAAATTTCGTCCTCGAAATTCAAACGGTCGTACTCTTCTCTAGGTCAAGCACCCAACAATCAAGGTCTACTAAATTTTATCCTAAGTTATATAACATGTAATATAAAACATCAGAACACATGCATGGTTTTAAATCTCTACAGTATCATGTTATTGCAGTCTTCATTAGGGTTTTCTATTTAATCTAGCATGATCATCACATATGCAAACTAAAGGTACTAAGAAAGTAATCATCAATCAATGGGCAGAAAGAACAGGTAAAAGAAAGAGCAAGACCCTACCTCCTAGTCCAATGCGTACAGGATCCTCAACTGTCATCGCAAAAGCTCTGTCCTGGCGGGGTATATCCCGCTGCTGGTGGAGGGCGTGATGCGGTGCCATAGGTGGCCTACCCTGTGCTTCCTGAGCTGCACGGCGATGGTTCGAAGGACAGTCCCTCGCCTGATGCCCCTCGGTGCCACAGTATAGGCACAATCCCAAACGTCTCCTGTAAACCTCCCAGAGATGTCCGGACCTCTTGCAGTAGTGGCAAGTAGGTGCCTGCTGCGTCGGTCCCTGCTGCTGCTGTCGGGGCACCTGCTGAACTGGTGCCCTGATCGAAGCAGGAATCTGCTGCGAGCGTTGCGGAATAGAATGATGCTGGAGTTGAGGACGCTTAGCAGCCCCCGCGCTGCTAGTAGTCCTCGAAAACTGATCACGGTCCCTCTTGGGCTTCAAGCCCAACTCCCTCTCCACCTTCTGCGCCTCCGCGTAAACCTCTGTATATGTCGCATAGAAGGAAGGGATCAGGATCTTGATATCCCATGCCAATTCCTCCCGGAAGCGCTCCGCTCGGATCACCGGATCACTCACCATGTACTCGGCGTATCGGCTCAGCCGGCCGAACTCCGCCGCATACTCCTCTACGGTCATACTGCCCTGCTGCAGGTTCTGGAACTGCCGCACTAGGCCAATCTTGTCCGTAGGGGAAAAGAACTTCTCTCTGAACATGGCCCGAAACTCAGCCCAAGTATGGCCCTCTCCTGCAAGAGCCGGCTCGTTCCGGAACCATGTCCGGGCAATATCTAACAACTGCAACCCAACCGCCTCGACCCTCAGGTCGGCTGCTAGGCGGCAGGCCCCCATCTGGCGCTCGATATCCTCAAGCCAGTCATCAGCATAAATAATGCCCTCTGTCCCCTTGAAATCCCTCGGACCAAGCTTCTTGAAAGCCTGGATATCCCCGATCTTTGGCTGCTGCTGCTGCTGAACCTCCCTCTGTGGAGCCCCACGCTTCACTGCCGCCATAGCCAATCTGTGTGTATCCTCCATGCCCTGGCGCATGGCCTCTGTCTGCCTCAACTGAGCCTCGTGCTGAGCCCGCTGGGACTCAAGCACCTGGTGAAAGAACGCTAGCATCTGCCCCATGTCTGTGGACAGAGGAGGCAATGGAGGAATAGCTCCCATCATTACTGGAGGAGTCCCCTGCTGAGGAGGAAGAATACCCCCGGCAGCTCCCGCTGTAGCCCCTGGCACTATGGGAAGAGCACCCGCAATAGCCCCAGGGACGGTCATCGAGGTAGCTGGAGGAGTACCTCCAAGAGCCCCAACAGAAGTCCCATCAGCCGGGGAAGTGACCGGAGCCTGTCCGCCAGAGGTGGCAGACCTCTCCGTCTCCCCGTGCTCCTCGCCAGGAGAGTGAGTCATAACTATCCTGGAGACAGATTGAAAGGAAGATATCAATATGGCACAAGAAAGATTATATCAAAGGAGGACAGCTAGAATGCATGAATCAATATCAAAGACGGTAAGCAAGATAAGCAAGAAAAGATCCTACTGTGATTGAGTACTCTTAGCCTATAGCCTATCCTAGATACGTACCGCAGGCTCGTAATAGCACTCTAAGTCGAGCGCCACTACGACATCGCACTAATTGCGACTTCAGGACCTGCATGGGCCACCACTAAAATGTGTCACGACCCGCACCCGCTAAAAGGGCACGTGACGTGACGACGCCCAGCCCTCACCGAAAAAATCGGCGTGGAACGCTGTAGATTTTCTACTCTAACAACAGTTTATATATAATATCAAAACCTGTCGAGAATATGGTCAACTTCGAACGGAGGACAAGCAATGAATATATATAAGTGCTCAATCACAACTCTAAGATGATAAGTAAAGACTGAAAGATAAAGACAACAAGACAAATAAATATAACCTGTCAAGTCCAGATACAAAATAATATACAAGTCTAAGTCCCAGTCTCTAATACAATCCCAGAATATAATAAAATAACAAGTAGCAAGCTGGAGACAAGGTCCAGTCCAAAATGTCTAACCTAACTAAACTAAGCTAAAGGCTCGTCGGGCGGAGCTAAGCCCTGCTGAACCAAGGTCTCCAAGTTTACGCCCACTACGTCAACCGGACCGTAGTAGGTAGGACAATCCTCCTCGCCACAATCTGTAAAATTTTGTCAACATATCCAGTCAGGATGGAACGAGCACAAATCTCCATAACAGTTCTAGTTAGACGATATTGAAAATGTAGCACTAAATAGAGAGAATCTACGAGATAAATAATATGTACATGAATCATGGTAAGGCATATCAAGACTGTAATCTGAATGTAAGAACAAAGAAAAATAGTATAAATCATGTACAAGAATCTGGAACTATATCTATGTGAGTTTAGTATTAGTTTCAACATGTGATCGGCTTAGAACTTGATACAATGTTTGGCCTGGCTAATCATACGTGAGTGTATGATTAATACTATACAATGATGATACAATAATATCTGTGGGGTATTGATCACATCTCTACGCTAACACCCCCATCCCTGACTAATATAGTGGATCCAATCATGACACGTCATGATACATATTCTCTGAGAGGGTAGCTAGCCTTCGCAAGAATCGTATCTATACAATGAACAATAAACAATGTAGACTTGCCCAGTGTATACCATATATAGGAGGAATAACATCTTATGACGGAATCCAGACAAATATCAATCCGTGTGAACAATGTGTCAAGAGAACAAGGATAATCTGCACTAAATACTAGAAACAAAGACGATATCATAAAACAGAAATATTATCAGAGAATGTACTCGCCTGTACTGTGATGGATAAGTCGACTGAGTCCAAGAACAGTGCCTCGAGGACCTATAGATGGAATAATGTATCAATATAATGGTTTGGAAGTAAAATTAAGTCATACTGAGTCAAAATAGGTCAAGACACGTCAAACTAAGTCAATCTAGGTCAAACAAGGTCAAACTAGATTGTACGGGGTCAATCTAAGTCATATTAGGTCTAACTGGGTCAATACAAGTCAAACGGAATCAATCGGGATCGATTTGAGTCAACAGTTGACTTTTTGGTCAACCGGTCAACTCTGGTCAATCGTGGTCAACTGTGGTCAACCCTAGGGCAACTCTAGGTCACTGGTGACTAACAGTTGACTTTCAGTCAACTGCACAAGTCTAATGGAATTTGGGACTAAATTGGGTAAAGTGTTGACCCATAGTTGACTTTTGGTCTAAAAAGTCAACCGTGGTCAACCGGGGTCAAGACTAGGTCTAGACGGCTATTTCTACCCATTACCAACCTATACAACCCATATCCAAGTCCATCTTGGACTTGGGATCTGAAATCTTGGCCGTGGGCCAAATCCCTATTTTACCCTTTTTAAGGGTAAAATTCCACCCACGGCGATTATCTAGATAGCCTACCTACGCTAGTTATTTTAACCCGATCTCCCTAGGGTAGTAGGGTACTATCCTATAGATTCGTTATCTACCAAAATACCTAGATAAAGTGGACGTCTAGTCCACCTTACGGCCCGTTGCAGATATCTTGAATATTTCAAGATACGCGCTGACACGGCGCGATACCGGCGCCCTACGACTCCGATTTCCACTCGGGAGGTTACCCGCAAAATCTAAATCACGTAACCTAGGCCTATGTCAAGTTTCATCGCGATCCGATGCTCCGGGCTCAATTTCGCCCTCTAACTCGATTTCTAACAAAAGCCCCTTTTTACTCTCGTTCTAATTCTCCTCTTTGATTCTCGATTTTAGTTCTTCTTCTTCTCAACTTCTCTAATCTTCTTCTCCTCATTTTCTTCTCAACTTTCTATTCTAATTCTTTCCTTTTTCTCCTTTCCTCTTTCCTCTAATTCCTAAACTTTCTTTCTAACTCCTAAACTTTCTTCTATCTAACCTTCTAATTATCTATCTATACAATACGATATATATATACATATCTATATCTACTTATATATATACTTATATATATACTAGGGGGGGGGTTAATTGGGCAAATAGGGGGTGAATTGGGGGGAAAGGAGCTGCCAATGGCATCTCCTACTGCTGCCATTGCTACTGCTAGCTGCTGCTGCAGCTAGCCCTGCTGCTGCTGCTGCTCTTCCCTTCTTCTCCTACTTCCTCCTTCACTTCACTCCTTCCTCTACTCTCTCTCTATATATATCTATACATATATATATATATCTATCTATCTATCTCTATATCTATTTATCTATATATATATCCTTATATCTAATCCTCTTCACCCATCTATATATATATATACACACACACACATCTCTACATATATACACACACACACACATATACATATATATACATACATATATATATATAAATACACATATACATCTATATATATATCTCCACAACCACACACACAACCACACACACAACCACACCACCACTCTCATTCTCACCCCACCACTCTCTACACACACACACACAAATACATATATACATATAATTTTTCCTATATATATATATCTATACATACACACATATATATATATATATATATATATATATATACCATTAACATATAATCATCCTTAATTAATCACTAACCAAAATTCTAGAGAGAACCTACAAAATAGGGGGCAAAGTGTAGAGAATTGAATTCTCTACACTTAATGTAAAGAACCAAAATGAAAAGGAGAAATAAATGAAGGATTGATGACAAACCTAATTGTTGTTGGAGAGAGAGAACTTGGAGAGAAAAAGAAATTTGAGAAAGAGAGAGAGAGCTTGGTGGAGAAGACAAAGGGGGGGGGATCTCCTAGTCATGGCCGGCCACTTGGGCTATTGGGTTGGGATCCAATAGCCCACAACCCATTAACCCTAGTTTGGTTTGTTTTGAAATCGGGTTGGTTCGGTTTGATTCGGTTTGATTCTAAATACAAATTAAACCTCTAAAATGACTAATTAAGTCATGGAAATTAGGTTAATAATTTCTAGCCTATTTATGATGGTACATGGGCTAAGCCCAGCTAGTATGGGGGTCCTACTAGGGTCCAGACTACCCGAGTCTCCAAATTGAGTCCGAATTGGATAAAATTCAAACCGACTCAAATAAATTCCTAAAAATCATATAAAATCAAATAAAATTCCTAAAATATTTTAAAACTTGAAAATGACGAAAATACCCCTAATTTGAAAACTGGGGGTGACAGTTATAGCTAGTCCTTTTGTCCTGAAAGTCGTACCACAAAAATAGAGTACAAGGGGACGGGTTTGAGTGGAACATGATATACCTAGATGAAGGTGGACTCGTCTAGATCTTGCATATGAAATTTGTTGGAAGGTAACAGTTGGTCTCGTGCTCCGAATATTAATGGCATGGCCGGGGACACGAAATGATCTAAATGGAAAGTGGGAGTCCATGGGGCACTAATTATCATCCTCATGGAAATTATCGGTAATCCTCGTATACTCCAAAATTTTGGGAGACTCACAACAATCGGTCTCTTGAGAATAGGTAGTCTCCTAGGTTGGCATTTGATCAAGAGAAAAATTTGAATCATTCTCGGACTCCAATGACTTGAAGATCAAGATAGTAGATTTAGTGTCGAAGGGAGGACGAGTAACTCAATCACATGGCTGGCCGATGGTAGCTACACTTATATATACAACTATCATAGCCACGGAGATACTCTGTATTCTATTTACCAATCATGAGCTTTCATCTTTCCAAATCGGTGGAAGACAAAATAATAAAGAGTTCAAGGGAGATGCCACTGAATACAATTTCGTGGTTCAAAAGGCGAATGCATAATTCAAGAGGAATTGTCAAAGCAATCGTGGATGAGATCCTGGATACCTCTATATCTCAATCCACGTAGGGTAATTAAATAAAAAGTGAACCAAATGCATCATGGTTGATCAGACCGTGATACAATGATTCTGATTAGACAATATGTTAGCGGGTGTCCCCAATAAACATATGTCTTGAATCAAGCTTGATAAAAGAGTAAGCTTGCAAAAACTAGGCTGTAATTGCAGCGTTGGTCAAGATAGTCAAAATATAAGTACGCAAGATTTTTGGAAAGGAGGCACAAGTAGTTCGAGTTTTGTGAGAATCAAAATCTAACTCGAGATTCGTACACGAATAACAGAATCAGAAATTACAAACTAATTCTTTACAGCAAAATAGGATTTTTAAAACAGGCAATTCTAACTTATGATATAAGATTTATATTTAATAAAGCAACAGAAAATTAAACAGTTTTATCAAAATTAATACCTCGGTTTTAGGCAAGTCTAACATACCAAGCGAATATTATATCCACATTGGATCATATTGTCATATCAAAAGTAATAGTGTACCTATAGGGATCCAGCAAGCAATCTAAATTTAATGATTCTAAATTGCATGGCCTATCTAACAACCTTAACTACCCAATCGGTCAATTTAAACAAGGGACTCCTAGTCCTAGTCATTCTCATAAATCAATTTAATCCTAGTTTGTGAATGAGAATTTCCTGGTCGCAGGCTCGCAATGGTACGACTAACTTGAGTACCATCACGAGTTCGCATAATTTGCAAAGACTGACCTGCATGGGCCACCACAAAAACTTGTCATGACCCGCACCCGCTTTTCGGATATGAGACGTGTCCAAGTCAGCCTACGTCGCAGAGTCGACGGTAGAACGGTGTCAAGCCCGCAAGTAATAAATGCTCAAAATATCACAATTGCTGCTCATTCACATTTCTAAATTTATTATAATATTTACAACATTTATATTTAAAGAAAGTACAAGATTTTATAATTAATGCAATTGAGTACAACTGCTATCTATTTCTAGGTTGACCTCAGCATACCCAAGCCTTCCCAATGCTAAGAGTGATCGCGGCTAAACTTGAAAAATGTTGGTTATCCAGTCAGAATTGGAACAAGTATACAAACTGACGACAATGCGAAAACACAATAGAATTAACGAGACATGAAAATAACATATAAGATATAAAAACTGGAAAGAACTGATGACATGGCACGATAGAGAAGAAAACAAGGAAAAACTAATAAAAGACATCTATCTAGGTGGTGTAAAATATCATTTTCAACATGTGAACGGCTAGGGAGTAAATCCGGCTCACTGTACGTGTCCTATGCAGCTGCTATCATGCAAGAATAGACATTTTGGGGATATTTCTGGGTAGTCCACATGTTTACTAAGATATTTTCCCTCCCGACTACTCCGTGTGACGAGCGTGTCAACAAGCAGCAAGATATATGTATAAACATAAAATAAAAAGACTACTATGAATCGAAAAGCAATCAGAAAGTGCACTTGCCTGAGGTCCTTAGCTGGAGAAACCAATAACACTATACCACTCAACGAGCCACAATCAGTCAACACATGCAGAAGTATCCAGATGCTGAAATAAATAGTACCAACGTTCTCAGAATAGTCAAATTAGCTAGGATCGCCTGTCCTTAAGTGCAATTCTGGATACAGGGGCAAAACAGTAATTTTGAGCAAAAACGATGTCCGCCGTTGGACCCGCTTTGTACCGAAAAGCGTGTCAGAGTCAATGGTCTCTAAAGTTGTCAAACTATATGTCTACGAATCTGATTTTTCGATACAAACCCAACCATATGTCCAGAGTTGGATTCCGGCGGGCCGTGCACAAAATCGCCCGTTGAGTGGGACCGTGGGGCCCGCAAAACGACGTACGATTCAACTGTCTCAAAATTGGACCAAACTTGGCATACAGGACCAGAAAAATGATACGGTCCTGTTGGCGCAAGTTTTGTCTCGATCTGATTAGCGTGCATGAAGTAATTAGGAAATTTGTACAGAGGCCGATACGGTAAATTTTGACAGATACGCATCAAATTCGTCGCGCCCACGCGACCAATTTGAATTTCGTCAAAGCCCACACGACCACAAAAAGATTACACAGCTTTCAATGCTTTCAGTTTGCGACCACGTCTCCCGGAGTGGCGGGACGCACGTCGTGTGGATGAATTTTATTGTTTTTAAAACAGGTTTTCGGCAAACTTCGGGATTTGATTTCTCGACGCTGAGTCGACGAAATCCGATTCTACAAAAAGGGAATCGAAGCATTATAGGTTGTCTAAAATACTGTTTAATTAGATTTTTAAATTGCTCGATGGTTCGACCGAAATTGGTCTTCCAAATCAAGGTGTTGGGACTGAAAACACGCTCTGTTTTGGCAGTTTTTCGTCGATCTTGGGTTCAATTTCTCGACAGGTATATTACGTATCCTTGTAAACTAATTCATGTACTTGGAAGAGGGTTATATCGTGAGCGTACCAGAGTTGATGGATCGCAAAACGATCGAGCGATCGTCGAGAGATCACATCGCGAACTCAGCACCTTCACCTGCTACTGCTGTTGCTGTTTGCTGTACGGCCTGGTTTGCTCCGCGTGCGCGCTGGTCCGGCGGCCGACAGCGGCTTGTGGCGGTGTCGAGGGTGGCACGCGGTGGCCTTGGTGGTGCGTGCACTTGAGGCAGTGGCGTCGGTGGTTTGGTTTTAGGGTTTGGAGGTTCTCGAGCACTCCTCTGATTGTTCGTTTATAAGGGGGAGTTCGGGAACAGCTCAGTTTCCTGTTCTCGGTTGGGGCTCGTCCTTGGGCTGAGGGGGTTGCATGGGTCGGGCTAGGATTAGAGAGGCTGGGCTGGGCTGCTCCCTTTTCTCTTCTTATTTTATTTATTTCTGTTTTATTAATGCTTTTGTATATCTATATACATATATATATATATATATATATATATATATATATATATATATATATATATATATATATACATACATACATATATATATTTATCTATTCACATCTATATATACATATATTTAGATATACATTCACATACACACATATATATTATATACATATATATACCTTTGGTAAAGAATTAAATAATAATAACTAATAATAATAAATAATTTATATATTTAATTACCACAATAATAACAATAATAATAATAATTCTAATAACACTGAAATTAAACCAATATTATATTTCTGTGAACTCATCAAACACACCATTTATTTGACTTCCAGAAATTCGTACAATCATTCTAAAACAACATTTAATAAACTATTAAATATTTAGAAAATATTTGTCAAGTCCTAAAAATAAAATAAGAAATATTTGTACACACATAAAATGTCTACATGGCCGACTTTGGTCCTTCCACATGTCCTCGTGGACTTGGGTTTGGTTCGGCTCCAGTTTGGACAGGTTCGGTACAACCGGGTTCCCTAAAAACTCAATAATATAATTAAATAACAAATAAAATATTCGATAAGGGTTAATTCGCAACTTGGCCTGGTTTTCCTAGTTAGGATACTCATAAGGTTTTGCATTCCCCTACCATGGCTAAACACTAGTCAAAGCACGCTACTGCACTATCCGTGGCATGATTCCTAGCCGTCTGTACTCTAATTCCTAACCATGACTAAAATTATCTACCGTAATAATTAACTAAATAATGATTTATAAAATCTACACGTCACCATTTAAATCAAATAAATAAATAAAATTTTTAAAATTCCGGGAAGGGAGGCTACAGCTGCCAAGAGCCATACGACAAGGAGGAAACAGGGGCCACGCGGCAAGGCTGCCAAGAGCCATGCTGCAAGCAGCCACGCGGTAAAGGCCTATGCGGCATGCTACCATGCGGCACACGACTAAAGGGATAACGCGGCAAGGAGGGAGCCGCATGAAGACTGGAGTACCTATGCGGCCAAAGAGGAGCCGCATGGGACCTTACCGTATGAAAAGGCCATGCGGGAAGCACTGTTCTTCTTCTCCAACTTTTTCGATAAGAAGAACCTGGGAAGTTGGGGGTCCCGGACTTCACAACCTTCAATCGAAACCCAAATCTGGACTTTCATAGGTCAAACTAGGGTAGAATAAAATTCTCTACAACATAGAACAACTAGATTTTGAAAACAAAGAAGTTTGATTGGTCAAAACCAAGAAGAACCGAAAGTAACATAAACTCAGATCTACAAAAATACACCCATGAAAACTAAAAACTCTAAGTTCTAAAGAGACAAAAAATCAAGTAAGGAAGAGAATGGAACAATAATACTTGAGATCCATCATGAAGCAAGTTATACTTGCCTAAGCTCTCTAGGTTGGTGTGAGAGAAATGGAGGATGAAGAAGAAGTAAATGAGAGTAATGAAGAGAGAGAAAAGTAAAGGGGTCAAAATATCAAGCCTAAGTCAAAATTTCTACCACCATTCCTTTCTACAAGATCTAGGCCATCCACCCCTTATCATGATGAACCCAGCTAAACCAAGTTGGTTCAACATGAACAAAATAAACCAAAAGCTTAAGCAAAAGTAGAAAATAAAATACAGAAAATTAACTAGCATAAAATTACAGAATAAATTAAAGAAATTAAATACAGAACAAATACGTGATAAATATTAAATAAATACATTCAAGCAGTACACGTATTAAGATACGTATTCTGGGAACGGGGAGTGACATCTCTACCCTCCTTAGAAAAATTTCGTCCTCGGAATTTTAAATCCAAGCAGGATAGAAACATCAGAGCTAAACTAATCCAAGTACAAGCAATATGAGCAAGCAGTCATCTTACAATATCAATAGCAAGTAATATATCTATATTTATCCATCTACGACATCAAACAATTCTATTCATAGGGTGATAAGCATGAGGAATTAAGATAATCAAGGTACACGAAAAAAGATATACCTTGTGAGTCAAATAGGTGCGGATACCGTGATTGGACATCATCCTCACGTTTCCACGTTGACTCTCCTAAGGAGTGATGACCCCAAGCAACACGGACAAGGCTAATTGTTCGGTTCTTGAGTATCTTCTCCCTTCGGTCCAAAATGGACACAGGCTGCTCCTCGTAAGACAGGTTGGTACCCACAACCAGCTCAGAATGATCGAGGATATGGCTTGGGTCAGATACATACCTATGCAACTGAGATACATGAAACACATCATGCATCTCTCGTAACGAAGGTGGAAGGGACAAACGATAAGCAACATCGCCTACCCTATCGAGGATAGCAAATGGGCCTACGTATCACGGACACAACTTTCCGCGAACGTAAAATCTAATGACCCCACGGGTAGATGAGATCCGCAAGAGCACATGGTCCCCAACAGAAAATTCTAGCGGCCTACGATGCTGGTCTGTCCAATGACGATGTCGATCTTGCGTAACTCGAAGTTGCTCTCTAATTCCCTTAACCACTTCAACCGTCTGAACAATCATCTCTGGGCATAACATCTTCCTCTCTCCGATATCATCCCATGTCTGTGGCGACCTACACTTCTTACCATATAGTGCTTCGAATGGCGCCATCTGGATACTGGCTTGATAACTGTTATTGTACGAGAATTTGACTAAGTGCAGGTGACTCTTCCTAGACCCTCCAAAATCTAGGGTGCAAGCTCGTAACATATCTTCTAAAGTCTGAATTGTTCTTTCTGATTGTCCGTCTGTCTGTGGGTGGTAGGCCATACTAAATCTTAACTTGGTACCCAGGCTATGATGTAGACTCTTCCAAAAATGTGATGTAAAACGTGTATCTCTATCTGATACAATACTGACAGGGACCCCATGCTGCCTGACTATCTGCTGCATATACAACTCTGCCAACTTCTCTGTAGATTGCCCTACTATAAAAGTAAGAAAATGTGCCACCTTCGTAAGCCGATCCACTATCACCCAAATAGCATCCTTACCATTTGGTGATCTCGGTAAACCGGTCACAAAATCTATTGTGATATGTTCCCACTTCCATTTTGGGATAGAAAGCGGTTGTAATAATCCAGCTGACCTTTGTTGTTCTGCCTTCACCTGCTGACATATTAAGCAACGAAAAACGAATCTAGCTATCTTTTTCTTCATTCCGTTCCACCAGAAGTGCTGCTTGATATCTTGGTACATTTTTGTCCCTCCAGGGTGTATAGAATACTGAGAACTGTGGGCTTCTTCCATAACCTCATGTCTGATATCTCCACTTGGCACACATAGACGTGATCCAAATCTAAGTATACCATCTTCGTGAATTTTTATCTCCTTCTTGAGTCCTGACTCACATTCTGTCCTAAGCTTCTGAATCCTTGGGTCCTGTGCCTGAGCTGCCTTGATCCCGTATACTAAGTCGGATTGAACTCATAGACTTGCTAGAATTCCTACATCACTAGAAAGTATAACCTCGATGCCCATCTCCTGAAGATCTTCTAAAATATGTTTTTGTGATGTCAATATAAATGTGCCACCTCTTCTGCTAAGAGAATCTGCTACCACGTTAGCCTTGCCTGGATGATACTGAAGCTCCACGTCTTAATCCTTGATCAACTCTAACCATCTTCTTTATCTCATGTTCAGTTCCTTCTGAGTAAAGATATACTTCAGACTTTTGTGGTACATGTCCACTCGATCACCGTACAAGTAATGCCTCCATAGCTTCAAATCAAATACTACTGCCGCTAACTCCAAGTCATGAGTCGGATAATTCTTCTCGTGGTCTCGAAGTTGCCTAGATGCATACGCTATCACCTTTCCATGTTGCATTAGGACACACCCAAGTCTCTTTCCTGACGTATCACAATATACAGTAAAACCTCCGGGTCCAACCGGTAATATAAGAATAGGTGCCGATATCAACTTTTGCTTCAAATTCTCAAATGATGTCAGGCATTCTGCCGACCAGACGAATAGCACATCCTTTCGTGTCAAGCGGATCATGGGTGCTGAGTGCCTTGCAAAGTTTGATATGAACCTTCTGTAATATCCTGCCAATCCCAAGAAACTTCGCACATCTGCTACGGTTTTAGGCATTGGCCAACTTTCTACTGCTTCTACTTTCTTAGGATCTACTGCCACTCCTGTCCCTGATATGATGTGCCCTAAAAATGAAATGCGGTCTGACCAAAACTCACATTTGCTGAGCTTGGCGTATAACTGGTTCTCTTTCAGAACCTGTAACACTTTCTTGAGGTGATCTTCATGCTCTTCTTCACTAGCTGAGTATACGAGAATGTCATCTAGAAACACAACAATAGATTGATATAAGTACGGCATAAAGATGCGGTTCATCAAATCCATAAATATTGCTGGAGCATTGGTCAAACCAAACGGTATAACTAGGAATTCGAAATGCCCGTACTTCGACCTGAATGCTGTCTTAGAAATATCCTCTTCTCGAACTCTAACTTGATGATACCCCGACCGAAGATCTATCTTGGAGAAAACTCTTGCTCTGCTCAACCGATCAAACAAGTCGTCGATCCTTGGTAGTGGGTACTTGTTCTTTACTGTTGCCGTATTGAGCTTTCTGTAGTCAATGCACAATCTTGATGACCCATCCTTCTTCCCTATAAGTACCACTGGTGCTGCCCATGGTGACTCACTGTCTCGAGTAAACTTCTTCGTCTTTAGTTCCTCTACGTGCTGATATACCTTGGCCTGCTCTGAATCCGACATTCTATAAACTCTATCCGATATCGATTTAGTTCCAGGTGCTAATTCTATACTGAACTCAATATCTCTAATGGGTGATAGACCTGAAAGTTCCTCGGGAAACACGTCAATCAACTCTTCAACTATCTTTGGAACTTGAACTTCTTCCATTGCCGCTACTATTCCTTCTTCTTGTTGAGTTGCCACTGATCTGACTAAGGTAAATCGCTCCATGCCTGGAATACTAAAAGATACACTCCCTCTACGACAATCTATTGTGGCACAACTGTCTTTCAGCCAGTCCATGCCTAGGATAACGTCGAAATTCCTTATAGGAAATTTTATCAACCTGACGGGTAAGAAACGCCCGCACACTACAACTCTACATGCTAGAATAACTCTACTAACTCCTACGAGCCCATTACCAATGAGTATATTCAACCTCCCTGGCAATGCTTCGAATTCTATTCCTAGTCGTGTCGCAAATTGTGCAGATATAAATGAGTGTGATGCTCCTGAATCAAACAATGCTACTGCAGGATATGAGGCGACGAGAATGTTACCTGCTACAACATCTTTCGATGCCAATGCCTCTTCCAAGGACATATTGAATGCCTGTCCTCGACCTCCTTGTTGGTTCCCATGCTGCGGCCTAGCCTGGTGCTGTTGCTGGCCTCTACCTTGGTGATGCTGGGGTGGCCTATATTGTTGTTACTGCATCGGCGGTCCCTGCTGCCGAAACATCTGAGGCTGTGACATCAACGGACGTTGTGCCAATGGTCTCACCGCTACCGCTGGTCCTTGGTACTGGCTTGCCCCTGGTGCTGGCAGAGCAGGTAATTGTTGTACTGGTCCTCCTGACCTCGAATTCATAGGACAGGTGGAAACCCGATGATCTGGACTTCCACATATCAAACACTGTCTGTTCAATGCCCGACACACATCTCTAGTATGCTCGGCCTTCCCAAAATAAGTGCAGCCCGTTGGGGGTTGCTGGTTCTTCCTCTGTTGCTATTGTTGCCTTGTTGGGGGTACTGGTCCTCGCATTGCCACATCGTGAATGCGAATGCCAGAGGGTTGTGCTGTAACTCGGGGCGCTGCTCCCCCTCCTCCTTTAATCTGATTGTGAGATCTCTTCTGACCTCCAGTCCTAGATGTGATCCTCTGGATGGTGATCTCGTGCCTTCGGGTTGCCGTCAATACCTCATCAAAAGTCTGGTAGTTGTGCCCCTCTATCAATTGCAAGAGTTCAAGATGAAACCCTTACTGAAACCTTATAGCCCTCTGGCTCTCTGTTGCTACCATCTCCGGGGTGAACCTACTCAGTCTGCAGAACTCTGCTGCATAAGCATCCACTATCTTGCCAGCCTGCTTGAGGTTGATAAACTTCTGTTGTATCTCAAACTTGTAGGAACGAAATCGTAAAGCAGAATACTCTAGGGGGGAGGGTGAATAGAGTTGGCAGCGGAATAATGCTAATTAAAATTGTTAGCAGCAAGATCACAGAATAATAATCACAACTAAATAATGTAAAGGCAGAGATAAGAAAGCAAACGCAAAGACAGCGATGTATACTGGTTTCCCTCTGTTGAGGACTAGTCCATTCGGTAGAACTCTTGCTACCAGTTGAATCCACTATTGGCAAAACCGCAAGTTTTCTTACGAAGTCCTTGCAACTTCTATAACGCGAGCTTTGATACGAAGAACTCGTCCAACTTCAATTTTGAAGAGTTGAATCTTCTATCAAGCCTCTGATTACAATCACTCTGAAACTTCTAGACCGCACCGCACTGGCAAATCGACTAGAGGATTGTAACCGGCTTGGGATCTGAAATTTGAAGCTCGAGAAAAACTCTTTGGAAGACTGAAAGCTTTTTAGAAGAGAGAAGATTGAAAGTGAATGAGTGAGTTAAAATGATCAAAATCCTTCTCTATTTATAGGAGTTCCAAAGACAGAATTCTGGCAGAATTCGGGCAGAACTCGATGAGAAAATCTCGGTCAAATCCGCAACTGCAGGAGGACCAAGTTCCAAGGAATTCAAAAACAAAACGGCCACTAACCGAACTCTGGCCGAACTCTGGCCGAGTTCTGTCAGGGTTAGGTTAGGGTTTTAAAATTAGTTTTTGGGGAATTTTGAAAACCTTTTTGAAGCTTTTGTAAATACGAATATTTTACAAAACTAAGGACATTTTAAAAGCAGTTTGAAATCTTTTTGGAATAGCCTATTTGCCAGTACGACTCGGTGTACAAAGTATTCCTAGACTCAAATAAAATGAAAAATACATTGCTCAAAGAAATACAGACTTGAACAGGCAAACAGTTCTTCGGTCTTGAACTGTGTAGATAGCTGTTCTTGATCATGTCCAAGAGTCCGAGATATCCTGACTAGCTTCATATATCGAGACAGAGTTTGATCAATGATTAAAATTAGTTTGACCATATGACCAATGGGCCAACAATCTCCCCCATTTTGATAATTGACAAACTATGAATGATATAACATCTAAGCTTGAAATAAAATCAAAAATAGTACAATTGTTCATGTCCTGCATGCATTGTCTCAAAAGAAAGATGTTAAGATCTTATTTCTCCCCCGTTGTCACTTAGCAAAATAATTGCAAAAGAGAAAAACTCCCCCGCAATCAATGCATAAGAAACAAACAGTGAAGAAACACATAATAAAAATTTATAAAAATTATGACAGATGGTAAAAAATAATATCACAGGCATGTATTTGTCTCAGGCAGTTTATAATATAACAGAGAATTAATACAACAGTGAGAATAATAGAGAATTATGTCACAGGCAGTTTAAAATATAGAAGCAAATAAAGATGCTATAAATAAATAAACTGATGTGAAAAATAAACTACAAAATCCATAAAGATGAAATGATGTGCAAGAAACATCAGTAAAGTATCCAGTACAAGTCTGCTAAAAAAAAGCTAAAAAGATAGAAACTTGGAATGTCGGAGCATTTCCAAGTATACAATAGATAATGTCTAAGTCTCAAAAATCAACTAATATATCACATCTCCTCCTCCTCCTCATCATCATCATCATCAGCATGACCGACATGTCCAGAAGGACCAGCTGCAGAGGTACCAGCTCCAGAAGGGTGACGAGGAGCACCAGTGTAAAACTCACCGACATAGTCTCGAGGAGCACGGTCAGAACGGTACCAATCATATGCGTTACCAGGCTGAAAGTAGGCATGAACAGCCTCATCCTCACAGCGGTAACCAGAGAAGGCTGGATCTCTAGGAATAGAACCGACAGAATGTCCAGTCTGAACAAATCGGAGATCAGCGAAAGAATTTGCTATCGCCTGATAACTAATGACATCGCAGAACTCACGCTCGCGAGCCATATCCGTCATCGAGACGTGCAAATCAAAAATATGCTGGTGTATGCCTTCAAAGGTCATGGCATACTGCTTAGTAGGTGGAGGAGGTGGAGCAGTAGGAGGAACAGTAGGAGGAGCAGCAGCAGTCATACTACGACGAGATAACTTCAGAAACTTGGGCTCAGGGTCTTGAGTACAAGTTGACAAATCAATATCAAAATGCTGGAAGATGCATGGGAGAATCAACGCATAAGAGAGATTTCTATCTCTTGCACGACAATGTCCCATCATCTGGATAATGGTCTTAGGGGCAGAAAATGGAATCCCCTTAAGAATGTGATACATAGCAGATAATTCAAGAGATGTCACATCATCCTTTGAAGTAGACTTCGGAAGGAGAGTGGAGTAGATGATGTGGTACAATTCATAATTAAACAAGTTCAAGTTGTTTGCCTTGAACTTTCCAGAGCGAACTCGATCAGGTGCACAGAGTTCAGCTTTGAAACTAGCAAGTGTCGTGCTGTCGGGAAAATCAAATTCAGTGATATCAACAAGCGGTGCACCTTCATTAGATAAACCAAAGATTTCCGCTAAGAGGACATCATTGAACTCGATGTCTAGTCCGCCAACACGAGTACTTATGTTAAACGTGTTTAATATGATATTGTAGTAGAACAGTCTAATAGCATTAGTTGCTACCGGGAAACAAAGTTTAACAACGTGTTGTAACCCTAATGCCTTAAAATATTGGCGGTGTTCTAGAAACACAGTCCATTTGATAGGAGCGCCTGTGCATATGGATCGCATGGAAAAGTCTCCATACCACAGAAGGGCTTGATCTAGGGTTTGAAAGTAAAATCCATCGAACGCGCCATCGCTAGATTGGACTGGCGAAAAGAGGAAATCCGTGGGTGGATTCGAAAATGATCCTTCCTCACTAGGATTGGTCATCTTCTTCCTCTTGAAGGGGTTAAATCCCTTAGGTGCCATTGTACAATAAAGTAAAATGCACGAAATTGAAAGGAGAAGAAATATGAAGTTATACCCCCCGAGATTCGAGTATGTTGAAGAGAACAACGAACTCCGCACGAATCCAAAATTTGGATGGATTTCACCACGTAGATAGGGAGAAATGGAGTGGTGAAGAACTAGGGTTAGGGGGCTCTCGCGCGGCTGCTGTTGCTGTGATGGTGGTGTTTAGAAGCAATGAAAAAGAAAGGCTCTCGGGTTCTGGTTATATAGCCAGATACCTTCAACCGAGCTCGGGCCGAATTCGGTTCGAAGTCTGGCCGAATTCGCCTGGGGTTGGTTTGGAACACTTTCTTTTTCATTGGCTCATTTAAAAGATTTAATTCAAAGATTAGTAATTTTAACATTCAATTAATATAATTAATATTATTTTATAGATTAAATATCGTTACACAGCGACTGTCTCAGATTAGCTGTAGGAGTACTGTCCCAGCTGGCGGAGGTTCACCGGGGAACTCTTAAATACCGCTTCGCTTCAACCGTAGTTGTGGTGACAGACAGACTTTTTATTGGCTTGTCTCTAACACAATTTTTGTGTATTGAAATAAAATTATAAAATAAAATTAATTAACATTATTGACATCCAAAATTCCTAATTCTCGACGTAAATAATTGAAACGATCTTCTGCTAGAGGTTTTGTGAAAATATCAGCTAATTGATTCTCAGTATCTATGTACACAAGGTTAATATCTCTATTTTGATGATGATCTCTAAGAAAATGATGTCGAATCTCGATATGCTTAGTACGAGAATGACATACTGGATTCTTAGTCAAATTAATAGTGCTCGTGTTATCACAGAAAATGGAAATGTGTGTGTAAAATAAATCATAGTCTTCTAAGGTTTGTTTCATCCACAAAATCTGAGCACAACAACGTCCTGCGACGATATACTCAACCTCTGTTGTTGATAGGGCTACAGAATTTTGCTTTTTACTAAACCATGAGACTAAAGCCTTGTCTAAGAAATGACATGTGCCACTGGTACTTTTTCTATCAACTTTGTATCCAGCAAAATCTGTATCCGAGTAACCAATAAGGTCAAAGGACTTAGTTTTGGGATACCATAAGCCAACAGAAGAAGTGCCCTTAAGGTATAAAAAGATACGCTTAACTGCGCACAGATGTGATTCCTTTGGATTAGCTTGAAAACGTGCACATATGCAAACACTAAACATCATATCTGGACGACTAGCAGTTAAATAAAGCAAACTACTGATCATACCTCGATACTTACGTGTGTCGACTGGCTTGCCTTGTTCATCAATATCAAGCTTTGTTGAAGTTGCCAACGGAGTGCCAATAGGTTTGACATTGTCCAGATCAAACTTCTTTAGCAAATATTTTGTGTACTTGGCTTGATTTATGAATGTCCTATTGTCAGTTTGTTTGATTTACAGTCCGAGAAAGAATTTCAGCTCTCCCATCATGCTCATCTCAAACTCATTCTGCATACACTTAGAGAATTCTTGACACAGAGATTCATCAGTAGATCTAAATATTATATCATCAACATAGACTTGTATTAAGAGAAGCTTTCTATTAAAAGACTTAAGAAAAAGTGTATTGTCAACCTTGCCTTTTGAAAAACCGTTGTCAAGTAAAAAAGAGCTTAGACGATCGTACCAAGCACGAGGGGCTTGTTTTAAACCGTATAAAGCTTTCTTCAACTTGAAAACATGATCAGGGTTTTTAAAATCTGTGAAACCTGGAGGTTGTGATACAAAAACTTATTCTTTTATAAAACCATTTAAAAATGCACTCATGACATCCATTTGAAATAATTTGAAATTATAAAAATATGCAAATGTACATAACATACGAATGGATTCTAATCTCGCAACTGGGGCATAAGCCTCATCGTAGTCGATACCTTCTTCCTGATTGTATCCTTGAGCTACGAGTCGAGCCTTATTACGAGTCACTAAGCCATTCTCGTTCAGTTTATTTCGGAATACCCAACGGGTGCCAATGACCGGATGATCAATAGGCTTGGGAACAAGTTCCCAAACTTGATTTCGTTCAAATTGGTTTAATTCCTCTTGCATAGCATCTATCCAAAAACTATCACTACATGCTTCATCAATAGTTTTGGGTTCTAGCTGTGAAATGAATGCAACACTAGAAATAATATCTCTACTGGATGTACGAGTACTTACACCTTTGGTAATATCACCAATTACCAAATCCTTTGGATGATCAGCCGTAATTTTTAATCTTTTCGGCATACTCTGAAGGTAGCTGGTTCCTGGATCTTCTCTAGGAGGATCAGCTAGTGCCGAGCTTGGTTGAGAATCAGCTGTTGTTGAGCTTGGTACAGTTAGATTTTCGTCATTGTTATCGATAATCATTTGATTCAGTTCATCAAAAGTGACGTTGATTGACTCTTCGATGATCATAGTTTGTTTGTTGAAGACTCTGTATCCTTTGCTCTTGGCCGCATAACCTAAAAATATACCTTTATCGGCCTTTTCGTTAAACTTTCCCAAATTGTCTTTTGTATTAAGAATAAAGCATTTACAAGCAAATATTCTAAAATATGAAACTGATAGAATTCTATCAAACCATAACTCAAATGGAGTCTTCTTCGATTTGGGTCGAATTAGAACTCTATTGAGAACAAAACAAGCTATATTGACAGCTTTATCCCAAAAATATTTGGGTAGACAAAACTGGTTTAACATTACTCTGGCCATTTCGGATAGAGTTCTGTTCTTACGTTTCACAACTCTATTTTGTTGTGGAGTCCTAGGACAGGAGAACTCGTGTACAAAACCGTATGTGTCACAAAATTGCTCAAACTCTGCATTCTCGAATTCGCCACCATGATCGCTTCTAATACGAGTGATCATGTAACCTTTTTCATTCTGTACTTTCTTGCAAAAGGCGACAAATTCAGACAATGCATCATTCTAGCGTGTCAAGAAGTATACCCACGTGTATCTAGAGTAATCATCTACAATTACAAAAGCATATAACTTACCTCCGAGGCTAGCAACTCTACTAGGCCCAAATAAGTCCATATGTAGCAATTATAGAGGTCTAGTAGTACATACTGCGTTTGCTGACTTGAATGTGGATCTGGTAGCTTTGTTCTTTTCACATTGGCTGCATACCGAATCCTTCTTGAATGTTATGTCCGGTAAACCGCGTACTATCTTCTTCGTGGATAATCTTGAGATTGTGTCCATATTTGCGTGACCGAGTCTCATATGCCACAGATGACTCTCATCACTTTTAACCATTAAGCATCTACCTGAAATGTTAGTTTTTTCCAACAAATAGAAAACATATATGTTGTCTTTCCTGATACCTTGAAAGATAGTACTACCAGTTGAGCTATCAACTATAGTACATTTGTCTTTGCTAAAGTTGATGCCATAACCATGATCAGCTAGATGACTTATGCTGAGTAGATTATGTTTCAACTCGATAACCAGACAGACATCCTTAATCACAGGATAGGAAGACTTACCAACATCACCGATACCAATGATATACCCTTTCAAGTTGTTACCGAAGGAGACATAACCTTCCTTCTTTTTCTTCGACAATGTTGCAAATAATGTAGCGTCACCGGTCATATGCCGTGAACAACCGCTGTCGAGAATCCATTTGCTTTTAGCATGTGAAAGGTGTTCCACCTACAAAACAGTTTGCAGATGAAACTTTTGGTACCCATTTCTTGTAGGGTCCTGAAATGTTAGCTTTTGGTATCCATGCATAAATATTTAAATCAACAAGCTTTTTGATTCTACATACAGAAGAAATATGACCAATGTGGCCACAATAATGACATTGTGCATGTTTAGTGTTGAAAGCTGAGTGATGTTGTCACGCCCCAGTACCGAAATACGGAGGCGGACTAGGCCAGCTACTCCATATGAGGTACGTAACGTCATACAGCGATCATGGCTGTCGAGAGACTAGAGGGTACATGCTACAATTAAGTCTCCTATGGTCCCACAGAGTTCTATGTCTCAATCAATCAAATCACATCAGCAAATAAATGAACATTAAAGATAAAGCAGTAAGGCGTCCCCGACGCTTCATCAAAATGATCATGAGAGACTAGCTTTATAATTTAGCTATCTCAGAGAGTCAGGAGTACAAAATTATACACAGCTGCAGTCTGTTTAATTACAATTATGTACTGACACAAAATATCGAGTAATCCAGCTAACAGATGCCGGTGGCTAAACGCCGCAAAGGTATAAACAGGAGTGGTGGAGAAGAAACCCACTCGAGTCCCCGAACCGCCATGCTCCTAGTATGCACCATAGATGTCAGGAAGGAAGATCGTGTCCTCAGGCTCTGCTACGGGATCTGGCCAAACAAAACCAGCGGGGTCAGCCCCGAATAGCAAGTACCGCTAAAGAGGCACAAGAGTTAAGATTAAAAACCCAGTTAAATAGAATGATTGATAATAGTAATACTTATGCTACCATTATAGGGTAACGCCACATCCTCGAACCCATATGGCACCCTTACAACCAAGCAAGGACAAAAGGTGCCGCATGGAGTCGGGACGCGTCGTATTCTATAACTTTCGCATAAGTTAAAGGGTATAAACAATAAAATCTTCTGATCGTGACTTCGGTCGACAGCCTATCGTAGCACAATAACCAACCCAACAATCAAACAAGAACATGGGTTGGATCATGCACCATGATAGACCATGTTCCTCAGTCATTCACAGAAGTAGCACTTCACAACCAGAATAAGTCTTCCGTTCATAACTTCGGTCCACAGCCTGTCATAGTACGATAACCAACCCAACAATCAAACAAGAACATGGGTTGGATCACGTACCATGACAGTCCGCTTCCCTCAGTTATTCACGGAAGGTAATAGGATACAAGCAAGTCGTTTTCACGACCAATCAAGTCTACGAGTTTCTAGTGGGACGAGGTTATCCTCGCATCATGTTATTTAGAAATCCTCAGATCGTATCTTTCCAGCAAGGCTAGCCAAACCAGAGGTTCGCGTAGACAGGTATGATTGAGCACAGGTCCCTCGTAAGGCCACCTTGCTAAAACATATAATATATAGCAGGAATTAATCGGATACAGTCATCCACTCGTTGCAGGTGACACAGTATCCGTGGAGACCAGCCGGCGCGTCAAGACAGTATCTCAAGGCGGCTGGTGTAACACAATCTCGGGATTTTCCCTCCCCATGCATCTAGTATATTTAGTTGCCTAATTTAACCCTAGGTGAAATCTTGGACTTTCATACTGTGGCCTGCATGATTATCCTCCTAAAGTCGTACTTTAGTACGAGTACCCCAAAGAGGATCCATGTCAATCAGTACGTCATCATGTTCTACCCTCCTTAGTGTAATGCATCATTGCAAATACGCCACGTGGAGTTACGAGTCATTTGTCGAGCATGAACAAGAACTGGGACATTCAGGTACATATATCAGGTAGGAACACTTTGTTCTCTCGGGTCACATTAGTGCTCATATCATGCTCGGGACAAAAGGCGTAAGGATATAAAATGGGCATATAATATATAAATAATAATAATAATAATATGGTAACAAGATAGGGCACAAAAGTCCATACGGCTCAAAGGGAGTGAGTCCATGCGGCTGGGTCAATACAGGTTCATGCGGCTGGGACTGCACGCTCATGCGGCTCAAGGAGCCCAAGGCGCATGTGGCTGGAAAGGCGGGTTTATGCGGACGAAGGGGTGTCGGCTTATGCGGCTGCGAAGGGAGCAATCGCCAGGCGGCCGGGGTTCAACAGCATATGCGGCTATGATCAGACGAAGTCCTATACGGCTGAGCATGGGCGATACATATGCAGCTGGATGATGGATGGGCCTTATGCGGCCCAAAAACAGTAGCGCATATGCGGCTCAATTACTTGCCGCATGAAGATTCATGCGGTCAAGTACTCAAGCAAGTCTTATGCGGCTAGGAAGAACTTTTCATGCGGCTGAGCTCGAACGAGTCTCATGCGGCTAGAAAGGCCATGCGGCCAGAGACTTGCCGCATGAGGATTCATGCGGTCAAGTACTGCTCTTCTTCTCCACTTGTCCGAGAAGAGGAGCCAAGCAACCATGGCTTCCAGACTACACAAAACCTTCATCCGGAGCCCAAATCGGAACTTTCTTAGGTCAAAATGGGGTAGAACGAGATCCTCTTCAACATGGAACCATCAAAACTAGGAAATAACAAGATTAAGTAGATCAAAATCCAAGAAATCTGAAAATAAAGTAAACCTAGATCTACAAAAATCAAAGCTTCAAAATGGAAACTTCCAAGTTCTAAACTAGTATAGGTTGAGGAGAAGAACATGTTTTGGCAAATAGTTTTGTAAGAAATCATTGACAAAATTATGGATCCATCTCTTGAGCAAGTTGGTACTTGCCTTGGTTGATGGAGGAAGTATTTGGTTGGTGGAGGAAATAAATGAGGGGAGAGAGAATGAGATGAGTTGTATTTATAACCTTGAACCCAAGGGTTCATGATGAACCAAAGGGTTCATGATGAACCATGGGTGAACCAAAAATAGGTTTCCCAAATGAGCCAAAACTGTAGGCCCAAATGCAGAAAATAAATTACGAAATATTATTTTGGAAGATGCATGGAGAAATACAACATAATAAATATAGTATAAATATAAGTTAAATACAATTTATCGGTTTACGTATTAAAATACGTATTCCAGGATTGGGGAGTGACATCTCTACCCTTCTTAGAAAAATTCCGTCCTCGAAATTCCAGCCAAGATAGGATAGTGAAATCAGGGCAAGCAAGGCTCAATCATATACAAGTTAACTATCATAGCAGTTATTATCATACATCACAAAGTGCAAAACAAGCAGGTGCAGATAAGCATGGAATCGTGTCAATAAGATGCAAAAATATACCTTATTAGTCAAATAAATGCGGATACCGAGATCTGATCTCGTCCTCGCGCTCCCAGGTTGACTCTTCCGGAGAGTGATGGTTCCAAGAAACACAGACAAGGCTTATCGTCCGATTCTTGAGTACCTTCTCTCGCCGGTCTAAAATAGATACGGGTTGTTCCTCGTAAGTTAGGTCGGTACCAACGACTAACTCAGAATGATCGAGGACATGACTCAGATCCGGGACATACCCACGTAATTGGAACACATGAAACACATCATGTATGCCAGTTAACGAAGGCGGAAGGGCAAGTCGTTAAGCCACATCGCCTACCCGAGCGAGAATCTTAAAAGGACCAACGTATCTTGGACTAAGCTTTCCTCGGGTTCTAAATCTGATGATACCCCGAGTAGGCGAAATCCGCAGAAACACTTGGTCGCCAACTCTGAACTCTAGAGGCCTACGATGCTGATCTGCCCAATGACGATGTCGGTCCTGTGCAACTCGAAGGCGCTCTCTGACCAACTTAACTATCTCCACAGTCTGCATGATCATCTCTGGCCCCAACAACTTCCGTTCTCCGACGTCGTCCCATGCCAAAGGGGACCTGCACTTCCTTTCGTACAATGCTTCGAACGGGGCCATCTGAATGCTAGCCTGATAGCTGTTGTTATAGGAGAACTCCACTAGATGAAGGTGATCCTCCCAAGATCCGCCAAAATCCAAGGTACACGCCCGTAGCATATCTTCTAACGTCTGAATGGTTCTTTCTGATTGCCCGTCAGTTTGTGGATGATAAGCAGTACTGAATCTTAACTTGGTTCCCAAACTTTGGTGTAAGCTCCGCCAAAAATGGGAAGTAAACCGCGTATCCCGATCTGATACTATACTAACTGGAACACCGTGCTGCCTTACTATCTGCTTCATGTATATTTCTGCTAGCTGTTCAGTAGTCTGTCCAACTCGGAAGGGAAGGAAATGAGCGACCTTCGTGAGCCGATCTACTATTACCCAGACTGCATTCTTGCCAGCCGGGGATCTAGGTAAACCGGTCACAAAATCCATCGTGATGTGCTCCCATTTTCATTCTGGGATAGAAAGCGGCTGTAGCAATCCTGCTGGTCTCTGCTGCTCGACTTTCACCTGCTGACATACCAGACACTTGGATACAAATCTCGCTCTCTCTTTTCATGCCATTCTACCAAAAGTACTGCCTGATATTTCGATACATCTTCGTTCCTCCTGGATGAATGGAGTAAATAGAACTATGAGCTTCGGACATAACTTTTTGCCGAAGGTCTCCACTCGGTACACAGAGTCTGTTTCCAAGCCTGAGCGTACCATCTTCTTGAATCACTAACTCCTTCCTACGGCCTGATTCACACTCCGATCGCAACTTCTGAATCTGTGGATCTCCTGCTTGTGCTGCCCTTATCCTCTCTACTAAGGTTGACTGAATCTGCATACTGGTCATTCTTCCTATATCCCTTGGCAAAACTACTTCGATTCCCATACTCTGAAGGTCTTCTAAAATATGCTTCTGCGAGGTCAAGATAAAGGCACTGTCTCTCCTACTCAGTGCATCTGCAACTATATTCGCCTTGCCTGGATGATACTGAAGATCTAAGTCAAAATCCTTCAGTAGTTCTAACCATCTTCTTTGCCTCATGTTCAAATCTCGCTGCATGAACACATATTTCAAACTCTTATGATCAGTATAGATCTCTACCCGATCCCCGTACAAATAGTGCTTCCACAACTTGAGTGAAAACACCACAGCTGCTAACTCCAAATCGTGAGTCGGATAATTCTTCTCATGGTCTCGAAGCTGCCGAGACGTATATGCTATCACCTTTTCGTGCTGCATCAATACACATCCAAGACCCTTCCCAGATGCGTCACAATATACTGTAAAGCCTCCCGCTCCTACCGGAAGCGTCAAGATCGGGGCTGAGATCAACCTCTTCTTCAATTCTTCAAATGATGCCTGACATCTAGCTGACCAAACAAACTCTACGTCCTTGTGCGTCAAACGCGTTAAGGGCGCAGAGATCCTGGTAAAGTCCGCCACGAACCTTCTGTAGTAACCAGCTAACCCTAAGAAACTTCGCACTTCTGCAACCGTTCTCGGGACTGGCCAATGCTCTACGGCCTTAATCTTCTTCGGATCCACTGACACTCCTGCCCCAGAAATTACATGCCCCAGGAACGAAATGTGATCTAACCAGAATTCACACTTGTCGAGCTTCGCATAAAGTTGATGCTCCCTCAATGTCTGCAAGACAGTCCCAAGATGTTTTTCATGTTCCTTTTCACTGCTGGAATAGACAAGAATGTCATCTATGAACACCACCACAAATTTATCCAAATATGGCAGAAAGATGCGGTTCATTAAATCCATGAATACTGCGGGGGCGTTGGTTAGTCCAAAGGGCATTACTAAAAACTCATAGTGCCCGTATCTAGATCTGAATGCTGTCTTCGGTATGTCTTGCTCCCGGACTCTTACTTGATAGTATCCCGACCGAAGATCGATCTTGGAAAAGACACTGGCCTTGCTTAACTGGTCAAACAGGTCATCAATCCTTGGTAGCGGGTACTTATTCTTCACTGTTACTGCATTCAGCTTACGGTAGTCGATGCACATCCTTGTCGACCCATCCTTCTTGGGAACTAGAATCACTGGCACGGTCCAGGGCGATTTACTGTCTCGGATGAATCCCTTAGACTTCAACTCTTCCTCATGTTGATACAACTTATCCTGTTCTGACGGCGACATTCTGTAAACTCTGTCTGCAATAGGCCTCGTTCCAGGGTTCAACTCAATACTAAATTCTACCTCTCTGACTGGGGGTATCCCTGGGAGCTCATCAGGAAAGACGTCGAAAAAAATCTTCGACCACTCTCAGAATCTGTCCTGGCTCTGACACTGCTGCTGAGATGACGCCTCCGGCCTGATTCTTCAAGGTTCGAGTAAAGATGAACTGCTCCATCCCAGGAACGCTGAATATGACCCTACCTCCTCTACAATCAATTGTCGCATGACTGTCTCTCAACCAGTCCATGCCAAGAACGACATCAAAATTCCCCATAGGGAATTCAATCAATGATGCGGGCAGTAAATGCCCACACACCTCCACCGGACATGAAAAGCGTATTCTGCTAACTTCTACGAGCCCATTGCCGGTGAGTATATCCATCCTCTCCGGCAATGCCTCAAACTCTAATCCAATCCGTGTAGCATATTGTGCAGAGATGAATGAATGAGTAGCGCCTGAATCAAATAATGCTACAGCAGGAAATGAGGTGACGAGAATTTTATCTGCCACCACGTCACTAGACGCTAGAGCCTCTCCCAAGGTCAATGTGAGAGCCTGGCCCCGCGGAGCCCCTTGTTGCGGCCTTCATCGACCATGCTGTTGCTGCCTCTGAGGGCCTTCGGCTTCCTGTGCCTGGCGGAACATCTGAGCCTGCGTTGGTAGACGCTGGGCTAGGGGCCTTACTGCTAATACTGGCCCTCCACTCGGGGTTGCCACTGGAGCTGGCAATGCTGGAAACTGCTGAGCTGGCCCTCCTGGCCTCTGTATCATAGGACAAGTGGAGATACGGTGGTATGAACTACCACACCTCAAGCATAAGCCATTCGCTGACCGACACACCTCCCTCGTGTGCCCTGTCTTCCCACAGAATGTACAGCCCTGGGGTGCTCCCTGACGCTGTTGCTGGTTTCTCGACTGCTGATGCCGAACTGGCGCTGTATTAGTTGACACGACCGTCCTCCGCGGCGCTCCTGCATCATGAATACGTACACCGGGTGCTGGTGCCGATGTTCGCTGCATTGCTCCTCCTCCAACCTGGAAATGAGATCTCTTCTGACCTCCTGCCCTCGATGCCAACCTCTGCTGGGTAAGCTCGTGCCTCCGGGCTGCCGTCAAGACAGCGTCAAACGTCTGGTAGTCGTGTCCCTCCACAAGCTGTAGTAGTTCCAAATGAAGTCCCTGCTGGAACCTCATAGCTTTCTCTGGCTCCGTTGCCACCATTGCTGGTGCAAAACGGCACAATCTGCAGAACTCTGCTGCATACCCATCTACGGTCTTGCCTGCTTACTTGAGACTGATAAACTTCTGCTGGAGCTCATATCGAGCTACTACGCCAAAATACTTGGCCTTGAATCTGTCACTGAAGGTGGTCCAACGAACAGGGCGTCTTATACCAACTTCTTCTGATGCCCACCAGTCGCGGGCAAGATCCTGAAGTACCAGTTTGACCTGATCAACCTTCTCATCATCTGGAACCTTGGCTGCCACAAGAACGGCTTCGATGTCTTGAATCTATGCATCCGCAGTGATGGCATCCTCCGTGCCATCAAAATACCTCGGGTTCAAGCGACGGAACCTTCCTGATGCTCCCAAGTCAACCCCGGCACTCCTCTCAAGAGCTAACTGAACCCTTTGGTTCAGCAACACGTTCTGCTCCTGCTGCCGAGTCTGTTGCTGTTGGTTAGTGACAAAAAACCCCCGAATGATCTCCAGGAGTGCTACGGCATCTGGTACTGCCGTCGCTGCTGGTGCTGCAGGAGTTTCAATAACCTGTGGCTGCACTGCCTCTGGTTCTATTTCTGCTCGTGCCTGTACTGGAGAAGGTTCTCTCCCCTGTTGTTGCCCAGTCGAGCCATGCTCTTGCTGCTCTTCCTCATGGGCCTCTCCCGCTACTGAGAATGAAGCACCCCTATAGAGAAGAATATAAGATTATCAAGTCCGGATGAGGAAGATTTCGAGGATGCAAGTCAGGTTAGAGATCGAGGCAAGGACAGAGAATTCGAAACAGAATTTCAAGGGGAACAAGTTTTGATTGAGACTCCTAATAATTTGCAATACCCCACAAGTCTGAAAATCAGACCTGTATGGGCCACCACTAAAACACGCCCCAGTACTGAAATACGGAGGCGGACTAGGCTAGCTACTCCATATGAGGTACGTAACGTCATACAACGATCGTGGCTGTCGAGAGACTAGGGGGTACATGCTACAATCAAGTCTCCTATGGTCCTACAGAGTTCTATGTCTCAATCAATCAAATCACATCAGCAAATAAATGAACATTAAAGATAAAGCAGTAAGGCGTCCCCGACGCTTCATCAAAATGATCATGAGAGACTAGCTTTATAATTTAGCTATCTCAGAGAGTCAGGAGTATAAAATTATACACAGCTGCAGTCTGTTTAATTACAATTATGTACTGACACAAAATATCGAGTAATCCGGCTAACAGATGCCGGTGGCTAAATGCCGCAAAGGTATAAACAGGAGTGGTGGAGAAGAAACCCACTCGAGTCCCCGAACCGCCATGCTCCTAGTATGCACCATGGATGTCAGGGAGGAAGATCGTGTCCTCAGGCTCTGCTACGGGATCTGGCCAAACAAAACCAGCGGGGTCAGCCCCGAATAGCAAGTACCGCCAAAGAGGCACAAGAGTTAAGATTAAAAACCCAATTAAATAGAATGATTGATAATAGTAATACTTATGCTACCATTATAGGGTAACGCCACATCCTCGAACCCATATGGCACCCTTACAACCAAGCAAGGACAAAAGGTACCGCATGGAGTCGGGACGCGTCGTACTCTATAACTTTTGCATAAGTTAAAGGGTATAAACAATAAAATCTCCTGATCGTGACTTCGGTCGACAGCCTATCGTAGCACAATAACCAACCCAACAATCAAACAAGAACATGGGTTGGATCATGCACCATGATAGACCATGTTCCTCAGTCATTCACAGAAGTAGCACTTCACAACCAGAATAAGTCTTCCGTTCATAACTTCGGTCCACAGCCTGTCATAGTACGATAACCAACCCAACAATCAAACAAGAACATGGGTTGGATCACGTACCATGACAGTCCGCTTCCCTCAGTTATTCACGGAAGGTAATAGGATACAAGCAAGTCATTTTCACGGCCAATCAAGTCTACGAGTTTCTAGTGGGACGAGGTTATCCTCGCATCATGTTATTTAGAAATCCTCAGATCGTATCTTTCCAGCAAGGCTAGCCAACCCAAGGGTTCGCGTAGACAGGTATGATTGAGCATAGGTCCCTCGTAAGGCCACCTTGCTAAAATATATAATATATAGCAGGAATTAATCGGATACAGTCATCCACTCGTTGCAGGTGACACAGTATCCGTGGAGACCAGCCGGCGCGTCAAGACAGTATCTCAAGGCGGCTGGTGTAACACGATCTCGGGATTTTGCCCTCCCCATGCATCTAGTATATTTAGTTGCCTAATTTAACCCTAGGTGAAATCTTGGACTTTCATACTGTGGCCTGCATGATTATCCTCCTAAAGTCGTACTTTAGTACGAGTACCCCAAAGAGGATCCATGTCAATCAGTACGTCAACATGTTCTACCCTCCTTAGTGTAATGCATCATTGCAAATACGCCACGTGGAGTTATGAGTCATTTGTCGAGCATGAACAAGAACTGGGACATTCAGGTACATGTATCAGGTAGGAACACTTTGTTCTCCGGGGTCACATTAGTGCTCATATCATGCTCGGAACAAAAGGCGTAAGGATATAAAATGGGCATATAATATATAAATAATAATAATAATAATAAGGTAACAAGATAGGGCACAAAAGTCTATGCGGCTCAAAGGGAGTGAGTCCATGCGACTGGGTCAATACAGGTTCATGCGGCTGGGACTGCACGCTCATGCGGCTCAAGGAGCCAAAGGCGCATGCGGCTGGAAAGGCGGGTTTATGCGGACGATGGGGTGTCGGCTTATGCGGCTGCGAAGGAAGCAATCGCCAGGCGGCCGGGGTTCAACAGCATATGCGGCTATGATCAGACGAAGTCCTATGCGGCTGAGCATGGGCGATACATATGCGGCTGGATGATGGATGGGCCTTATGCGGCCCAAAAACAGTAGCGCATATGCGGCTCAATTACTTGCCGCATGAAGATTCATGCGGTCAAGTACTCAAGCAAGTCTTATGCGGCTAGGAAGAACTTTCCATACGGCTGAGCTCGAACGAGTCTCATGCGGCTGGAAAGGCCATGCGGCCAGAGACTTGCTGCATGAGGATTCGTGCGGTCAAGTACTGCTCTTCTTCTCCACTTGTCCGAGAAGAGGAGCCAAGCAACCATGGCTTCCAGACTACACAAAACCTTCATCCGGAGCCCAAATCGGAACTTCCTTAGGTCAAAATGGGGTAGAACGAGATCCTCTTCAACATGGAACCATCAAAACTAGGAAATAACAAGATTAAGTAGATCAAAACACAAGAAATCCGAAAATAAAGTAAACCTAGATATACAAAAATTAAAGCTTCAAAATGGAAACTTCCAAGTTCTAAACTAGTATAGGTTGAGGAGAAGAACATGTTTTGGCAAATAGTTTTGTAAGAAATCATTGACAAAATTATGGATCCATCTCTTGAGCAAGTTGGTACTTGCCTTGGTTGATGGAGGAAGTATTTGGTTGGTGGAGGAAATAAATGAGGGGAGAGAAAATGAGATGAGTTGTATTTATAACCTTGAACCCAAGGGTTCATGATGAACCAAAGGGTTCATGATGAACCATGGGTGAACCAAAAATAGGTTTCCCAAATGAGCCAAAACTGTAGGCCCAAATGCAGAAAATAAATTACGAAATAATATTTTGGAAGATGCATGGAGAAATACAACATAATAAATATAGTATAAATATAAGTTAAATACAATTTATCGGTTTACGTATTAAAATACGTATTCCAGGATTGGGGAGTGACAGATGTGCACGGTTGGTAGGTTTAGGTTTTCTAGTATAGAAGAAAGCATACCTATAATCCTGTTTGGGCTTAACCTTTTGGGGTAAAGGTTTGATAGGGTTAGTTCTGACAGTGTTTGGCTTGGGAATGTTTCGATTATTCGGTAAGTGACACGTGTTAGGGTAGGAAGCAGCAGTCTCAGGCTGTTTTCTTAACCTAATTTCCAATCTTTTGGAAGTGTCATACAACTTAGTATAGTCAGAAGTGAGTGCTTCCATTCTGACTTGTGCACTTTGAAGACTTTTCTTCTCTTTAGAAAGTTTTTTTTCAGTTGGTCAATAACCTTGTCTTTATCTTCAGATGACTTGGTAGTCTCGTGTAATAAGAGCTTAATAGAGGAAAGCTCACCAGACTCACTAACATTATTTCTAACCTCAGCTAGTAGGTTGGTAAGTCTTCCTATTTCACCTTTGTACTCTTTGAGTACCTTTTTATAGGTCTGATATTTGCTACGCAGTTTTCTGTAATCACTTATCAGTTCACTGAAGGCATCTCCTAATTGCTCAAAGGTGAAGTCATCATATGTATCAACTACAGGTTCAGAGAGTACCTGATCGGATGCCATAAACATACATTTGCAGCGTCTTCTGATTGTTCATCTTCTGAGTCGCTGGCTTCACTTTCATGCCATATGCTGGTGTTGGCATATCTCCGAGATATTGATCTCTTCAGGTTCCCTTTCTCATACCTGTTGCTCTTTTTGCTTAATGATGAGTTTATAGGACAATCCTTCTTCATGTGTCCCTTCTTCTTGCAGCCGTAGCAGACAGCATCATCTTGATACCAGTTATTGCTACTATTATTTTCTTTGGATTTCTTCTCATATCTCATGAATCTTTTGAATTTCCTTGCTAGGAGTGCTTGATCTTCAGCATCAGATTCACTGCTGTCTGAATCACCTTCAGCAGCTTTTCTGTGCTGTAGCTCCCCTTCCCGAAAATTTTGAAATATTTAAAATATTATTTTATTGCTTATTTTAGATTTTATAAATAATTAATCATTGGCTTATTAAAAATTTGTTATTGTATTATTACTTCGTTGAGGTTGTATAATATTAACATTATTATTGTGGTTATTAAAATATCCATTATTTACTACTATTAGAATTACCAATATTATTTCGTTAACAAAAAGATATGTGTAAATTTATAAATGTATAATATATAAGTGTCGGTATATATATATATATATTTTTTTTTTTTTTTTTTTTTTCGGTATATATATATATATATATATATATATATATATATATATATATATATATATATATATATATATATGTATAGATGTATATATTATAGGTAAAAGTATTTGTGTATGTATATAAAAAATATATGTATACGTGTATAGGTGTAAGTAATATAAATATATATCATATATATACATATATATATATGGTTGTGTGTGTATATGCATATATATGGGTCATTTTAAATATATGAAAAGATTTTGTGAATAAATGATTATATGAATAATATAGGAATATATACATGTATACATAGATGTATATATGTATATATAGATTTTTTTATATATGAAAGAAAGAAAAAGAAATAGAAGAATAAATAACCCAGTCATTTGAGTTCTGTAATCAAACTGATCCAGCAAATAGAATTAGAGAAGATAGAGCACCCCATTGGAGCCAGCGCAGCAAGCAAGGCCCCAAGCCTGACCCCCTTAAGTTACTAGTTTGCTAGTAACAAACGCACCCCAACCAGCATAGCTCTCGGCCTCGGCTTGAACCCCGACCCCCACGAGTACTTAGCAGCAGAGGCTCTTAGAACCCGAGCCCACCTAAACGTTTCCCCGACCCCCTCCCTTACGCGAAGAGCAGCCCCCACCCTAAACTAATTTCCCACAGGAGCCCAACAACCCGAGAAGGACTTCACCTATGCATATATATGCGTAAACGTTAGGAATCGAGGGAGACAAACAGAACTGCCGCGAGAAAACAAACCCTAGCGCCGCCACCCACCTGGGCGCGCCTCAGCGGGCGCACGCACCGCCCTGGGCGCGCCGTCGACCGGCCGGGCCGTCGGACCAGCGCGCGCATGCCGGGTCAGCGCGCAAAAGCAGCGGCTAGTGCAGTCCGCCGAGGTATTTTCGCCGTGCGTTTTCTTCGCGCACGCTCGACTAATCGTCGAGCCATTTTCTTTGGTATGCTTCTAACCTTACCATCTTCGTTTCGATCCCATTAGCTAGATTTACTTTGCATGACACGCGCCACGAACCGAGTCCGAAGATTGACGAAATCCTGTCCAAAACAGGACGTAAAGTTTAGTCCAAACACCCTAGTTCGCGGCCAGTTTTCGCCCAAACCATGCATGATTTCGAAAATCCATTTGAAGGCAAATTTTGACAACATATACTAGATGGAAACCCAGTTTATAGATTTATTTTTCATCAATTATATCGCTGTTAAATTAACTTCAAAGTTAGAGAAAAATCTGTTTTAAAAACTTAGAAATCGCTCCACACGACGTCCGTCCCGCCATTTCGGACGACGTGGTCGCGTACCGAAAACATTAAAAGCTGCGTAACGGCTTCGTGGTCGTGTGTGCTTTGACGGAATTCAAATTGGTCGCGTGTGCGCGACGAATTCGACGCGTATCCGTCGAAATCACCCCGTATCCGTCCAATGCAAATTCGGTCATAACTTCGTGCACGCTCGTCAGATCGAGACGAAACTTGCGCCAGCAGAACCGTATCGTTTTTCTGGTCCTGTATGCCAAGTTTGGTCCAATTCTGAGATAGTTGAAATCGACATCGTTTTGCGGGCCCCGCGGTTCCACTCAATGGGCGATTTTGTACACGGCCCGCCGAAATCCAACTCTGGACATACGGTTGGGTTCGTATCGGAAAACTGGATCCGTAGACATGTAGTTTGATGACTTTAGAGACCGTTGACTCTGGCACGCTTTTCGGTGCAAAACGGGTCTAACGGCGGATATCGTTTTTGCCCGAAATTACCGTTTTGCTCCTGTGTCCAGAATTGGACTTAAGGACAGGCAATCCTAGCTAATTTGACTATTCTGAGAATGTTGGTACTATTTATTTCAGCATCCGGAGACTTCTACATGTGTTGACTGATTGTGGCTCATCTAGTGGTATATTGTTATTGGTTTCTCCAGCTAAGGACCTCAGGCAAGTGCACTTTCTGATTGCTTTTCGATTCATAGTAGTCTTTTCATTTCATGTCTATACATATATCTTGCTGCTTGTTGACACGCTCGTCACACGGAGTAGTCGGGAGGGGAAATATCTTAGTATACATGTGGACTACCCAAAAATATCCCCAAAATGTCTATTCTTGAACGATAGCTGTTGCACACGACACGTGCAGTATGCCGGATTTTACCCCCTAGCCGTCCACATGTTGAAACGGATATTTCACACCACTTAGTTAGATGTCTTTTATTAGCTTTTCCTTGTTTATTTCTCTATCGTGCTATGACATCACTTTATCTTACAGTTTTCATTTCTCATATGTTATTTTCATGTCTTGATAATTCTATTGTGTTTTGCACTGCCGTCGGTTTGTGTACTTGTTCCAATCCTGACTGGATAACCAACATTTTTCAGGTAGCCGCGATCACTCTTAGCATTGGGAAGACTTGGGTATGCTGAGGTCAACCTAGATATAGAAAACAGTTGTATCATTTCATTAAATGTAAAACTTTGTACTTTTCTTCAAATTGTAAATGTTGTAATAAATCTAGAAATGTGAATGAGCAATATTGTTTTATTTGAGCATCTATTTCTTGCGGGCTTGACAGCGTTCTACCGCCGACTCTGCGGCGTAGGCTGGCTTGGACACGTCTCGTATCCGAAAAGCGGGTACGGGTCGTGACAAGTTTTTGTGGTGGCCCATGCAGGTCCGTTTTCGCAAAAGATATGCGAACTCGTGATGGTACGTTAGTCGTACTATTGCGAGCCTGCGTCCAGGAAATGCTCATTCACAATTAGGACTAAAATGATTTAGGAGAATGACTAGGACTAGGAGTCCCTTGTTTAAATTGACCGGTGGGGTAGTTAAGGTTATTAAATAGGCCATATAATTCGGAATTATTAAATTTAGATTGCTTGCTGGAACCCTGTAGGCACACTCTTACTTTGATATGACGATATGACCCCATGTGAATATACTATTCACTTGGTATGTTAGACTTGTCTAGAATTAAGGAGTTAATTTTGATTTTGATAAACTGTTTAATTTTCTTTTGCCCTATTAGTTATAAACATCACATGATAAGTTAGGATTGTCTATTTTTGAATTCTCTTTTACTATAAGGAATTAGTTTATAATTTCTGATTTTGTATTCCTGTATGAACCTCGAAGTAGATTGATTCAAAGTCTTTCCCTCGACTATTTGAAATATAAGAGGTAAATGTTAGGATGTTCTTATTTTCCTCGTCGTCAGTTAATTCCTCCTCGGTCAACCTTTTACTGTAAGGATTGAGACTTATAGGCAGATGATACACTATCTATCCTAGTCAATCAGATTAGACCCTTAGATATCCTAGAAGTCTTAGGAAAATAGTTGGAATAAACCTTACGACTGCAATGGCCAGCCAGCAGCGCACTGGCGAGGCACAACCAATAGAAATGAAATTATTTTGAGGATCATAGGTTATAGAACTTGCTAAAACTATGTTGTAGTTGACCAAGACTTTAGGGGTGGTAAGATTGTAGGAAGACTATATAAGCAAGAACACTAGGTAAGGTTTTGTTTTTCTCCAAAACTCAAACGACTTATTCTACTTTCAAAAATCTCGCATGTTTGTATTTTGACTCTCTTGACCAATGCTGCAATTACAGCCTAGTTTTGCAAGCTTACTCTTTTATCGAGCTTGATTCGAGACTTATGTTTATTGGGGACGCCCGCTAACATATTGTCTAATCAGAATCATTGTATTACGGTCTGATCAACCATGATGCATTTGGTTCGCTCTTCATCTAATTACTCTACGTGGATTGAGATATAGCTGTCTCTAGGATCTCATCCGCGACTGCTTTGACAACTCCTCTTGAATTATACATTTGCCCTTGAATCGCGTAATTGTGTTCAGTGACATCTCTTGAACTCTTTATTGTTTTCGTCTTTCGCTGATTGGAAAGACGAAAACTCGTAATTGATAGATAGATAGAGGGTCCCTATGACTATGATAGTTGTATATGCAATTGTAGCTACCATCGACCAGTCCTGTGACAAAAACCTTGCCACCATATCCTAGTCTCTAAGGTGGGTAGACCGCAAGCCTTCTAAAATTTTTAGGATAACCAGAATTACCAATTGATTAGAATAATATCCATTAGCATGACAATTAGTGCCCCATGGACTTCCACTTTCCATTTAGATTATTTTGTGCCTCGTCCGTGTCATTAATATTCGGAGCACGAGACCAGCTGTTACCTCCCAACAAATTTCATATGTAAGATTTAGACGAGTTTACCTTCACCTAGGTATATCATGTCCCACTCAAACCCGTCCCCTTGTACTCTATTTTTATGGTATAACTTTCAGGAAAAAAAAAAAAAAAGATTAGCCATAACTCTTACCGTAATACCGGTATATTTTCCGACTCCCATTAGAGCCTCAACCTCGACTCAATTCCTTCGACCCAATATATGGTTGTGATCTATTCGGAGCCCACTATGCATATGCCACTAGTGTGCCATCCAATTGAGGTCTCATGTTCTCCTTAAACACAAAGCCACGGAAGGCGCATTTTGAGCTTTAGGGACCTAACTAATCAACCTGACTAGTAACTAGTTCAATCCCTTGGATAGTAACATATTCTAAAATACCCTAATCTAGTAGGAATAGTTTTACCTGGGATCTTGTCCAGTCTATGTAGATGGAAACCCAATAATCATCCAACCAACGACTGATGGCCAAATAGAGAACCCATTAAGACCACAATCTTGATTTTTCAAATTTCGTTCCGTTATGGAACCTTGTTTGAATTAGAATTTCGAGAACGGAGTTTCCGTATTGCAAGGATTGCAAACCCCTCCAAGAAACGAGGAGTTCTTCAATTTAGCAAGTGATTGCACTATAGTAACCCACCTAGCAAGTCAGTCAATGGTTCACAAATTTTCTTTCTGTCTACATCATTTGGATACCCTCTATCGCCTTGGGAACTTCATATCTGCTTTCGATTATTCCCCCTTACCTTCACGTCCTTCCTATTTCGGAGAGGGAATGGTCATGCTTACTAAAATTTATCAATATCTCTTAGCTATTTGTGTAAATTTGATTGCTTGCTAAATTTTGGGTTGCCGGATAAATAGGAGAGGATTATAGATGCCATATACAGTAGGTGTATTGATAGAAACTTTAGCAATTAGTTGGAATAGTATAAGTTTTAGCGACATGAGATTGAAGCAGTAGCGTGATCAAAGGTGGGTAGAAGTCCTCGATAAATTGTAGTTACGAAATGGCTAAGAGGAGGATATAAATAGATTTGAGAAATTAAAATCTGAGGATATTGCAGTAAGAGTGGATTTATTTTCTTATATTTTATGTTTACAGTTGAGGCATATAGATGAGTTAAAAATTTCGAGGACGAAATTATTTTAAGGTGGGTAGATTTGTAGCTCCCCTTCCCGAAAATTTTGAAATATTTAAAATATTATTTTATTGCTTATTTTAGATTTTATAAATAATTAATCATTGGCTTATTAAAAATTTGTTATTGTATTATTACTTCGTTGAGGTTGTATAATATTAACATTATTATTGTGGTTATTAAAATATCCATTATTTACTACTATTAGAATTACCAATATTATTTCGTTAATAAAAAGATATGTGTAAATTTATAAATGTATAATATATAAGTGTCGGTGTATATATATATATATATATATATATATATATATATATATATATATATATATGTATAGATGTATATATTATAGGTAAAAGTATTTGTGTATGTATATAAAAAATATATGTATACGTGTATAGGTGTAAGTAATATAAATATATATCATATATATACATATATATATATGGTTGTGTGTGTATATGCATATATATGGGTCTTTTTAAATATATGAAAAGATTTTGTGAATAAATGATTATATGAATAATATAGGAATATATACATGTATACATAGATGTATATATGTATATATAGATTTTTTTATATATGAAAGAAAGAAAAAGAAATAGAAGAATAAACAACCCAGTCATTTGAGTTCTGTAATCAAACTGATCCAGCAAATAGAATTAGAGAAGATAGAGCACCCCATTGGAGCCAGCGCAGCAAGCAAGGCCCCAAGCCTGACCCCCTTAAGTTACTAGTTTGCTAGTAACAAACGCACCCCAACCAGCATAGCTCTCGGCCTCGGCTTGAACCCCGACCCCCACGAGTACTTAGCAGCAGAGGCTCTTAGAACCCGAGCCCACCTAAACGTTTCCCCGACCCCCTCCCTTACGCGAAGAGCAGCCCCCACCCCAAACTAATTTCCCACAGGAGCCCAACAACCCGAGAAGGACTTCGCCTATGCATATATATGCGTAAACGTTAGGAATCGAGGGAGACAAACAGAACTGCCGCGAGAAAACAAACCCTAGCGCCGCCACCCACCTGGGCGCGCCTCAGCGGGCGCACGCACCGCCCTGGGCGCGCCGTCGACCGGCCGGGCCGTCGGACCAGCGCGCGCATGCCGGGTCAGCGCGCAAAAGCAGCGGCTAGTGCAGTCCGCCGAGGTGTTTTTGCCGTGCGTTTTCTTCGCGCACGCTCGACTAATCGTCGAGCCATTTTCGTTGGTATGCTTCTAACCTTACCATCTTCGTTTCGATCCCATTAGCTAGATTTACTTTGCACGACACGCGCCACGAACTGAGTCCGAAGATTGACGAAATCCTGTCCAAAACAGGACGTAAAGTTCAGTCCAAACACCCTAGTTCGCGGCCAGTTTTCGCCCAAACCATGCATGATTTCGAAAATCCATTTGAAGGCAAATTTTGACAACATATACGAGATGGAAACCCTGTTTATAGATTTATTTTTCATCAATTATATCGCTGTTAAATTAACTTCAAAGTTAGAGAAAAATCTGTTTTGAAAACTTAGAAATCGCTCCACACGACGTCCGTCCCGCCATTCCGGACGACGTGGTCGCGCACCGAAAACATCGAAAGCTGCGTAACGGCTTCGTGGTCGTGTGTGCTTTGACGGAATTCAAATTGGTCGCGTGTGCGCGACGAATTCGACGCGTATCCGTCGAAATCGCCCCGTATCCGTCCAATGCAAATTCGGTCATAACTTCGTGCACGCTCGTCAGATTGAGACGAAACTTGTGCCAGCAGAACCGTATCGTTTTTCTGGTCCTGTATGCCAAGTTTGGTCCGATTCTGAGATAGTTGAAATCGACGTCGTTTTGCGGGCCCCGCGGTTCCACTCAACGGGCGATTTTGTACACGGCCCGCCGGAATCCAACTCTGGACATACAGTTGGGTTCGTATCGAAAAACTGGATCCGTAGACATGTAGTTTGATGACTTTAGAGACCGTTGACTCTGGCACGCTTTTCGGTGCAAAACGGGTCCAACGGCGGACATCGTTTTTGCCCGAAATTACCGTTTTGCCCTTGTGTCCAGAATTGGACTTAAGGACAGGCAATCCTAGCTAATTTGACTATTCTGAGAACGTTGGTACTATTTATTTCAGCATCCGGAGACTTCTACATGTGTTGACTGATTGTGGCTCATCTAGTGGTATATTGTTATTGGTTTCTCCAGCTAAGGACCTCAGGCAAGTGCACTTTCTGATTACTTTTCGATTCATAGTAGTCTTTTCATTTCATTTCTATACATATATCTTGCTGCTTGTTGACACGCTCGTCACACGGAGTAGTCGGAAGGGGAAATATCTTAGTATACATGTGGACTACCCAAAAATATCCCCAAAATGTCTATTCTTGAACGATAGCTGTTGCACACGACACGTGCAGTATGTCGGATTTTACCCCCTAGCCGTCCACATGTTGAAACGGATATTTCACACCACTTAGATAGATGTCTTTTATTAGCTTTTCCTTGTTTATTTCTCTATCGTGCTATGACATCACTTTATCTTACAGTTTTCATTTCTCATATGTTATTTTCATGTCTTGATAATTCTATTGTGTTTTGCACTGCCGTCGGTTTGTGTACTTGTTCCAATCCTGACTGGATAACCAACATTTTTCAGGTAGCCGCGATCACTCTTAGCATTGGGAAGACTTGGGTATGCTGAGGTCAACCTAGATATAGAAAACAGTTGTATCATTTCATTAAATGTAAAACTTTGTACTTTCCTTTAAATTGTAAATGTTGTAATAAATCTAGAAATGTGAATGAGCAATATTGTTTTATTTGAGCATCTATTTCTTGCGGGCTTGACAGCGTTCTACCGCCGACTCTGCGGCGTAGGCTGGCTTGGACACGTCTCGTATCCGAAAAGCGGGTACGGGTCGTGACATGTGCTGAGCCTTGAAAGCGATCGTCTTCTCCTTTGGTGCAGGCTCTTCAAAATCTTCTAGCTCCAGTTCATGAGTGAGTAGCTTACCCATGAGTACTTCGAGGGACATAGTTGTGAGGTCGTTCCCTTCAATGATCGTAGTAGCCTTTGGAATCCAGTTCTTAGTAAGTGCTCGCAGGAGTTTGCGAATCTTTTCATGGTTACTGTAATCTTTGCCTAGGGAGGACAAAGGATTTACAATATCCAAGAATCTTTCGAACATCTGAGTAACTGTTTCGTTGGGCTTCATCTTGAACACCTCATACTCTTGAGTAAGTCTGCTGACCTTTGATTCTTTAACTTGAGTCGTGCCTTCATGTGTGACTTCAAGGAGCTTTCGCACTTCATTAGCAGTTGTGCAGATAGACACCCTGTTAAATTCAGTTTTGTCTAAAGCACAAAATAAAGCGTTAATAGCATGTGCGTCAAGATTGGCCTTTTTCTTTTCTTCCTCTGTATATCTGTTATGGGGTTTTTCAACTAAAACTCCATCAACATTTATACGAGGTGGCTTTTGATAGCCATCAATAACAATAGACCATAAATCAAAGTCAAGTGATTTCAAGAAGAAACTCATCCGTGTTTTCCAATAGGTATAGTTCGTACCATCAAACAGTAGAGGTCTGTTTGTGGCATGGCCTTCACTTGTGAATTTCACAGTTGCCATATATTGTGCTGTGATCTATATAACAATTAATTAAAAGAATAAATAATTGCAATATTACCTTGCTTTACCTGTAACACCCGCTCTGATACCAATTGTAGGAACAAAATCGTAAAGCAGAATACTCTAGAGGGGGTGAATAGAGTTGGCAGCGGAATAATGCTAATTAAAATTGTTAGCAGCAAGATCACAGAATAATAATCACAACTAAATAATGTAAAGGTAGAGATAAGAAAGCAAACGCAAAGACAGCGATGTATACTGGTTTCCCTCTGTTGAGGACTAGTCCAGTCGGTAGAACTCTTGCTACCAGTTGAATCCACTATTGGCAAAATTGCAAGTTTTCTTACGAAGTCCTTGCAACTTCTACAACACGAGCTTTGATACGAAGAACTCGTCCAACTTCAATTTTGAAGAGTTGAATCTTCTATCAAGCCTCTGATTATAATCACTCTGAAACTTCTAGACCGCACCGCACTGGCAAATCGACTAGAGGATTGTAACTGGCTTGGGATCTGAAATTTGAAGCTCGAGAAAAACTCTTTGAAAGACTGAAAGCTTTTTAGAAGAGAGAAGATTGAAAGTGAATGAGTGAGTTAAAATGATCGAAATTCTTCTCTATTTATAGGAGTTCCAAAGACAAAATTTTGGCAGAATTCGGGCAGAATTCGGGCAGAACTCGATGAGAAAATCTCGGTCAAATCCACAACTGCAGGAGGACCAAGTTCCAAGGAATTCAAAAACAAAACGGCCACTAGCCGAACTCTGGCCGAACTCTAGCCGAACTCTGGCAGAGTTCTATCAGGGTTAGGTTAGGGTTTTAAAATTAGTTTTTGGGGAATTTTGAAAACCTTTTTGAAAACCTTTTTGAAGCTTTTGTAAATACGAATATTTTATAAAACTAAGGACATTTTAAAAGCAGTTTGAAATCTTTTTGGAATAGCCTATTTGCCAGTACGACTCGGTGTACAAAGTATTCCTAGACTCAAATAAAATAAAAAATACATTGCTCAAAGAAATACAGACTCGAACAGGCAAACAGAGCTTCGGTCTTGAACTGTATAGATAGCTGTTCTTGATCATGTCCAAGAGTCTGAGATATCCTGACTAGCTTCATATATCGAGACAGAGTTTGATCAATTATTAAAATCAGTTTGACCATATGACCAATGGGCCAACAAAACTGCGCCACAACTCCATAGTACTTCGTCTTGAATCTCGCAATAAAATCGTCCCAAGCAACAGGATGTCTGATGCCCACTTCTTCTAATTCCTAGCAATCACGTGCGAGGTCTTGAAGCAACAACTTCACTAGATCCACACGTTATTCTGTCGAAACCTTA